>CM052204.1:7897574-8031028 GCA_028455805.1 Lasioglossum figueresi
GTTCTAAACTCATTCTAATTCAAAATTTTGTATACTTTCACTGATAGTTGGTTTGGACAGGGAGTTACCTTACCGGCAATTGTTCTATTGCCATTTGCATATCCACTCTTAGTTCTAAACTCATTCTATTTCATAATTTAGTATACTTTCACTGATAGGTGTCTTAGACGGGGAGTTACCTTGCCCACAATTGTTCTGTGTATATTTGCCTGATTTGTGAGACGGTACGGAAAAATTTGCGGATTTATCTCCCTGTACATTTAACCGTGCACTATTGCAGTGGCATTCCCGGCTGGCCAGGAATCATTTGCCGCGTGCAAGCGTGAAAGCGTGCGAGCGTGTAAGCGAGTAGGCGAACCGGCGCTGCAGGATAATTGGTACCGATCATCGAGACTACAGGTGACAATTATCGAATACATTGGGGCCAGTAGGTGCGACCAGCTGTCTGCTAGCCGTTGCTATCAGCCGGCCGGAATACTCCCGTAATCACACGTACCATTAAGTCGGACCGTAGGATGAATCAGTTCTAATCCCCGCGGCAGCCGGAATTTGTAACGCGTACGGAAACACATTTAGTTGCGTGGAACGGTTGCGCGCCTATTCAACCTTATTAAACTGTTAACAAACAGTATTTCCAGCGCATTGCGCAAGCTGCAGTATTAATCTCGGGATAAACCGAGCCATTGAGGAAATCGATTTATCCGCTGGAGACTGTGCCGCTTGTATTAAACCGAACACCAAGATGATTTACAGAATTCGATCCACGGTAATTCTGATGCTGCGGTTGCGGAAGCTAATCTGGTTACGTTCATTCAATAATGTTCTTATTAGCTCGGCTGCGTTCTCCTAAGCGAAATACCCGTATATCGAACGTCTGCGTACTGTTTTCGGTATTCTCTGGTACAGTTGGTTCGCGGTAAAGTATTAGCTGTACGCAAAAGTTTGAATTCTCTTTTATTTGTATGCGACGTACGAGGCATGTCGTACAACGATAATGTTTCGAATTATTTAGTCATATTCTTCGGACACGTCGGTAACAGATAAACAATTGCAAATACAGGCGAAAGACTGTAACTAGATTGTGGATTTTTGTGAAAAAAATGATCTACATTAATATTGTTAAATAAACGTTCTGGGTGTTTCCATTTACATTCGGCTATAGTCACGATCATTAATGCGAGGACATCCACCGTTTCCTGTATTAATTTTATATTTTATTTATTTAAAAACTTCGAACCCGAATTTTCCGATGCTAATAATGGCGGAGTTCATTCCGCAACGAGGATGATTTATCGAGCGCTGGTCCCCATCTGACAAGCCATCTTTCACGTTCGAAACCTCATGTAAATATCACATACAGCGCTGCTTAATTCGTCCATTCACACGGGACATTGCGATCGTCTATCATTGGCTGGTACTCGAGTGTAGAGATATAATGACGGATCGTCTACAGCGTGTTCCGCGTATAATTCTCCCAGGTTCGTCGTACATATGACATAATCTCCCTATCTCTCTCCCGCCCTCTGAGAAATCCGGATGCAGGATTGTAACCAGTCGCTTTGTGAAAGCCACTGAACCGCCGCAGATCCATGACCATTCCAATGTGCCCCAGTGCCAATCTTCGTGTAGTAATATCATTCACCGACCATCATTCAATTATGTGAAGGAATTCGCCGCACTGTCACGTGTCGGAACTAGATTCGCATGAACTGTCGAGCTCAATGCTATTTGGACATTATCGGACATGGAACACTCGTTCCACCTATTCGGCAGACGGCGATTTAATATTTTTAACATTTTATATGAATAATTCTCATCCGTAATGTTTAACTATACTGGCAATCGCAATAATTTCTTTCAATATCGTCATCTGGCTCTTATCATTTAATTATGGGCTCGTCCTGAATTAATGGTATCTTAAAATAGATAGTTTTCAGGAACAACAATTGTTTTGCATAAACTACTAATATTTACTGAACTTTCAATATCCTATTCGAATTGTTAACACATTACCGACCGGTGATTATTGCATAATTTTGAAAAATCTATGCTGCATGGCTAATCACTATTCAATGGAACCTTCAATAGCAACAGCAATTTTCATTGTGGTCTAACAAGTCACCCTCAGTAACGTGATCTAATAGTTTCATTTCAGATTGCAATGTAACAGAAAATTTCTATGCATTCTTTTGGTAAAGGACAATTATTGAAAATCCTATTAACCCTTTGCACTCGAAGCTAGTTTAAATGGAAAATTGAACTTTTCTTTCAATATAAAGTATTTCCATTCCCTATGATTCTTGAAATTTTATGGATACGAAATTGGTATAATATCTCATACAATACCTAAATATTTAGTAATTGATTATATTGATATAATGGCAAAAAGAAAGGAAAAACTAATACTTAGTCACAATGTTCCTGTTGTACTTAAATGTAGATACCGAAGGTTAGATGTTTATTTCCTGAGCCAGGATTCTTGGACATAAAAGATATCGGTAACACAACACCTAAAGGCCATGTGTTCTTTCTCAGATAAAGCTGAGGGCTATTTGGTCCCGATTGACCTGGGTTTCCTTCTTCCCGTTACAGTCAGTCAGTCGATCTTGAAGAGGCTAAGAGAACACTTGCAAGAGTGAATTTTCAAATAACGCGTTTTCATTTAAAAATCCTTGACCCTGCTTCCCACAAAACCAACAGATTAGATACAGATTTATTTAAGAATGTAAACAATATTTTGGATAATAGTACAGAAATGTTTAACGGTGCCTCAGAGGGGACAACCGAGTGCAAAGGGTTAATAGGCTTCCGGTAGGTAAAGTGTAAACAATGCTATCATTGATTTCACGTAACAAGATTTCAAACGTAACAAGATTATCTTTGGATCCATGTAACAATTATTTTATTGTTGTTACATATTAATAATTTACTGATTGATAATACTAATTTTATATAATAATGTATTCGATTTGTCTGAGTTCATTGACTTATAAAATTATGGCCTTCGAAGCATATCTGAGCTACCTATAAGAGGGACAAGGAGAATGGGTCGACCTATGGTCAGACAATGAGACCACGTACGATTTGCAGGCAGACGAGTGGAACGAATCAGAATGTGGTCAGACGAACGAAATAAGGCGACCTATGGAAATAGGTTTGACCAATGATAAAGGGAGCGAAACAGGGTGATCTACACTCACACACATCGGATTGGGTCGAGATACGATCAACCGAGTGGAATTGATCAGTCTATAGTCGACAAGTAGAATATGACTGCACTTACCAGACAAGTGAAATAGCCTGGTACGTTAAATGGAGTGGCCACTGGTCAGTTAAGTGGAATCTAGGGATCTACGATCAGACTCGTGCACTGAAGTGATCTAAAGTGAAACCAGTGGATTCGCTATGAATTGATCAGTCTATAATCGGCAAGTAGAATATGACTGCAATTACCAGACAAGAGAAATAACCTGGTACGTTAAATTGTATTGGCCAATGGTCAGTTAAGTGGAATGAAGGGATCTATGATCAGACACGTGTACTGGAATGATCTAAGGTGAAACCAGTGGATTGACTATGAATTGATCGGTATAAAGGGTGGGGCAATAACTATGACTACTTTAAATATTGCCGTTATTTTTAATAATATGAAAAAATGTTGTATACAAAACTTACACGGTATAGAGGGTGACTTATTGTGACACAAACATTTTCTACGTGGATGGTTGCATAGAGGAGATTTCAAGGTCACCTTTAGTTTTTTAAACAGAAAGATCTACTTTCTTCATCATGAATCGATAGATTATCGAATTCTCAGTAAAAATGTATTGACCTCCATGCGTCCTAAATCTAACAGTTAACGAGATATCAACGAAATCATTTTCATTCTTCTTTGGATAATATCTCGTTAACTATTAGGTTTAGGGCATATAAAGGTCAATACATTTTTACTCAGAATTCGATAATCTATCGATTCATTATACAGAAAGTACGTCTTTCCATTTAAATACATCAAGGTGACCTTGAAATCTCCTCTATGCATACACCCACGCAGAAAATGTTTGTGTCAGAATATGCCTCCCTCTATACCGTGTAAGTTTTGTATACAACATTTTTTCATATTATTACCAATAACGGAAATATTTAAAGTGGTCATAGTTATTGCCCCACCCTATATAGTCGGCAAGTAGAATATGACTGCAGTTTACCAGACAAGTGAAATAACCTGGTACGTTAAATTGTATTGGCCACTGGTCAGTTAAGTGGAATCAAGGGATCTACGATCAGACACGTGTACTGAAGTGATCTAAAGTGAAACCAGTGGATTCACTATGAATTGATCAATGTATAGTCGACAAGTAGAATATGACTGCCCTTACCAGACAAGAGAAATAACCTGGTACGTTGAATTGTATTGGCCACTGGTCAGTTAAGTGCAATGAAGGGATCTATTATCAGATACGTGTACTGGAGTGATCTAAGGTGAAACCAGTGGATTCACTATGAATTCACTTTACATGAACGATCGAATAACTAATAAAATTTTATTTACGTTTCATGTGTAATGTCTTAGAAAAGAATTTTTGAAAATTGTATAGTGGGATTTTGTTAGACGCAAAGAATGGCTGTCGTCTTTAGTTGGAACGGTAACTCGAGGCGATGTAAGTAGTAAGAAGACAAGCGTTTGATCGGATAAGAGGATTGGACACTTCTCAACTAAATAAGTAGAGTAAGACCCTCCTTATCCAGATAAGTAGAATGTGGAACGCTCTGTCGGACGAGCAGATTAAGATCATATGGTCAGACAAAGAAAGTCGTGACGTTTACATTGAAATTAAGAGAATTGCGGTTTCCTTTATTTAAACTAGTACAATAAGAACGTCTAGCGTGAGTATAAAGTGATAAATTAATATAAAGACCAAATTGGTTCACATACTGGATACGTTTATTCGGTAGAACAAATAAATTTCACCGGACTACTTGTCCCTGTTATCATTTAGACGTTTATTAAACGCACGCGCAGACGTACAATCGCAACGTCACCCGCCCCAACAATTGTGTTAATTAAAATACACTGAACGAACGGACGAAACGAAAGTAATTTAATCAAGGGTACGCATCGCTTCGAGTGCTGCAGTTTTAATAGCGACGTCATTCGAACACGCCGGAAACGATCTTCTTCCAATGTTTTCACAGCATCCGAACAATGAGTTCTTCTCGGCAGTGTCGGTATAACGGTTGTTATTTAAAGAAAGGTGGAAACGATGAAATTGTTTCTACTTCCCTAAGGAAAGCATTCCAATTGTCGTTTCTTCTCGCTAGACCCCAAGGCGAAACAAAACAACCGGTCCCCGGGTCCCACTCTCTCTCTCTCTCTCTTTCTCTGTCTCGAAATTAATTGTTCCGATACCAGAAAATTATTTACCAGATCGATGTAATCTCGCTTCGGATCACGGTGCTCCCACGGACCGTACCGATTTCCGGCGAAATCTCGAAATTTCGGTCTCAGCTTATACCCGGCGGTGCATAATTTAAGAAACGAAAGGAAAAAACCGAAAGAAAACGGAGGTCGAGTGGAAACTAAGTCTTCTTTGGCTGCTTCACTCTTGCTTCCTCTTGGTTAAGAAAACTGGTAGTCAACTTTCTCTGCTATTCATTCTCAGACTATGAAATTCATTTCCGTTTCATGCAATTTATATTTAATAGAAATTTTTGTGAGTGCGTAGCTATTAATTTTTAGTTTTGCCTTCTGAATTATACAAAAATATTAATCAAATCTGCCGAGAATGTCGGACAAGGTAGAAGCGCGTCGACTGTGTACTCCGTGAGATAAAATTGTTCCGCCTTAACTTTTGATACTAATTTTTAAGCGACAGCTTGTCCCGTCTTAACCTTTGTTGCTAATTTTTAAGAGGCAGCTAGGGGACCTGCATACCTGACCATATTAGAGTCCGGGCCTAAGTTTTATTATTATGACTTTAAGGGAATTTTAAGGATTTGTACGCCTGGTAGTTTTGGATCCGCTGCAGCATCGCAATGAGTACAGCCACCATAAAAAGGGGACCAGAACGACAGGGAGTTCGAAAAAACCTACCTCAGCTGTCGAACACATGTTTCCTAGTTTCGCATATACAACCAATATGATCTTCGCAACCCCCACTAAGAACCAACCCCCACCATTTGTAAGGTTTACCTTGAAGCGTTGCAAGAAGAAATAAATCAGATATGTTTTGACCACCCGAGGTGTTCTTACCAACTTACTTTCATCGATCCTCCCCTAAAGTTCAAGACTCCAAGTCTTGACGATTCATAGACCGAGCCACACCACAAAAACTGAGAATTACAATTCAACCAATTCGCGCACGAATTTCTTAGGTGCTGCAAGGACAAAAGAAAAAAATCGTACCATTTCATCGATCCTCCCCTGAAGCGACACATGGGATTTCACGAAGTATTGGAGCAGCGCGGAGAATTAGCGAAACGAATGATGGTAGCAAACGTTCCGACGAGCGCAGTTATCTTCTGTAGAGTGCCCGGTGAATATTTAAAGCGATATCCTCGAGAACAAAGTCTCATATGAAACAATTTCGTTATCGATTTCTAGGTTCCCGTAGAATCGCCGCTTTTCTCCTTTCAGCGACGTGGAATCCGTGTTTCACTGAAACAACAACAACGAAACAACGGCCGAGCGGAGTTACGTGTTTGAACGCGGTATCCAATTTTTCCGAAAGCTTTAAACAGAAGTAGTAACGAGCCGGTTTGATCCGAATCCAGGAAGAAGCAGCTTTCCCCCGGCGGGAGCGAGGGGCGGGTGGTGGAAAAGCGTTTCATGAAGAACACCGAACTTAAATTCCTAGCCAGGCACTCGACTAAGTCGCGAGGGAGCCGGCTTGCCGAATGAAACTCCATCGTCCGCCCTTTCACGTTCGCTTCGTTCGATAGACGAACACCGATGTGTACACAGAAACGGAAACGGGTGGGAAGCAGACGGTGGGTTGGGACAAGACGGAAGAGGCAAACGAACGAGAACGGGCACGGAGAAGAAAGAAGAAAGATAAGAGCCATCGCAGTCCGGAATTAAGAAGTACCGCGTTACGGCCTAGTCTGGCTAGTTTTCCGATCGACCGATTATACTTCCATGTCGATAACGTATCGGTCGATAATGGACGCAGACCCTGCCAGTTACTGCAGAAGAAATCCCGGCGAGTCCACGGTTCATGAACCAAGACCCTTTTCTCATCAAGACGAATAATGCACCAAGTACCATGTAAACAAACATTGTTTCAATTACAACAGGTTGGTCCATTTATCTTGAGACAGTCAATTATTACAGAAACCAGCAGGAATATGAAAGAATGTTTACATCTGTCCGTGTCACGTTGAATCACATGTTTCCTTTGGCTGCCCTGTCGTCTCACAAAATATCGTTGCACCGCAGTTTTGTTATAAAAATGTTCGAAAACGCGAGATATCGTTCAAGTATTTCATGTAGAATGGTTTCAGACTTCTAGAATAATAGTAAGAAGACTAACAAAATGTTGAAATATCATAATCGTATTCGCGAACGTCTAGAATTAAACTTACGTTTGCCCACCCAGTTTCTTTACTTGTTTCATTCTTTTAATTATGCTGTGTATATTATAGTATGTAGTGTATTCCAGGATATTGTACCATGCTGAAGTATATTCTTGTATATTCTAGTATGTTCTAGTAAACTGTAGCATAGTCTAGTATACAGGGTGGTCCATTTATCTTGAGACAGTAAATTATTACGGAAACCAGCAGGAATATGAAAAAATGTTTTATATAAAATATTCTTCGTATGAAGGGGCATACTTAATGATGCTATGCATATTTTTCCATAATGGATCTTTTAGGGTCAGACGAAGGGCAGCTTCATTTTTTCAAATGGAAATACAAATTTTTTATTTTACATTCTTATTCTACATCGAAAAATAATAATATTTCGTATAAAACATTTTCTCCTAGCATGCAAAGTTTTAATAAACAAATTGTGGTGAATATCCCAATATTTCTAATGACAAACGATACTGAGTTTGATCTGAAGTTATAAAAATCTAGAAAGCGGTGGCGTAGGTGGTAATAAATTATCCGATAAAGTACGTACTTCTTATTTCCGCCTACTAGATGAAGATTGACAATACATGTTGTATGCAAGCTTTGCAACATTTATCATGGTATCGTTAAAAGATGGTAAGGTCAGGAAAAAAATGTTTTATACGAAATATTATTATTTTCGATGTAGAATAAGAATGTAAAATAAAAAATATGGATTTCCTTAAGGGCCATTATGTAAAAATGTGCATAGCGCCATTAAATGTGCCCCTTCATATAAAGAATATTTTATATGAAACATTTTTTCATATTCCTGCTGATTTCCGTAATAATTGACTGTCTCAAGATAAATGGACCACCCTGTACAACGTGTTTGAATTGGTAAAATTAATATAGTACATTTCGTACACCGGTCATTTTTTCAGGTTATAAAATTTGTTTGAATTCGTAAAATTAATACAGTTCAGTACATTTCAAGTAGGCGTTCTTACTCTAATCGTTTCAACAGGTTGATAATATTACATCGGTGTTAACTCATTTTATATTTTTCTATCTCAAAATGCACATGTTAAGCGAATTAAAAAATTAAGGTGGGGGATGAATTAACGGGTCTTCTTATAAACTGTCGAACGGTATGAAGGGTGCAAAGGAATACTGTTTGCAATCAATCAGAACTTGTCGAATACACGCTGCTAATTGACCAACCAAATACCGTTCGTTGATCGAGCAAGTAAAAGTTCTTTCTCGCGACAGGTGTTCAAAGTCCGGCATGTCAAACAGAGCCAGCCGGCTCCAGTGAAATTATTCAACGGCCACAACGCGGAACGTGTTATAAGAGAAGGTACGTTTAATAGGCGCGCCGGTGTACAGAGAAATTGGTGATTTCGGCATCGAATTACGTCCTTTGATACGGCTGACAATTCGTTGTGTATGCAATACATCAAACGGGGCTCGATTGTATTCCGTTTAAAATCACCTAATTTTCGACAGTTGCTACATTTCATCGAGCCACGTCTACGCTGCCGCAAATAACAGTAATTTGGCCGAGCGAACGTCAGTCAACGGAGTCCAGAAAATAATTATTCGACCGGGAACCGACCAGGTTCGACGACGAGACATTAAATATGAATTTGCCATTCCACTCCCCATTCCACCCACTCCCCCCCCCTCTCTCTCTCTCTCTCTCTCTCTCTCTGTGTGTCTATCGCTCTTTCTCTTTGGCTCTCTGTCGGCTCAGCGGATTCCATCATCACGCGGTTTACATTTTCACATGAATAATGCTCGTGGATATCCCTCGGACGTATCAGACGAACATATAGATTAGACTGTGGCGGAATTACCTAAACATACCTGCCAGGTTAATTTACACGGCTCTGCAGTTTTCTTGCGCGAAAGCGTTTCCGTTTTTCCGTGTAAGCAGCTGATCAAGGATTCGGCTGCACGGTCTCTGCATTTTCCGGATAACGCAGAGTTACACGAGCGTTTTAAACGTTTCGCACTGCGCCGGACAAATTGGCACCGAAACGAAAATTAAAAATAGCAGATCGTTATTGCAAAACAAAATGTTGGTTTGGCGAGAAAGTAATTTCGGTATTTTACGGTGCAACAGAGCCCAATATTTTTATTCGAGCAATGAACTTTAATGAATAAGATATTTTTCCTTTTGTGCGACGAACTTTTGCCAGACAGAATAAATTAGAAAATATTTTATTCATTAAAGCTCGTCGCTTGAATAAAGAAATTCGGTTTTATTTCACCTTAAAATACCGCAATCACTTTCTTGTTAATCCAATATTTATACATCGTCTACAAGGAAATGGAGCTAGATAAAAATTTATTGAAGTGAAAACTTTACAGTGAATGAGTCTGATCCGTCACGCTTCGAGGTGAAACGCCATTCGGGTAAACAGGCAGGTATGGAATCGCCATAAATGTTTTCACTTCGGACGTGCGATTTTATGCGCACAGTATTGGTCTGTTTTTTTCTCATGTAAATGATTTTAATTGATTGGAGATGATTTTAATTGTTAGGAATCAATGTGAAAATACTATCACATTTTTAAAATGTTTTTGCTGTTTTCACTCGGTTTAATCGTGAATGCATAAAATCCTCTGTTATAAATGTCCGGAACACCGACGTCTGACGAATGTCAGATTTTTCGATATCATCTGCACACAATAGAAGGAATATAATTGTCACAGAATATTCAGTCTAAGAGCTGTGTCCACATTCGATTACCGTTTGTAGTCATTGCGGTTCGTGTGGGGAATTGACAGAAACAAGTACAGCCGGTTGTAACGAACCTATTAAAGCTCGAATATCGTTATTATTTAACGCAGCGTCCGCGGGTTTGTCTCGTGACCTTTCAACGCACTTGCGTCGCATTTGTATTATTTCGTGGAACGTGCGCATTGACAATCTCACTTGCAAATTCACTGGTAATTCTCGATACACGGACACCGGTTGTCACGAACCGCCGAAAATTCGCTTCCGCTGAAAAATAGCCTCCTGTGATACGAAAAATAAAATAAATCGTGCCTAGTAAAAATGGCAACACTAAAATTCAGATGCTTCGACAAGGAAATTTCATTATTTTCTATAAGCGAATTTTTGTATTGAATTTTTATGGTAAATTCTGATATATAGAATCAATTTTCCTTTTCCTTGGGAAATTAATTGAAGACAAAGAAGTTCTAATTATTGTACCTGATCCACTATTGCTATAAATATACAAAATCCACAGTCTTCTTATAACATACAGTGACTTAGTTAGATTACAGTGACAGTATTTGTATATTTCATATAACACAATAGGATATATGTACATATTACACGCCCTGTATATTAGACACGTCCTTCAAAGTATCCATATAGAATTGCAAGTTTGTATCTTGTACACGAAAGAAATTAGAGAAAATAATGTACACACGTATTGATTTTAGTCCGACAAAATGATAGAACATTATTGAAAAATACAATTGTTTGAACAGAAATATTTTGTTGAATTCAAAATTAATATTTAGTAAAACCACCTTTTCGCTGTATAACATCTACCAAGCGATCAGGAATTGATTTAAACCATTTTTTATTACGTTTTTGTCTTAAAAGACTCCAGTTTGTAACAATGCTTTGTTTTAATTCCGTTACATCTTTGTATCGTTTTCCATTCTCATAAACGTTTCTTGAAAGTTCTGCCCATATATTTTCAATAAAATTAAGGTCGGGTGAACTCGAGGCATGTCACATTTTTAGAACTAAAATAAGTTTTAACACATCTTGCGGTATGTATTGCAGCATTATCCTGTTGAAAAGTAAACGCACTGCCTGCAATACGAGTCGCGTGGTTATTTAACCGATCGTCTATTAATTCAAGATATTTTGTGCTGTTTACACGGCCTGATAAAAAATTTATGTCAGTTTTTCCCCGATATCCTTCCGCCACCCATTTGTCGACGGCTTAAATATTGTTCTTCTTTCCTTAGATCGTGGAAATAGTAGTTCCAGCCATCAGGATCGTCCAAATTAAATTTCTCTTCATCACTAAATATCACATTTCTCCACTTCTTTTTCCACAAAACATGATCGCGTGCAAACTTTAAACGATCTCCTTTATGTTGGTCGCTTAGAGGAGGTTTTCTTTTTAGTTTTTTTCGTTTAATTTGTTTACTGCTTTGGAGAATACGTCGAACAGTTATTACGTTAGCTGAAACACCTGCTTCTTCAGCGATTTTTCTTGCAGTTCCCTTATAATTAGAAGCTACGCGTAATATGGCCCGTTTGTCGCGTTCTGTTGTAGCTGAGGTCTGCCAGTACTTTTCTTTTTTCCGTAGATTTTCGGATTTTTTAAGAAGTTATACACAACGTGACGGCTTTTCTATTTAATAACTTCGCAATTTTCGTGATAGTTTGATTTTGTGGCCGCAATAACAAACTTCGGTCGGTTTCACTTTTCTCTAATTGTTTTCCTCGACCCGTTTTAACTTTAATGGCACAAATGTTGTAGATAACTGAAAAATTTGCACGTCTGCTTCTAGTCACTGTTGATAGATTACTGCCAGAGTGCATGATAACAGAAAATATTACATGCTTCCTCTCAATTTGACCGAGCAAAGTCAGCCCATGTTTACATTTCTTCCTCTCATTTCTTTTGTGTACAAGATACAAACTTGCAATTCTATATGGATACTTTGAAGGACATATCTAATATACAGGGCGCGTAATATGTACATATATCCGATTGTGTTATATGAAATATACAAATACTTCAAATGTCCTATCATGTTGTCCGTCACTGTATCTGAAGAGAATTCTTTATTTATGTCGTACCTTATTTATACCGTTCTCGGATTTCCCAGTTTTGCTGCATTTGATTGAATCGAGTTGATCGGAGTTATTTTTGCACTGACTTATTTCCTCCACTTACAATAATACCGGCCAGAGATTATTCAACAGTAATGGTAAAACGTAACCGAGCAAGTCGACTAATTGATCGAAAGCGATGGATCAAGGTTAGAGCAGTGCAATTCGTTTCTTCAGGAACGACATTACGAAACAACAGATTGTCCCGTTGAACCTCGCGCGAGCTGTGCCCACGGGTGAACGCTGCAAGAACTGGGATTCTGTTGAGCCTCGAATAACGAGACAAACTTTTTTCTCTGTCTCGCGAGTGCGGCCGTTCCGCTCCATCCTTCGGAAAACCGCAACCGAGATGTTTGCAGACGTTTGCGAACTCGGATCCCTCGTAACGCTTCGCCACGGAGCGCAACTTCAACTTCTTTTCCTCGAGACGAATTGTCGAACGAATGAAAAGAAACTTTCCGAGTAAATGCTAACCGCGATAGTAAAAGCGGGCTACTAAACAGCCATTTCTTCGAGCAGTAACTCGCAAACGATTGACGACGGAGAGATATAGCAATCGAGCTGACCACTGTTCGATTTATGGATTTCACATTCTAGCTCAAACATACACTCCTTCTCCGACGAGAGTCCAACACGAGGTTTTCACTAATATTTCGGTTAAACGATACAAGAATTTAAAGATACGATAATAGCACTGGGACCGGCGAAAAGAGTAGCACTTTGAAGTTAGGTAATTTATACATTTCACGAGTGTTGTTCTGTTTTCAACCTACGATACTGACAACTGTGATTATGGTCGCGGCGGTGTCTCGATCAAAGAACATGACATCTGAAAGTTTGAAGGAAGTTTGTTCCTTCGCAAACATTTCGTCGAGTTCCTTGTTAAATGTGTATTTTAGATACGCCAGCGTTTAGGGCACCTCTTGGCAGAAAGTTGAGAAAAAAGAAAACACACGACGGACGACGGAAATGCATTCCCTTTGTCCCTTTCGCATTCTCGGCACTTCTTTTTAGCGAGGAGCCACTTGCGAAAGCTTATTTAAAGGAGAAAGATAGCAAGACACAATGAAGGATAACGCATTGTCCACCGACGAGGTAGTTAAAACTTGGCTCTCATAATTACTCTCATTTAGCACCATCTACCTCCGTCTCTTAACGCTCGTGTCTCTTATTCGTCGCTGTCCAGTGAAAACTTACTGACGTCTCTTTCACTTATTCATCTCTACCGCGCTGTGACGCGTTAAAAGTATATTTAAGGTTACTGTACCGATTACTGCGGTATCATGCTTCGATCGTACTTTATTTTAACGCATCACCGACCGGTGATTATCGCATCATTTTGAAAAATCTGTCGCACATGGCTAAACACTTTTCAATGGAACCTTTCAATAGCTACAGCAATTTTTATTGTGAACTAACCTTATTTTAATGAAAGTCACCCTCAATAACGAGATCTAATATTTTCATTTAAAATTGTAACGTAAAAGAAAATTTCTATGCTTTCTTTTGGTACAGCACAATTATTGAAAATCTTATTAATAGGCTTCCGGTAGGTAAAGTGTTAACATCATTCCTAATTTACCATAAAATAATAATATGTGTAAGCATTTCATGGAAGAACGATGTGTTCTGAATACAAAGAAAATATCGACGGCCCGCATAACCTAATACAACATACAAAAATATTAAAAAATAAAATAAAGAATGTACAGGGTGTAACAAAATTTAGTGTCATAGTTTCGGCAGATGGTTGTACACCTTCCGATCGGTGGAGATTTGTTAAAAGAATTTGCCGCAAAATTGACCATCACCTTGAAATTCAAGGTCAAATTTTGATATATTTTTTGGCGAATAAAATGCGATATAAGCATTAAAACAATTTACCTTGAATTTCAAGGTCAAAGTCAATTTTGCGACAATTTCTTTTAACAAATCTCCACCGATCGGAAGGTGTACACCCATCTGCCAAAACCATGATACTAAATTTTGTTACACCCTGTACAATCATGTGAACAACAGTCCTTTGGAGATGGAGATACAAGAAAAGTGGTCATATAATATAATTATTCTCATTTAGCACCATCTACCTCCATCTTTTAACGCTCGTGTCTCTTATTCGGCGCTGTCCAGTAGAAAATTAATTTTAACATCATTCCTAATTTACCATAAAATAATAATATGTGTAAGCATTTCATGAAAAAATGATGTGTTCTGAATATAAAAAAAATCAGTGGCTCTCAGAACCTAATACAACATACGAAAATATTGAAAAATTAAATAATGAATGTACAATCATGTCAACAACCGTCCTTTGGAGACGAAGATACAAGAAAAGTGGTCTTATAATATAATTAGTCTCATCTAGCACCATCTACCTCCATCTTTTAACGCTCGTGTCTCTTATTCGTCGCTGTCCAGCAAAAACTTGATTTTAACATCATTCCTAATTTACCATAAAATAATAATATGTGTAAGCATTTCATGGAAGAACGATGTGTTCTGAATACAAAAAAAATATCGATGGCCCTCAGAACCTAATACAACATACGAAAATATTGAAAAATTAAATAATGAAGGTACAATCATGAGAACAACAGTCCTTTGTAGATAGAAGAAAAGTGGTATTATTTTTATTTTGTATGAAGAATGTTTTTTCAAATCCTGAGATCACAAAAATATGAGATCGATTGACAATTTTGTTTGCCTTGCCAACGAGAATACATTCTCATTGAATTGTAGAAATTGATTCAGGGCAATATATTTATTTTTACGTATTTTCGTAGGTGCATTCATCCTAGATCTATTTAGATCTTTGTCGATGAAAATAGTTACCTTTCCCTAGAAACAGGTTATGTCGAAAGACGACAACGTTTTGTAACGAATTAACTGTGAGGGTACGAAGAACGAGAAAGCTCGTTGATATCGATCAAGCTCAATCGACACGGAAACGTTCCCGTCGTTTAGAGGACGCGACGGTGGGAAGACCAGTGATCGTGTATCGTTTCCCCGCGCGTCTGTTCCCCGCGATTGTTCGATTATTTCCCTGACAGCGCCGGAACGTCGGGAAGCGTGAATTTTTCCAGTTTCGAGCGGGTAGAAAAACAAAAATACACGAGTCGAAAAATAGAGAAGCACGGAAGACAGGGGAACGGGACCTGCCAAAATGTCGTTAGTATCGATCGATATTCGTTTTATATGTACCCAGCTGCAGCTACATCCTCTTCAACCGCCACTCTTGCATGGTAGGTATCTCCGTCATATTTCCATTCGTGTTTACATACGGAATGTGCACACACCGAGAACAGTGCCGGTACTTACTGTTTGACTGAATGTCGAGCGTGCCCGTGTACCGTGTAGACAACGATTTAATTTTCGATTGATGTGATTTTAATGGTCTGTTTACTTTGAAATCCGGTTCCGCTCTGATACTTGACTCGAAACTCACGAAACGTGACCAGGCAAATATAAATAGAGCCGGTACCGAAAGGAAAAAATCTGACCGAGTGCTCCCGCGAGCCACGGTCAACAAAGGATGCCCTATGTTTGCGTGATTGTTGACGTTCTTCGGAAACAAACACATTTTATTTGCATCCGAGGTCACGTTCGTCCAAATTTCGTTCGCGTTAAACACGCTGTGGAACGAAGATCGTTACATCGATCGAAGATCCGCCATCAAGGCGACAGGCTCGTTTCTAGGATCGCAAGGGCGAGAAAATCCGCGTTCTCATTTCTCGATAATACAACAATGGGGGTTTTCAGTAGTCAAGAACGCTAGATAAAAGATCGATCTACAGTGCCGGACAAAATGATAGGACATTTGACGTATTTGCATATTTCATGTAACACAATAGTATACAGGGTGAGGCAATAACTATTGCCACCTACAATAACTCCGAAAGTGTGATGGTAGTATAAAAGTTTTTGAAACAAAAGTTACATCAGACAACAGGGACCGTATTGTGGCGTTACTCTTTTGTTGCTAGATGGAGTCGCTTCGGTGATGTGAAGGTCACCATTGTTCTTTTAAATATAAAAAATATTATTACTTTTCGAGGTAGAATAAGAATGTAAAATAAAAAATATGGATTTCCACTTGAATAAATGAAGTTGCCCTTCATCTGACCCTAAAAGAGCCATTATGGAAAAATATACATAGCGCCATTAAGTATGCCCCTTCATACGAAGAATATTTTATATAAAACTTTTTTCATATTCCTGCTGATTTCCGCAATAATTGACTGTCTCAAGATAAATGGACCACCCTGTATACTAGACTATGCTAGACTTTACTAGAATGTACTAGAATATACAAGCATATACTTCAGCGTGGTAAGATATCCTGGAATACACTACATACTATAATATACACATCATATTTAAAACAATGAAACAAGTAAAGAAACTGGGTGGGCAAACGTAAGTTTAATTCTAGACGTTCGCGGATACGATTATGATATTTCAACATTTTGTTAGTCTTCTTACTATTATTCGAGAAGTCTGAAATCATTCTACATGAAATACTTGAACGATATCTCGCGTTTTCGAACATTTTTATAACAAAACTGTGGCGCAATGATATTTCGTGAGACGACAGGGCAGCCAAAGGAAACACGTGATTCAACGTGACGCGGACAGATGTAAACATTCTTTCATATTCCTGCTGGTTTCCGGAATAATTGACTGTCTCAAGATAAATGGACCACTCTGTATACTAGACTATGCTAGAGTTTACTAGAATGTACTAGAATATACAAGCATATACTTCAGCATGGTAAGATATCCTGGAATACACTACATACTATAATATACACATCATATTTAAAACAATGGAACAAGTAAAGAAACTGGGTGGGCAAACGTAAGTTTAATTCTAGACGTTCGCGGATACGATTATGATATTTCAACATTTTGTTAGTCTTCTTACTATTATTCGAGAAGTCTGAAACCATTCTACATGAAATACTTGAACGATATCTCGCGTTTTCGAACATTTTTATAACAAAACTGTGGCGCAATGATATTTCGTGAGACGACAGGGCAGCCAAAGGAAACATGTGATTCAACGTGACGCGGACAGATGTTAATCCGTTGCGGTCGAAATGCTCGTAAAATTGAACGCTCTGGCGTGCATCGGAGAAACGGCGTAAATAAAGTTTAACAGTTAACCAGTTTGACGGTGGCGCGACGTTTATTCCGAAACTATTAAAGCCGAAGTTCAAACCAACTAGCCTGCGCAGCTGGTTATCGGACAGATGGCGGCATTATATGTCGGAAATTGCAACAAATACTACAGCAGTGGGTCCACAAATTGTTAATTAATTTCAGGAACGTACGGACGGTTGACATTATTAAATTAACCGTGAGTTAATTGTACTCTAATTAACGATGATGGTGGAAAAAATCATCCGAACGATCGACACGTTTTCAATTCGAAGTCTCGAGAAGTTCTCGGTACAATGGCGGCGGAAATGGCGAATCTCTGCGCACGTATTGGCTCAGCATACCTTTCCGCAGGACAAAAGGAAGCGTGAGACTTACGGTTCTGCTACATCAATGTCGTTGCAAGCTCATCTCAATTTAGTAAGTGCGCTATTGTCGTCTTATCAGGTTCGCGCTGCGGAACCAATTTTATCGACGACAAAGTAACAATTTACTCCCGCTGGCAATGTTCCTAGTGCCACGCCGTAGTGGTAGACTTCCGATGACCAGGCCGGCTAGTAAACGCTTCCGTTATCAACCCAGGTTTACGTGTCGTAAGTTAAACGACCAATCCCTCCTAACTTGCGCCACCTAAATTGTGAGATCGACCGGCGTTAATACAGCAGGCCAATTTATTTCCGACTGTCGCATTATTAGTTCAAAATTGAATCTGTACTTTCGGAAATGTTATCTGTGATAGCGGTCAACAAGTATTAGGCGCATCGATCCTTATGTCACTGCTCAACAATTTCTACGATGCTCGGTAACATCGTAAATGAATCTTTCCACGAGAGCATACAAGAAACATTAAAAATAAATTGAAAATGGGAAAAATGGGTCAAAAATGGGTTAAAAATTGATTAACCGTACTTTGCCGTACTTTGACGAGCCAGACTCGTGATGAATGTTTTCAACAAAGTCTAACAAACATGGACGTTACGCGTTTCATTTGAGATGAAATCAAATTTGATTCGATTGCGATCGATGTAGCCATACAAAAAATATACATTTTCTTATCCCTTCTACGATATTTTCGTGCGTAAAGACGTTCTAATCGCTGTAACTGTAAAAGAAAAGGTAAGGTGTTGAAATATCGCAGAATAGAAACAATTAAGTATCATATTTTTTTCATTTACCAAATTTTCTTTTCCCTTCTACGATATTTTTGTGCGTAAAGACGTTCTGATCGCTGTAACCGTAAAAGAAAAGGTAAGGTGTTGAGAAATACCGCTGAATAGAATTAATTATGTATTGTATTTATTTCATTTACCACATTTTCTTTTCCCTTCTACGATATTTTTGTGCGTAAAGACGTTCTGATCGCTGTAACCGTAAAAGAAAAGGTAAGGTGTTGAAATATCGCAGAATAGAAACAATTAAGTATCATATTTTTTTCATTTACCACATTTTCTTTTCCCTTCTACGATATTTTTGTGCGTAAAGATGCTCTGATCGCTGTAACCGTAAAAGAAAAGGTAAGGTGTTGAGAAATACCGCAGAATAGAAACAATTAAGTATCGTATTTTTTCATTTACCTAATGATCCTAATATAGATCCCTTTCGCACCACGAATACGACGTTCGGATCGACTGAAAAAGGGTAGAGGCACACCTTGTACACGCGCACCTTGAAATACATGCATACGGCTGTATAATATAGGAATATAGCAGTGGCGTAGCAAGGCCCGGGGCGCTGCGAAATAGAAAATTGGCCCATCCATTTCTCGTAACACTTTTCCTGCCAAGCGGGATTGCCCGAACCGCGTTGAATAAATGCATGTATCTCGAAGGCATATCGTATTTCAGAGCACGACTTCTTTCAACCGTATTCCACCCCTGTGCATCGTAGAGCGAAGAAGAACCGAGGGGGCAATGATTCGCGTCGATAAAGACGCATCGACGGTGCGCGCTCGCGCTTTTATTTTACCGGCGTGAACGAACCCTTCTTGGTTCGTTAGGCGGTTACAAGGTATTAGGCTAGCGTACCGGAAGATTAATTACGCCGGCTCCCTTTTATCGAGGGATTTCTGATAAATAGGTTGCCGCGATAAGTTTTCCTGTCGTTCGCGAGGCTCTAATATCTGGCAGTCGCGTTACAAATTCGCCGATCTTTACCTGATTAATCGACCCTCCCGCTTGGAAGTTCCAACGTGTGTTCGACGTAGTAATGAACTAATGAAACTTCGCCGAAAGGGACGCAAAGAATAACTTGCTGGAAGGGAGCTGAACCTCCATTGAATATCAGACGCAAACTACTTCGCATATCACGGCCACCCTTACGCTGGAAAACCAGGTCAATGACTATGTTTCTAATAAGTAGACTGCGGATCTTTATGCAAAATAAAAAATGTTCGCATTGATTGCAAGACGCAGGAGACAAATAAAAATTGTATTTCTCTTTTAATTGTCCTATTAACACATTACCGACCGGTGATTATTGCATAATTTTGAAAAATGTATGGTACATGGCTAAACACTCTTCAGTTCGTTAGTGGAACCTTCAATAGCAACAGCAATTTTCATTGTGAGCTAACAAGTCACCCTTAATAACGTCATCTAATAGTTTCATTTAAGATTGCAATGTAAAAGAACATTTCTATGTTTTATTTTGGTACAGCACAATTATTGAAAATCCTATTAACCCTTTGCACTCGGAGCTATTTTAATTCGAAAATTAACCCTTTGCACTCGCTGCTATTTTAACTTCGAAATTAAATATTTATTAACTTGTTTTTTCTGTGTATGAATATGAAATTGATATGATACCCCTCATACAATACTTAAATGTTTAATAATTGATTAGATACCAATATATTTAATATTGTAAACAATAGTTTGAACGATAATACAGCAATTTTTAGGAGTGCTAAGGGTTAATAGGCTTCCGGTGGGTAAAGTGTTAAGTTGAAACTAATACATCGATGTCCTTAACAGTAGGTTTACGGAGCTGTAGAAATAATGGTTTCACATTATTTTATAAACATAACAAGGATGTGTCTATCCAAAGTTTTCGTTATTTTTCCAATAATATATACCCAAAGAAATGAATTTGGTAAATAATTACTCAGGGAAGCACCTTTACAATCTTAATAATCGCAAATTAAGAATATTCGAATAGAATATTAGAAGGTCCCGTAAACCTAGTGTTAAATATTTTTAACATGTCCACTGGTCTAAATTGTACGTGTCCATTTTAGTCAGAAATGCGTTAATTCCCAATGAGATTAAAATACGTAAATATAAATAAATATGTCGCCTTGAATATATTTGTACGATTCAATGAGAATGTGTTCTCGTATATTTTTATAATCTCAAATTTGAGAATAAATTCTTGTCGTGTCGTGTTAAATTCAAATTTGGTAACCGGTTCGTCAGTTTGGAAAACTGTTTTGAAATCCAAAAATGAATATGTAAGAATTAACTAATTGAACTAAATACTGGGATCCACATGCAAAAATAAGTAGAAACAAGGAATAACAGTTTTTTGTTAGACGCCACGTTTCCGAGAAAATCGAGTTTGATAATGCAGGGAATATGCGTGCTATTAGTCCGACGACTTGTTATGTCTGACCATTGCCGACCAATTCTACTTGCACAGGTCTTCCGACTCGTTTTTCTCGAAAACAAGGCATCAAACAAATAATTGTTATTCCTTTTCCTCGACTTATTTTTGCATGTAGATTCACCCCTAACATAAATTTTGAATGAACTTCCACATCTTCGGGGTGAATTAACTATATTTATCCACACACAAAGAGAGTCAAATGTTTTTCAGTAATATTGCCCATATTTTCATAGTAGTCCCAAACGAAACGATTAGATTACTACTTCATTGGTCACTCGTGTTTTTTTACATATATACACACATTTTTTGTTGTTGTATGTTATAGCAAACATTATTGTGCATTCATCCATGTTTAATAGCACGACCTTGAAATGACCGTGAACTCTAAAATTTGCTAATTAACGCAGAACTTACTTTCAGCGACATTTCAGATTTCAACGGTAACAGAAATTCGACCATGAACTTCCATCTGATTCGTCTTTTGAAACCATTTAGATTACGTTCGAAACATTTTTTGTATTTTCAGAGATAGAGGAGATATTTAGGTGTCCTGTTTTAGACGAAACACCATGTATTTATCCACACACAAAGAGAATCAAATGTTTTTTTCAGTAATATTGCCCATATTTTCATAGTAGTCCCAAACGAGACGATTAGATTACAACTTCATTGGTTCACGATTGAAATTGTTTCGTACATGAAGAATTATATTTAGAACGAGAAAAGCCCGACTGAATCAGTTTCGAGTGTAAAAAGTGCTCGCCCCGTCCGCACACATCGCACCTATAAAAACGTATAACGAGAACGCGGGCAGTTTTCATGGAAAATTTCTTGTCGGCGTTAATATGTAGATTCGCTGTCGAGTATTCAACGCGTCCGAATAAACGAAGCGAATTCTCTCTTCGGCAATGTGTATCGCGATCCGCGGAGGCAGAAAATTGGTAATCTCGTGTAACCAGCTCTGCAACGATACGGCCCGAAGTCCGGGGCTCGATTCGATGTTTGAACGGCGGACTCGGTCGGATTACTCGACGAGTTCTGTCCGTCAGACGCGGGAACCGGAATAGCGAAAAGTGACTAGCGTTCTGGTGTACTCGAAGTAGAGGGTTTGCGAGGGCTTGGGCCAGGAAAATGGAGGGGGGATATGCCGTTGAATGGGACATGACGGAGAAATGTCGATTTATCCTGGCTTTGTTTACGAGCGATGCCCCGAGACACGCCGAGGGGACGACCGACTCGACTTCCAAGATAAAAAGAGACAACCCCCTCCCCCCGGAGGAGAGAAGTCCGTTAATCCGGCCAAAAGACCAGTCGACGGCTTGGCATTCGTCTTTTCGGAGGGGTGGCTTTAAGTTATATCGGTGTCCCGGCATCCAGGAGCGCGACCTACCCCGACCACCGCTCAACTATACATAAAAGGGGGCGAGCACTTTTCCAAGAAAGTCAGTGATAAGGTGACGACGAACGGAGGCAATGATCTGCACAGAAAAAAAGAGGTCGTCGGTGTCCTTGTAGCCTGAAATTCGAGGACCCGGCGATACGTAAGCCCGCGTTGTTGGCAGGTCGAATGGAGAATATTTCATGGCAGATAATTTAACGACCGAGCTATTTAGCCGATGACGGCTCCATTTTGCCTTACACATTACTGTTTTGAAGAGTACATCATGACTTTTTAACACCAATCTTGTCAGCACCGGTCGTAATCAACCGCTACAGATTTTTTATTTTGGAATTATTGAAATAATAAAAATGATTTCATGGGAAACGATTGTGTAGATATCGTCAGGAGAGAACGCATTAGGATAGCAACCGTGCAATTACTAAATAAAATCAATCTTGACATTTTTAATGAAAGGCAATAACAATGTTGAATAACGAAATATTTCACGAATAGTTGATTTACACGAAGGGAGGCACAATAAATAATTTGATGTCGGATCGAAATAATTAAATTCAGTGGAATGTTCGTCCGAAACGTTCTCAATCAATGTCTATCATCTTCTAATAACAATGTTAACACGTCTACCATTTACAATGAACGATTAACGATCTGCCTGAAATGAAAGTGCAAATTCCCTGCCATTCATTGCGAGGATATTAAACGATACGCGCGTGTTCTTGGGATTTTCCATCTCCATGAGAATTATACGATCGAAAGAGGAACGTAGGCGAAGAAATGATGTGTTCGATATTTCTATCAGTAATCGTTAACCGGTCGGTGGGTTGAAAAAATTCTCGTCGCCGAGTGGGAATCAAATTAAGGTCCTCTCATCTGGCAACTTGCTGTTGATTTTACTGGAAGGCCCTCATGTGCACCGTTTATTTAACGTCCCTTGTCAAATGTGTGCGTTCTTGTTCCAACACCTGTCACCGACGGCAACTCCGGCTTATATGTACCGCAGCGTACGAGAATGAAATTCTACTCTTACTTTTATAAAAATTATTCGAACATGTCGGACATCATATTCCACATACATTGTATATTTCATATTACATTATCGCTTTTTATAACGTTTATTTATCGTGATAACTGTTTAAGGGTTCCATAATTTCCATTTCTATAGTGGTCACAAATATTGTAATAATTAGACTGCGGATCTTTATGCAAAACAAAAATTATTCCCATATATTGCAAGACACAAGAGCCAAACAGAAACTTCTTACTTTTTTAATGTGATTATGTCGATACCTAATGCGAATAACTTTTACATTTTTTTGGTGCGCTGTTGAGGAACTTAAAACCGATTTTCAATGTAAAATTGAAAAGTAATTTCTATGAATTTCTTGTAGATTATTATGTATGTAAAATGAAATTATTAAGTAGCCTATAAAATATGAATCTGCATCTGTTCCGCATGTGCCACGTTTTTTTAAATATTATTGAAAACATTGTGTAAACATGTAGAACTGTAAAAGTGAAGTAAAACCATGTGAAGGGAATAACGGCATCAATAAATGTTTGCCTTTCATTAAATGAATTACTTCGACTTCATACGATGTTTATAGCTGCTGGTTCAGCAATCACCCTGTTAACGCGAATTCGTTCAATATTTTTGCGCACCTATGAAATTGCCTACACCAAGCAGCACAGCATCGTCCGTTGCGCGCTCAAATAATGTATTGAACGAAATGTAATTACTATTTGCAGTAATATCTGAAATAATTAAGCGATTACGAGAACAGCGAATAGGATGCTACTTACGCAGCAATTTTTCATCGGAACATTAATTCGAGCTGACGAAACATAAACTCGAATTCGAGAGCGTCGGAGAAATATTAATTCAAATTTAATCCGATGAAATTAGTGACATAGAAGTTCAATGAAAGCTGACGAACCGTGTTTCTGTACGGCAGAATTAAAAGGATTTTCGAGATAACAATCGGTTTTAATGGTAACTCGGAATGACTGTCAGCTCCATGGAAAAAAAGAAAAGTTACGGATCGTGTTCCAGCGAAAAAAGATTAAAGTGAAAGCAGTTTAAAAGATTAACTGAAAAATTTACAAAAACTTTCTTCGCCGTCTTGCTCGATCCGTATTAAGTCGACAACAAGTCTCGATAAGAACAGGACGGGGGGTGACGGCCGATCAACCGTTGCCTTTCTTTCTGGACCTAAAGAGCGCTATTTCCGACAGCACAGACGCACGAACTTTTCAACACCGAGTCGGAAGTACGTGAAACGACACGCGAGCCCGCCACGAGAACGGAAACTTCGCCGAACTATTTCATATTTATACACTGCAAGTACGTATTAAACTTTTCGAATGATTTAACCCTGGGAAAGTTGATCATCCGACAGAAGTTCGCAGGTCAATTGTGATACACGCCGAAACTCTTAGCGAACGGTTCTTCGACCTCGTTGCAGCATTCGAAAGTTGCAACGTGATCGTAGATGCCAGTGGACGAATTTCTGCAACCGTTTCAAAGTCACGTAAAGGTCATCGCACATCTTTGAATTTGTTTTTTTTTTGTAAGCTGTAAGACTGTTGTCATGAAAATATTTGGTCCCATTTGAAAAAATTTCGATGACCTTGAAATCTCCAAAAGGTGACCTTGAGAAAATGTTTTTTGCCTTTCACCGTATTTGCCCCTTCGAACCGAATACTCTTTTCCTGTGAGTTTTTTTTCTATCATGAAAAACGAACGAGATATTTAAGATAGTCATATTAGGTGAAAAATATAATGTATATAAAATAAATAAATGTTTCAAGTTAATCAATGTTATACAATTCGGAAAATAATCTCTGAATATATTTTCATTTTATTATATTCAATTACTATCTTACCCGACACAGAAAATATCTGAAAATACAAGTCTTCTTGCCAATACAAGTCTTTATACGACGATTTAAGTAGAAATACCGAGCATTGGTCAGAAATACGAGCTACAGAAAAATTGCCTATATTGAAACTGTGATAATTTCGTGAATAATGATCGGACGACAATAAATTTGCATTCATTTTGAAGCTAGGAACTTCTGGTTCCATAGTCCATCTTTCATTTTATTCGAAGATTTTTTTTCATTCTGTAAAAATACTATAAATATATGAGTATATAAATTCATCAAAAGTGAACGACTGGTAAACAAAATGACCTTGATTTTATCATAATTCGGGGTGAATGTGCATCGTGGATCTAACAATCTCTGAATATATTTCACTACCTGATTGTTTTACAGATAAATAATTTCAAAATATTAATGTTCCTTTTATCCGAACACATAATACCCTACAATACGCAACGAAATAAATGTTCACGACTGCAGTAAGTTCGAGTGAAAATCAGAAATGCACGGTCGGTTTATGGTTCGGATTTATATTGCGCTCGCATCGACGGTGGATGTATGACCAACGCTTCCGGCGGTCATGTCTTTTCGGACCACCGCTTCGTAAATAAGTTAAACACTCATGAGCGTCGGTTCTGAACATGTTATTTACCGATCGATTCCGGAGATCATGTTTTACGAGCAAGATGCGCTCGGTAAATATCGAATTAAACATTCAAATAATCGATACATTTAATATTTTAGTTAAATTATTAGGAAATAACCATTAGATCGAAATATTTCTACACGATGGCTCGTCGGTTTTTATTGAAGAACATTTGATTGGTAATGGCAACATCAATGTATGATTGAAATATTTATTTCCAGGTAACTCTAGTTTGAATACTGGCTTTTATTTTTAATTTAACTTTAACTTTTATTTAGCATTTCAGCTGAATTTGTTTGCAATGTGCGATTTAATTCTTTATTCGCTAAATATGGACATTGTCAGTTGCATTTGAATTAATATGATTCAGTGTTAAAATCAATAAACAACTGATTTTCCAAAAACGGACCCATCACTGTACTTTGTCTACCAAATGCAGTTATCAACGGTGAATTTTAACATGAAAAAAATAGTGTTTCACCTCGGAGCGTGACGGATCAGATTCATTCACTACCCAGCGATTTTGTACGTGGTTCGCCTAAAGAAGTTTTCACTGCAAAAAGAATAAAGTAATAGAGGAGAACATCTGTCGAATCCCGGCTGAGAAGAGAAACGCGATGGCCGCAACGGAAACACTGTCGAGGGACTGAAAATCAGAATTGGCCGTGTTTAATTTTCAGTCGGAGCGCCGGAAAAGGAATGCGCCATCTTCGCAGTCGTCGGTGCCGCTGTGTCGTTCCCTGCCTCGTTCGTAGGACAATCATCTGAATTACGTCCGTTTACTATGCCGTAAGTCCATGCAGCAGGTTTGCAAAGGAAAGCGCGAGCAGACGCGCGGCGTTAATTAACGTTGTATTTACTCGAGCGGAAGTAGGCTGATGCATCGTCACTGGCCCGACTCGCTCTGCGACCTAAAATTATCTACAAATGAACGAAACCGCAGGAATTCCTCGGTTGAAAAGAGTATCAAGCCCGGGCCACTTTGTTTCTCTTATTTTTTCAATTACTTTCCCTTTTTTCCCCGAACGACACGAACGCTTTCAATGGCGCGTTTGAAAAATTTCATTCTGGAAGAAAGAGAGGAAGAGAAGAAGTATTTTATTAAGAACATTAATTAATGCCAAACTACATATATGAACTATAAGTTTCTCTCTTATTTTTTAAATTACTTTTCCCTTTGAAAAATTTCATTCTCGAAGAAAGAGAGAAAGAAAATAAGTATTTTATTAAGCACGTAAGTTAATGCCAAACTACATATATGAACTATAAGTTTCTCTTATTTTTTAATTACTTTCCCTTTTTCCCCGAACGACTCGAACGCTTTCAATGGCGCGTTTGAAAAATTTCATTCTCGACGAAAGAGAGAATGAAAATAAGTATTTTATTAAGCACGTAAATCAATGCCAAACTACATGTATGAACTATTATACGAATTATAGCTCAGCGTTTTGGGCAACAATAATTTTGTCAGAATTGTCTTTTTATAACTTCTTGTATTGCTATATTACTTTTAACTAACGAACATGCTTCGAATAACGCATTCTGAATTTTTCAATCTAAACTAAAGGAGGCCATAAGAAGGCTAGAAACAGATTTCAGTACTTGAAAATAGTAAGGTAATTTTTCTTGAAATTTTTGAGGTTATGTGACATTAGAAATGTGAGAGAGCTGTGCGCAGTGAGAGAATACGCAGCGTGAGAAAGTGCGATTCCAATACCAAACCTTTATTAAGTATATGGTGAAACATATATATCGTATGTATACATATATTATTTATATATATATTTGTATAAATAGTAGAATTGTCGTTTTCTTACCCACGCTAAATAGGATGGTATGGTATGGTGGTATGGCGGCACGCGACATTCTGCATGACGAAAGACGCGATGAAGTTTTAACACGTACGGTAACTCCTGGTACCACGGTAGGAACACCGTAAAGGGCAATAAATCATCGTGGAAAAAAAGGGTTACCTCGCCTCTTTTTCCCTTGGCTCTGACTTTCTTTGCGCCGATTCCACCACGGATTTAACATGGAATATTCATCTTGGCCTGTTTTCGCCCTGCCGCGTACGCCATCTCAATTCCACAGGCGGCTTATTCCTTCCGCTTTGCCGGAGGATCGACTTTGAATTTAATGCGAATCGCTCTGATCACGAAAACTCGCCTTTTTATCGTGGTTAACGAATTCATTAAAAGCGACGAAAATAGTCTTCACCGAGGTCCATCATTTTCCAGAGAGAGACTTGAATTATTACATCGAGTGGAAACGAAGAAATCCTATTTCGATCAAGTTAGTATGATGAACATTTGTTGGTAATTCATCAGTGTAATCGAGTGAAAAACTAAACATTCGAAATTTTTCTTAATTATGGTCTGTTTAACAGAAAATAAAACTTCGAAGAATTATGAACGATGGACGAGATAAATTTAGAAAAAGAAATTTTTTTAAAACTCTAATTTCTATACAATCGCGATATATCGCTTTTTGAAGAAACGTAATTTTATCTGTAAAGAATATTGTTGAATTTCTATTCTTTTTCGATTTGCACAATTATTTAAATGCGCTTAGGTAAACGAACAAAAATGAACGTACATACATAGAGCATACGGCAGCATCTGAGATTAAGTGATAAGCTCGCATGGACCGAGTCATTCAAGAGTATATCTCTATGCATGCGACCCTAAAAGTGTTCATTGTTGCTCTTTCCTCCAGGTTGGCGATGTACGAAAGTTGGTCGTAGTAACCTCGATTTGAAGAATGTGTCTCAAAATAGCCCAAGGTGCTGCCTCAACTTTTCCTCGAGCAAGAAAGCTGTAGATTGAGGATTTGGATTCTAATATACTGATAAAAATGTTACATTCACATGAAATAAATTGTTTTCAATTTAAACCAACACAAGGCTTTCATAGAAAATTATTCCACTTATTTCGAGTTTTGTTATCACGACAGCAATCTAAAAACTATTCTAAATTTCAATATGCGTATAAAAATCATTTTGACTGTGTTTTATACCACTGCAAATTTTATTTTAATTTAACTGCAAAATTTTATTTACAACGACATTAATCTTAACACCGTACTAGCTAAGTACGTCCTCACATTTAGAAATAGAATTTGTAACCGAGTGTCAGTATATAGCATTTAATCCATAAATTTCAATATTCGCGAACATTTGCTATACGTAACTATGGCAAATAGCGGTTGATAATGGAAGCAACAAGCAAGGGATATTTTCATTTGTAATTCCGAAGGCTCGAATTTTTAGAGCCTGAAAATGTGTCGCTGCAAACGACAGCATCAAAACGCCTCAGGAAACATTTTTGTAACGCGCTAAACGCAACGGAGTACACTAAAATGACACTCGTTGCCACATTTCTCTCTGGCACGCTCGTCTGCGTTTGTTACCCGTAAATGTGCGCATCTCCATGACCACGAGCATTTTTTTTTTTTAAATAACACAAAGTATTGTTTTCGGCGATGGTGCCTCTCAGGCTAGGAAATAATTTTACAGGTTATAAATATGTCACAGTGAAATTGGTATATTGCTAATCGTAGTACTAAATTATTCTCTGACAACCTGTTTATATTAATTTCGATGCAATTTCATCTAGGAAATAATTAAACGCTCGTCACCAGCCTTGTTTATGTATAACGTTCGAAATGTTGCATCTTGATTCAAGATGGGAGAATTAAGTATTGATTCCTTATTTATATAATTGTTATATTATTGTTATGTAAAGTGAAAATGTGTAATTTAGAATTGGTGTTTATATAGGAAATTAGAAAGATTTCTGTGTCACATTTTCAATAAAATGTTCTAACAATGGGAATCACACATACTTTATTCTATATGAGGATGACAGATCATTGAGTAAAACTACTTAAGGAATCTGAGAGTAGAGACTTTTTGCTCTCAAATGAACTCGCAATCATTCTTCTCACGCAAATATAATGATTTTTTCCATTCATTCTTCGCGTTTGTTCAGAAAAGTTAATGTGAACTATTATTATTTTGTCCAGAATCATTTTCACAGGTTCCATCAATTTCGTGAACGCAGTTGGTGTAATTTCATATCGAATTACGGTTAGGTATCGTTCTTCGGGTTTCTAAACGTGTACCCCAATCTGATTGCATCGACGCCGCTGATGACGCCGGACTGCCATCAATTTCTAATTAAATATCACGGGAGGATTTATATATGGACCATTGGCATGTGCGTTGGCCTCATTTGCTGACAAATAGCACCGTCTAAACGGATTCCGCTTGCACTATTCGCTAAATCGATAAGCATCGAAGGAAGACAATATGTCGTCCATGTTCACGCTGATTGGCGGAATCGACTCTACTTTTGTCGAAGGATCAATCGACTCCCATGGATCCGACAGCGGTGAAACTACTTTACATGATCAACTAGCACCGAATTGGTTTAAGTCTATTTAAAAATAATTGTGTCTCTGCATATTTTTCAAACATAAACAGAAGTTGAACTCATAAAAATCTCAACACTCTAAAATTCTGTCAAACGTCTAAATTGTTATATTGAAAAACTCCCAAAATCAATTTAGAGTTGAAAATTCTTCTGGAAAAATAAAAAGAAATATGTCACAATTAGAGGATCTTCAAGAAAAGTAAATATTTGCTTCTACACGATCAACAGCACTGAATTTGTTTAAGTCTATTTAAAAATAATTGTGTCTCTGCATTTTTTCAAACAAACAGAAGTTGAACTCAACGAAATCTCAACATTCTAAAATTCTTCCAAACGTCTAAATTATTATATTAAAAAACTCCCAAAATCAATTTAAAGTTAAAAATTCCTCTGGAAAAATGAAAAGAATTATATCACAATTAGCGGATCTTCAAGAAAAATAAAAATATGCTTCTACGCGATCAACTAGCACCGAATTTGTTTAAGTCTACTCAAAAATAATCGTGTCTCTGCATTTTTGCAAACATAAATAGAAGTTGAAGTCAACAAAATCTCAACATTCTAAAATTCTATTAAACGTCTAAATTATTATATTATATTACAAAACTACCAAAATCAATTTAAAGTTAAAAATTCCTCTGGAAAAATGAAAAGAATTATATCACAATTAGCGGATCTTCAAGAAAAATGAAAATATGCTTCTACGTGATCGACTAGCACCGAATTTGTTTAAGTCTACTCAAAAATAATCGTGTCTCTGCATTTTTTTCAAACATAAATAGAAGTTGAAGTGAACAAAATTTCAACATTCTAAAATTCTATTAAACGTCTAAATTATTATATTATATTACAAAACTACCAAAATCAATTTAAAGTTAAAAATTCCTCTGGAAAAATAAAAATAAATATATCACAATTAACGGATCTTCAAGAAAAATAAAAATATGCTTCTGCTCCCAGTAGTTCCAACGTTGAACCTCCCGATCTCTCAAAGCACATAATTGTGAACCCGACACACCCAAAATGAATTTGACGTACTACTTGAAAAATTCTCAATAATCAATCGAGCGTAATACTCGACTGGTCCCGATACATTCCGTAAACCACCTTGTGCGAGTCCATCGCGCAAGAATAGCTCGCAGGAGTGGCTATACTTGTACTGAGAGGAACCCGCACTCCGGCAACCCGTTACACAAACCAAAAGGAACTTCCGTAAGACACGTAACGAGAAGTTCTCTCCGCAGTTTGTTATTGTTACGCCGATCCAGAGCAAGGGGCCACAGGCACGCACACACGTGCACGTGGTCCACGGAGGAACGTAGGTAGGCAGTCTTACGGTACGACCACGACGTATTATTCCTCCGGCATGAACGGTTTAATGGTGTCCTTCGGTTGTGCATTCACGTCTCAAAGAGAGAGAGAGAGAGAGAGAGAAGGGGAGGGGGATAGCGAGACATAGGTATATATGTATATGCAGGAATTGCGAGTACGTGAATTCATAGATGGAAGTGCAGAAGGTACGTGCCGGTACGCCGAACGGCATGTGTATCTATGTGTGCGCACGTAGAGTCGTGGAAGAGGTTGCACACGGACACCGTATACAACGGGGTCCGCGTGTAACTTAACTCTGTCTACCGTACACGATACCCAGCCTGGAAACTCGTTAGTGTATAGGTAGATTGTTCCAACGGACTTGCCGGCGCGGCGTTACCATTTTGCGAGGGGCTTGGGGGAAGCTACGGACGGGAGGGAATCGACCTGGGAGTACGCAGAGGTGGCATAAGATAGGGTAATTGATTGCCGCGCGGTCCTACGTAGATTAATAATAGTCACCGTTATCATCCTGCTCATAGAGGTTTCACCCTACGCGCCACGCCGTGATACACGATACTTGGCTGCCACTGACTCGAGACACGTTTAATCGTGACACGCTCGTTCTACAACGCCGCGATACGTTTCAGTCGACAAGATTTCAGCCGCGTTTCTGTCAACGGGAACTTTAACGCCGCTCAGACTGTTATTAGCTGCGACGGATGCAACTGGTGTGTCGTCGCCGCCGATTATTTCGACGTTTGCGACGCCCCGCCGCTGCGGCGAACTTCGGGAAAAGATTTTCTGGATGACCGACGCGGGGACGTTGACATCACAAAATGATGGCCATTCATTTATCTTCATTTTTTCCTGTAGCTAGGGTGTATCAGGTCATCCTATAAGTTCGTGCCGTTTTTCTTCTTTCTTAAAGATACCTTTAACCCTCGGCACTCGAGTGGCGTCTCTGAGGCGTCAATAGAAATTGCTGTACTATTATTTAAAATATTGTTTACATTATTAGATACGACGGTATCTGACCAATTAATGAACAGTTAAGTATTGTATATAAATTGTAATTTAAAAGATCATATAGAATGGAAATATTCTAGGTCAGAAGAAACTGTAGCGGTCGGCTGCATAAAATAAAGTTAACATCTGCTGTGCAAATGCTGGAGAGGTTTTGGAATTCGTGCAACGATAGAGGCTATTTTTGAGGAAACTGTCAGGCAACGCCATGAGGTTTGCCAAAACGTTTGATTTTCAAGTTAAAATAGCTCCTACTGCAAAGGTTGAAGTTTGTTTCCGGTATTTTCAGAACATCCGACGTCTCCGCAACTGATAAACTTCGTGATTTCTGTACAAGGTGTCGAATTTTCTCTCCGTTTGTCTGAGGAGGACGTTGCTCGTCTTCTAAACAAAAATTCCAAAAATTTCTAAGCTAAAAAGCGCAGTTTCTCCGTAAACAGCACATATGTTGTTCGTGGCGATTGTTAATGAACTTCCTTTCCGAAATCCATATAACATGAGATGTCGGAAATGGATACGCATCTCGCTCATGATTTTTCACTGCTTGGAATCACTGTGTTCACTATTTCACGATCTTGCACCCACGAAAACTTTCTCTAGACTGTTCCCGAACAGCTACGCTTAAGTGCATTGGTCCCTTATCGCCGTAAAGTTTATAAATCGATGCTTGAAATGTATGCACAAAAGTCGGCACGAACTTATCGGATGTCGTAATGCTTGCAATGTACGTATTTTAATTATTACAAAAAGTGTCTTGGAATAAATGAGACAGTACAAAAATAAGTGAAAAACGACCGAACAGCTGTTCGATTGGTGGTTCTTCTTCGAGAAAATTCAAGAATGACGCGTACAGTAGAATATACTCGCGCGTCTGACCACGGACAACCTATTCTACTGATTAGACTCCCAGGACTGTATCAATTAAAAGTTATCCGTATCAAATCCATATTTCGTCGAATTTTAATTAACATGAAATAATCTTGCACAAGTAACAATTTGTAATTGGAGTGCCGCCGCAACTAAAATGAAAAATTAGCATGTAAAAATTAATTATACGGTATATTTCAGTTAAACAGCCGAGAATGGAGTCGGTGTTGCGTCCCAGCGTTATCAGTGTAACTGCAGACCGCAAGTTTATTACATCGCCAGACAGATGAATGTACTTTGAGGCCCGAACAACCCGCATCGTAGTAGTTGCCCGAGTTCCGATGTTCATAATTATCTATGGAAGCTCAAGGAAGCAATTATTTCTTAGGAATATCTCCGGGAAACGTAACGTATGAATTCATCAACAAATTAATACGACGCGTCTACGTAAAGCAGAGAGCCGGAGCCGTTATCCTTATCGTAACGTTGGGTTAGCGATGACTCAAGACACATGTTCCGTCAAGATCATCCAGTAACCAGGAAAATTAGTAGTTGCAATCGCAGTTGCAGCTACACCGGCAATTATGTGTACGCGGGATCGCGTTAATAATAATCTAGTGGCTACCTGGGGACTAAACACTAATTTGTAATCGTTAACTGCTATTAAGTTTGACCTCGCCTACTCTCGTCGCGCATGATCAACGACACCCATCCACAACAAATTTCCATCCAGTGCCATAATTTACAAAGTTCGCTATGATAACGCCCATGTAATTGTAACGAACGGAACACAGCGAAAACTAGTTTCCCGCTGTCATGACGCGGCGCGTCGGTCCGGCTTCTCGTGTTACAGTTCATTTCGCGTCGATACCAAGCAATACGGTAAAAGTGAGCGGCCCCGATAATTTATCAACGAACCGGGCCGCGTACTCTCGCGACTACAGCCATCCATTCACGGAGTTCTGTCAAGCATGGGCTAGCTAGCTTCGCGTCGGAATCTCCGCAGCTAATTTCGTGACAGCTCCCGGCGACGCGAGATATCGAAATCATGCAATTTACAATGCAAACTGCGGCATTTTCGCCGTCCGGCACACTTGCGCGCAAAGTTATCCTCCCAATTAGTCACCGCTCCAATAATTATCCACATCAACGTTACATACGTTTTTCCTAATTGTGTCGTTTGTCGCTGCTCGAGCTTGCCATCCAATCGATGTTTTGCCGCGGCTCCCATGCAACTTTGGAAGACACGAAACTGATAAAAAGCTTCGATTTAGTCAACGCTCGGTTTAATTTTCAAGGATTTGTTCACTTCGCTCGCAAATAGCCACCGTCTGGTCCCGACATCGATCCAACAGATGTTCTAGAGACATTTTCGACGCCATGCCAACAAATTTTCGAACAAGAGTCTTCTCAATGTTTAATTTTCAATGGCCTGCAAACTGCAAATTGGGAATAAGAATTAATTGAGCTTGCGTGCGTTATTATAATTAGAGATGTTGCAACTCCCGCGAAATATTGTGAATATGGAAGACTCGAGGATGCGAGGAAAATATTTTTTTTTCATTAACTTCATTTAGATACAAGAATGTATATATGACGCTCGACGGTAATCATCGTGTATGAACGCATTAGAACCTTTGTTACGTCGGGAAAAATAAAATTCATGTTACGACACATTGTTATTAAATACCAGGAGACTGGATTTGCTCGGAAAGAGGACAATTTATCAGCACGGAGAAATTATCTAGAAGGGTTCTCACGTTTCTCAATCAATATCGAATACCTTCTGTTTCCATGAAACTTCGATCTCGTCATTGTTCACACTTTCTCTTTCTCTCTCTCTCACTCTCTCTCTTACGCTCTCGTATCGATATAGCAGAGATTTATCGAGGTAATAAAATTAAATAACAAAATTCAATTATAAAATAAGAAACCTTCTTGGTCATTAGCGACGGCTGTGTGCTTCGTTGGTTAGATTTCATCCCATTGGTCTGCAGACATGTTGAATTCTAGTAGATGTTCTCTGGCTTGTTTCGATTTATACGAGTTGTGATCAAAAAGTAAGGTGACTTTTTATTTTTATCAAAAAATATTTATTTTTTCATCGATATTTATGCTGTCCCCTTCGAAGTAATCCCTCTCAGATATAATGCACTTGTGCCAGCGCTTTTTCCAATCCTCGAAGCACTTCTGATAAGCACTTTTTGGTATAGCTTTGATCCTCTTCCTGCGATGCAGTGTTTATCTCCTCGATCGTTGCAAATCTCCGTCCCTTTCGTGGGTCTCTTCAGTTTTGGGAACAGGAAAAAGACGCAGGGAGCCAAATCCGGTGAATACGGTGGCCGAGGAATGATTGCGGTATTGTTTCTGGCCAAAAATTTCTGTGTTTCCAAAATTCCGGGCGTTTTTTTCGTATTGCTTCTCGCAAACGGCGCATAACTTCAAGGTAATACTCCTTATTCACCGTACGACCTTGTGGTAAGAACTCCTGATGCGCTACGCCATGATAACCGAAGAAAACAGTGAGCAAAACCTTGACATTTGATCGAACCTGGCGTGCTTTTTTCGGTCTTGGCTCTTCTGAGGACTTCCATTTGGACGATTGGACTTTGGTTTCGACGTCATAACCGTATACCCATGATTCGTCACCAGTTATGACTCTTTTGAGGAAATCAGGATCATCGTTGACGTCGTTCAACAGCTCCTGAGCGATGCTCGTGCGACGTTTCTTCTGGTCAAAATTCAGCAGTTTCGGAACAAACTTCGCCGAACACGCAAAACACTTCTAACCTTTATGCTTCTCGCAAACAAACAAAAAATGCTATACAGCGGAAACTGTGAACATATGTTCGGAACGAGTGTACCAGCATAAGAAAAAGAAAAGAAAACGAAAATCGACATTAGGTATCCCGCAAAATTCAAAAAGTCACCTTACTTTTTGATCACACCTCGTATACGTCGTCGATTTCTTTGAGAATTTTCTATCTGCTGCGGAGTTGGTCTAGTTCGGTGCATTTTAAAATTATGTGTGTGGCAATTAAAGGTAGATAGATCGCAATGTTCACACCGTGGCTGGGTTTCGTTTCGTAGGAGATATTTGTGTGTCCACTTATCAGTCTGAATAAGTTTACTTGGTCTTTTCTCTTGCTTCGTAACTCAGGGAGAAAATTATGACATGGTACTGTTATTGTGCTGTTTCGTGGAGTTTATGGTTGTTCATTCGTCTTGGCGCTTTTGGGCTAGCTTTCGTCAGACGTAGCTTTTTAGTCTGGTCATTGTGTCAGGTTCAGTGTCACAAAAAGCCGTCGAGATTAAATTTAAAAATCGCATGCAGTCTCTAAATGATGATTTTACAGGAATCGGAGAAGTCTTGATTTCTCGAAGGGCAGGAGTTGATTTCTCGCCGAGTCGCAGTTGTCTCTGAAGCAGCTGGCAATTGCGTGTGCGTGTGTTTGACGTAGATATGCGGGTGCAGGCGCACTCTTCTAATATGCACTTGTCCGTACGGCAGAAGCTCGTCCACCGTCGATGGCACTACCGACAACGGGTTAATGTAATCATTCCTGAGTGTGTCGCTGCTGGTATACGTGTCGCCGCATGCAGCTGCACCTGGTCTCTATGATCAACGTCATCTTCTCCTTGAGCACACGATCGCCAGAGGAACGGGGAAAGAGGGAAACCAGAACGAGGTGCGCTCTCGAGATGTGTAGCATCGTTCAAGTAGATACGTACATATGTGGGCATACAGTTGTACCCCACGTAACTGACCTCGTAACTGCAGCACCGCTGCTACCCGTGCGATCGACACGTGCGAAACGAGTATTACCGGATCAATAATAAACCGGGCCGCTGAAAAATTCAACAACCATACATTTCGGAATCATTTCCTTAAACGAGCCACATTCTACGAGATCGTGCTGCAGATTTCATCCGTTTGCTTTGTTAGGACAATACTGAACAGAACCTCCACTCGGAAATTAAGCTCTCAGTTACCCTTCTAGCATAGCTGTGAATAACGTTTGATGCATTTATAAACGAATAGGTGAAACAGGAATCTGTTGAGAAAACTCATTCGAAGAATTTATTGATTCATCGTCACGACTTATTTGAATTATTAGAAGAAGAAATGTTGCACTGATTCCTGAGTGCATATGAAGTAAGTTTCTCCTGTGCGAAAATGTTCTCCGAGGCTTTGTTAAAGAGATATTCACGAAATACACGGACAAATCAGATTGTTCCTCTGATTCTACTTCACAAAACCATGAAGAACAGTTTCGTGAAGGTAAAAGTTACTCCAAACAACCTTGTGAATTCTTTCAAGAAAGTACATTTTTGATTTGACGTAACTTTCTCCTGTGCGAAAATGTTCTCCGAGGCTTTGTTAAAAAGATATTCACGAAAAACACGGACAAATCAGATTGTTCCTCTGATTGGACTTCACAAGACCATGAAGAACATTTTCGTGAAGGTAAAAGTTATTCCAAATAACCTTGTGAATTCATTTAAGAAGGTACATTTTTTATTTGACGTAACTTTCTCCTTTGCGAAAATGTTCTCCGAGGCTTTGTTGAAAAGATATTCACGAAAAACACGGACAAATCAGATTGTTCCCCTGATTCTACTTCACAAAACCATGAAGAACATTTTCGTGAAGGTAAAAGTTACTCGAAATAACCTTGTGAATTCTTTCAAGACAGTACATTTTTGGGACACTCTGTATATCACATTATGAGCACATAAATATGTTCGCATGATGGTTAAAATGAAAACCATTGATGCATAAATTTCTGCGCAAACATATTAAAAGCAGGCATTTTCTTCGCAGCCAGGCGATCAAACTATAGTACGCGAATGAAGGGTTCACTGCACAAAGTATCGGGCCGGCACTCGTGATCTAATCTGAGCAGAACTGAAAATTAATTCCCATCGAGAAATTTTCCGCGTCGAATATTACGAAGTATGTCATGGTATTATGACGACGCTCTAAACACGTTCCGGATGTGCCTTGTATGTACAGGACACGTCGACAGTCCTCCAATTTACCCTGACCATCTACAATTCGCCCATCCACCGGCAGCTACTTAATTAATCGTTCGCACGGCTGGTAATTACTTTCATCCTCTCTAGTCAGGCACCAGGCATAACCTGGGATTCGAATGACAGCCATTCTGGTAATTAGACATCGTTCGTGTGCACGCTAATGAGATGTCCGATTCTTTGACTCTTCGAGCGAACTTTTTAATTGTCGACTTACGAGCTGCAGCCCGAAAATTTCCAAAATTAGCTTGACAATCGACTGCAAATAATTAAATACATTCAATGCAAAGTTATTATTACAGATCTTATCACAATTATATTGTGAAATTTTTATTCTAATCTTTGTTTAAGCTTCTTTGTAGTAGAAATACAGTTTGCAACCGTTTCACCCGATTTTGACATCTTGATTTCTCCGCTATTGTTTGTCCTACCGAAAAATGTTTCACATAAGAATTGAATGGTGTCGAATGGGGCATAATTTATTGGTTTATTCGTGTGTGAATGCGTTCAGGTCATATGAAGCTCAACTTTGTGCTTTTTTAAAGGAATTATATACTTTTTAATACATCAATCGATGCAGTTGGACATTCTTTATAAAAAAGTATTAATCTATTTATGTTGAAATATTAGTCGTTTCGAAGATATTTCGATTTAAATAATTCTAAGATATCATTAATGTCGTTTTCCTGTAAGAAATAAAAGCGAACGTCTTATTGTTAGTGCGACAGTAACATCTTGGAATTATTTAAATCGAAATATCTCCTAAATGACTCATTTTTCAACATAAATAGGTTAATACATTTTTTTATAAAGAATGTCCAACTGCATCGATTGATGTAGTATATTAAAAAGTATATAATTTTCCATTTAAAAAATCGAAGTTGACCTTGATATGACCTTAACGCGTTTACCCACGAATAAACTATTACATGAAGTAAATCAAGTATATCATCTAGTAAACGGTAAGTCCTGAGGAGTTCGAATCCCGCCAACTGCATAAAAATTTCTGAATTGCAATAAGGTCCTTTCGAAGATAAAATGGAATATTCCCTGAAGCAGTGCATAGAAAGTATACACATATGTATAGTTTCTAATTTCTGTCACAAATATTTCTTAAATTTGAAGATTTTATTGAAATGTTCTTTAAATATTGAATTTATATTTTCCAAATATCGGATTCACATTTTTTTAATATTTACTTTAGATTTTTTAAATATCTGGTTTATATCCCCTGAATATTTACTTTATATTTTTTAAATATCTCGTTTATATTCTCTGAATATTCAGCTTGTATCTTTTTAAATATGTAGTTTATATTCTCTGAATATTTAGCTTATATTTTTTAAACATTCAATTTACATTTCCTGTACATGTATACAATATTCAGATCCAATATTTATTTCGTATGAAGAAGTGTGGCTTAAAAAATATTTTTCCAATATTTGAAAAAAATATTTATCCAATATTTTTGTGCTACTAGGGACCATTCAATTCTTATCTGAAACATTTTTCGGTAGGACTAACAGCGGCGAAGAAATCAAGATGTCAAAATAGGGTGAGAGACCCTTCGAAATTATGGAAATTGCTTATCCTATGCCATCATGATTTTTCCACCAAAACAACGAATTAGTCTCTGCTTCGCATTGCCAATAAATGGCACCTGATGACGCCAATTGGAGTCGCATCTCCGCCATTGTTTGCTCCCAGTAAAAAGGTGACTGGATGTTGTCCGCGAGACGATGAAAAGTGATTGTTCCCGAAGTTCCAAGTAATTTTGTGTCGTCCTTTTAAACCCCTTCGCATCCATCAGTCAAACTTTTCAGCCGATGGCTTGTTCTCGTAGAAGTCGGTCGTTCTAAGCCTCCCTTTTGTCCCGATAATAAATGATCGCGAGATACAACGACAAGAGACTAACGGATTAATCCGTCAGTCGATGCCTGGCATATCTGTCCCATGTTTATAGCGGATAGCAGAAGAAGCAATGCTCCGCGGCTTTATTAATGATGGATAACAACGAGTTCGCGACTGTGGAACGCCCTGCTATCGAATCGCTCGAAAGTTTATCTTTCCCTCGCATTCCACGCTACATTACTTTTCAATGCTCGCTAATTATCGCGTCGTCCCACCGTTGCTTTTATTTCTTGCGCATTGTAACGCTGTAAAAGAGTCGCACGGCACGATGTCGAGTCCGGGACCCGGCGAAAAGACCATTTCCAACCTCAAAGTGACTGTAACCCAATATTCGCTTCGGTGTGAATTGTGAGCTTTCTATCAATATAAAAGATTACCCATAAAATTATCTTTCTTCGGAAAAAATTTTGTCCATTTCAGAATTTTTCAGAATGTTTCTATTCTGCAGTTCCGTCGTGAATGTTTATGCTTGACTCTCTCGCAAAATGATTCAAAAATGCATTCTACGAAAATGAAAGAGGAAAAAGTTTTTTGCAAGTAATGGCGCCTGTAATTTTGTTTATCTGCGTTATTTTTTTAGAAGTGAAGGTACCCTTCTATTTTATAAATGGATTGCATTTTTTTAAATTTGTCCATTTCAAAATTTTTCAGAATGATTCTATTCTGCAGTTCCGTCGTGAATGTTTATACTTGACTCTCCCGCAAAATGATTGAAAAATGCATTCTATGAAAATAAGAGAGGAAAAAGTTTTTTGCAAGTAATGGCGCCTGTAATTTTGTTTATCTGCGTTATTTTTTTAGAAGTGAAGGTACCCTTCTATTTTATAAATGGAATGCATTTTTTAAAATTTGTCCATTTCAAAATTTTTCAGAATGTTTCTATTCTGCAGTTCCGTCGTGAATGTTTATGCTTGACTCTCTCGCAAAATGATTCAAAAATGCATTCTACGAAAATGAAAGAGGAAAAAGTTTTTTGCAAGTAATGGCGCCTGTCATTTTTTTCTATCTGCAGTATTTTTTTCGAAGTGAAGGTACCCTTCTATTTTATAAATGGAATGCATTTTTTTAAATTTGTCCATTTCAGAATTTTTTAGAATGTTTATATTCTGCAGTTCCGTCGTGAATGTTTATACTTGATTCTCCTGGAAATGATTGAAAAATGCATTCTATGAAAATGAAAGAGGAAAAAGTTTTTTGCAAGTAATGGCGCCTGTAATCTTTTTTTATCTGCGTTATTTTTGTAGAAGTGAAGGTACCCTTCTATTTTTTAAATGGAATGCAATTTTTATACCGTATGAAAACGTGTTGCCAACACGAAGTCATTCGAGACACGGACGGTCAGAAATGCTTGATGCTAAACAAGTTTTATTTGATACGTGATTTTATAGAATGGTAAAAATAGTTTCTCTGCAGTTTTCATATAGGAGAATTTCAATATCTCGTTCCCAGTATTCTGTTATGGCACAAGTATGATCAAATCGATAATGTGGTTGCATGTTTTGGAACTATTCACTGAACCAAATTAATGGACCTGAAATACCAGTTACAAGTAGCTCGTGCAGTTTATAGTTAATTGTTAGACTAATATTATGTGAATTAAATAGTACTGATATGGATATCCAATTAAGGGGTTCATTGTAAATGTATATGAATTAATATTGCATAATTATGTACCATTGGTGTTAAATTAATTTGTGTATTAATTTATTCATTTCTGGGACAGAATGAAAAGTATGAAATCGTATTAGCATATGTTTACAAGTTAATCGTTATACACGTCTATGTTTCATTTTGATACCTGAATTTAACTGGACCTCTGTGGAATGTATTTTGTCTTCATTAACACAGAAATTTTATTTATAGAAACCTTCTTCACTTTCAAGTATTAAATTCAGTCCTGATTAAAAAACATCTTTCGCTCTCTCCCTCTGTTTCCCTCTAGATATTTATTATTTATCATACCGTTTGAAATATAGATTAAAAAGTCCTTAAAATGAAAATGGTGTACACTATTGAGTTCAGGTTTGTTTATTTAAATAAGCAGCTGCATTTCGAAGCTATTCTGATTTAGAAATATCAACTGGAGTACTAAAATGCTTCAATTTGAATGACCCACTCCGAACATAAAAACTCAACAGTTTTCATGGAAATGAAAATGGTCCCCAGGGTATTTCTCTTGTGAAAGTTGTAGAAATGCGAAGCTTCGTGAACTTTGACTCCGTTCTCCTTTTTTGAGTGTTTCAGGAGTTTTACTTTTGACTTCGGAACCTGCACAGCCGTAAATACTTGTCTTAACTACTTCTGCTTAATCCCCTTTATACTCTTAATTAATAAGCTCGGCAACGCGAGCGTCTCCTTATCAGCCATTTAAGGAAAACACCACTCTATTCATTGCGGTTTGTGCATTAAAAATCTCACATGCTGTGTACTATTTCATTTTAACACAAGATCTAACGTTGTCTAATGCAAATTTTGATAAGTTGAGTTTAAACGTAATTTAGAACAAATTTATCGTCAGCATACACTCGTACGTTATTTTCAACCATTTTTCTATAACTTCTTTTATTATTTCTTATTTAGAAAATATTACGATCTCAAGTTCTGTGAAATGCTTAAATTTACTCAGCAATTATTTTCTCTAGAAAATCTATCAAATAATACAATATTGTATAATATATTAATAATACAATATCAATCAAATAATATAATATTGTATAATATAATAATAATATGATATAATAATGTATCAAATAAAGCTTGTTTGGTATCAAGAATCTCTGACCTTGTGTGACCTTCAAGCTACAAGCTTTAATATCGCATAAAAAATGAATTTCATTTAAAAGATTGAAGATTGAATTTGAAAGATAAAAGATGAAAGATTGAATTTCTAAAAAAACAAATGCAGATAAAAAACATTACAGACAACTTGCAGAAACAGTTTAACTTTCTTCTATTCCATTTTTTCCCAATCGATCGGAATTGTTGAAAAAAAGTAAAAGTTGCATTTTCATCCGTTTTATGTGGGCCTGAATTGAAAATTTAAAAAATACGTTTTGTAGATCTGTGTCAATTAAACATATTCTGAAAATTTTGTCAAAATCGGTCGACGTTGCAATGAGCTACAACCGTTTAAAGATGGTAAAAATTGCAGATTTTCACGATTTTCGCCCTCTAACTGCAATAAATCTAAGGATTCTTACATCTTTCACTGCCAGTCGTTTTCTCCCGCGTCAACCGATTCCGATGAAACATTCGCAGTGCATGTAATTGACACAGATCGACAAAATGTACTATCGAAATTTTCAATATAGGCTCACATAAAAAAGTAAAAGACGTAACTTTTAGTATTTTTTTCAACAATTCCGATAAATTGCAATTTTTGGTAAAAATTTTTTCAAATCCTGTAGTAAACTAATTGCCTTAGCTTCCCCAAAAAGTTCAAATCGTACAGTACAATATTAAAAAAGTTATCGTCCTTTTTAGAGCGGCCGAATATTATTGCGCGTCACTGTAAGTATTTGATCAGCGAATCACTTCGAAATCATGAGAAAGGATGGGATCACTATCGTCCGCTGCGGGCGATACTCTGGCGTCATAAGTTTCTCCTTCTTTAGACGGGCATAACATTGTGAATAATTGGTTGCTCGGGTAACTGTTGTTTATCGCCAAATGGAGGAGCAGCGTTTCTCCCGATGGACTCGGAAGAGTTTCAAGAAGATTCCTCGAGTCGGACGACCGAGGTGGAGTGGTCGCGAAAGTTCGAACTAGACTTCGCACTCCGATACCGATTGCTCGGAACGTATTTTCTTAAGAACTTTCCACGAACACACATCCCGAAATCTGTATTCTCCGAGGGGAACGCAAAACGTCGATGGAGTGCACACGTCCGTAGACGTATTCGATCTGAGCCCCGAGCCGCAATGCAGTGTGCCGAGGATAAATTATTTCGCGGAACTCAAAAATATTCGTCGATTTCATTTAGCGGTCGGCGAACAACGAACCCCATCATCTGAAATAGGAATTAACAATTTTCCACTGTTCCCATTAAAAGCCAACCAACCGGCCAATCCCAGTCGGTGAATATTTTATTGGCGGCGAGCCGGGAACAACGCGGGAAAAAGCCAAATCAAATATTTCGCTTGTATTCGTCGAGAAGCATAACAACATCGATATTATTGATTATTTCCGCGTGAAACGTCTATTCCGTATAATTCCCTCTTTTTACAACTCTCTGCGTGTTCGTTATTTCTACTTTTCAATCTGATTGGATATTGTTGTTATTAAATGAGGATTTTTGTGATTACAATACCGTTGCTTTATTGCAATAATTAAACGTACACTCCGCGAAAAAGGTGGCGCACCCGTAAATATTGTTAATTCTGAAAACTGTGATGAAATTTTATACGTTTCTCTCCGTGTATGTACTTCGGTGGAGATTCAAGGTTATTTACACCGACGGAGTTGAGCGGAGGTTACAGATTCTAGTTTAAATGTAAACAACCGGGGCCACCGACGCGACAAAATGATGGCACAGTCTTAAAATTCTTTTTCTGCAGTTAACACTAGACCGTCAGACAGTTTGTATCGTGTACTATTTTACTGTTCATTAAATATTGTGCGTGTTTCTTATTATCTTCTATTGAAATTACACTATGAGTAGTGGAAAATCTTTATTCGATGCTCAAATAAAAATAATTTTCACATTGCATAAAGAGAATTACTCAGATTCAAAAATTGCACGTATTATACATCGAAGCAGAAAAGTGGTGTATAATTTATTCAAAAATCCCAAAACATACGGTAAAAAAAGGAGTTCCGGTCGACCGAAAGCAGTAAACGATCGCGGAAAACGTGCAATTTTAAAAGAAGCTTCGAATTCTTCGAGAACGGCACGACAAATCGCTAGAGCAGCTGACGTACATACAAATGTACGTAATGTGCAAAGAATAATAAAAGAATATCCGCACTTAGTTCGAATAAAATTGAAAAAAAATACCTTTAACCGATCAGTATAAATCGGAGCGTCTGAAATTTGCACAAGAGTACATACATTGAAGAAAAAAATGGCGTCGTGTTATTTTTAGTGATGCGAAAAGGTTGAATCTAGATGGGCCGGATGGTTTCGCACACTATTTTCACGATCTGTGGAAAGAATAAAGAATATTAAGCCGCATACACATGGGTGACGGAGGAGTAACGCTTTGGGCCGGAATTGGGTATCGAGGAGTGACCGAAGTAAAATTTATAAAGAAAACTATGAACAGCAAAATTTATATAGATTCGACAGACGAACAATTAACTAAATTCGGACAGACAATTTCCGGGGAATATTTTACATTTCAGCAGGATAATGCAAGCGTGCATACCGCAAAATGCGTTAAGCGGTACTTTGAGCAAAACAAAATCAGTGTCTTAAAGTGGCCAGCGAGATCGCCAGATCTCGACATAATTGAAAATTGTTGGGCACAACTAGCAAGACAAGTTTACGAAGGCGGAAGACAATTCCAATGCCTTGCAGATTTAAAAACGTGCATAGAACAAAAATGGACAAGAATACGGCCAAAATATATTGAAAAAACTCTTTAAGTCGCTTCCGAAACGTATGTTGGCTATTCTGGAAAATAAGGGAGGCTACGCAAAGTATTAAACACAATGTTATATATTTTATGTACGTAAATTACGTATCTTTTTTGTATATGTGCCATCATTTTGTCGTACCGATTTTTGTTACTTTTTTGTCGATATCATTGTTCTTGTTTACGATAGTAAAAGTGCGATCGATATTCTTAAATTTAAGTCTATCAGAAAGATTGGAACGATAAGAAGCACTTTCACGTTATTTTTGATTTACTGAAATTGCAGTCCGAGAATATCGAAATGAATATTTTTTTAATTAGTTAACAAGCCTGAGTAGAGATCGGTGGACCCAATCTTCTGCTAATATTGTTATTATTAAATGAAGATGCTTTGTTGCAATAATTAAATTTTGAAATGATAAATTGGAAAGATAGGGCTGAAGTATGTGCAACGTCTGATATGGGTCAGAAGCAACCGAGTTCAAGGGTCGGAGTTCGGAAACTTTTGTGCGAAAGTATTTTTTGCTAATTAAGCAGTGCTAAAGATTAAATTCTTTCCGGGGAAGCAAATATCGCGGTGAAAGTTGGTGTTTGGTAAAAAAATAAGGTTACAGCAGCTTTTCAAGAAGTTCGTGGGAGCAAGGAGCATCTCCACGTCACTCACCGGGGTAACTAAAAGGGAAAAGAATTCTCTCCATTCAAGTTATATTCGATGGACGACATGAAACACCCGACGCGGAGGTGTTTGCCAAATAAATTCGATAGAAGACTTATTGGCCTCTTCCCAATACCTATCTCACCGTAAAAATTTTTGTTCTCTCTGCCAGCTTCGACTGCCCTCCAAGAATATCGGCTTCGTCGCGGTGGTCAAATAAAAGAACCGTTCTTCCCACAAACACCGTGTTTGCTTACAATTCGCCGCGGACAGAATCGTACGTATTGTTTCCCATTTCCTTCGCGCGTCGTTGTTTCTCGCTGGTTAATAAAAATACGGACAAAAGAAAGCGTGCTAATGAAAATGTGGAAGGCACGCAGTAACAAAAATATGTTTTGTCAAGCATATGTTTGTCCCTTTTGTGGTGGTAGAAATATTTACACTTGCCACGTCCGGTGGACCGGCAAATAATTAATAAATACCGGTAATAATTAATCAAATCAATCGTGTATAATATATATTATATATTGAGATTATATATTGAGAGAAATTGGTATATGCGACGATGTGTACAAGGAACTAAAGTGCGATAATTTGAACGCAGTTCAACTGGCGAATCGTGGTAATTTTATGGCGAGAACAAAGTTGATGAATCGGAAATGTCATTTTATTAGAGAATATGTGAGAGATTTTGCGATAAAAGTGTTACATGTTCCGAAAGAAAAAATGTGGGCTGACTGTTTGACGAAAGCGCTAAACGGACCGAAGCTATCGAACATTGTAAGACGATTTTTGTATATCTGAGATTGATTAATAAATCCTATATATATATACTGAATTTCTTTTTTTATATTAGCTCCATTAATGTTGCACAGGAAAATAACGTGTCGAACATTATAATTAATCATCATTATCGGATAATCGTATATTATACCACATTGCGAGCGACAGAATTAAAAAGAAATCTGTTTTATTAAACAATTCGAAATATAATTTGCGAACCGCTAATCAAACGAAAACATCCGTTGAAACCAATTTATCATTGAAGAATGTAAAAGATATACCACAGGAAATGTAGAATAAACACTACGTAGAAGAAAAGGACAAAGATCGATAAACAAAAGATTAATGATTAACTCCTAGGAGGATGCGTAGAGCAATTCGATCTAACTAATAGGACGATAAGTATTGGAAGGAATACTGTACGTCCGGTTCAATCAGAAATGATAAACTAATACGGGGAAATCAATGAAGATGCGCTCACCTCATGAAGAATAAGCTAAGAACAATGGATTGATTTTTCTATAAAATAAATGACTCCTCGTCATGGCCAGTTTCAAAACCCATTAGTCTGTCAAAAGTCACACAGTTTATTAGTCTGCCACGTTTCGCATTTTATTAAGTTATGATCAGTTGCGTAAAATATCATTAAGTTATTATCAGTCTGTGTAATTTTTCATTAATAATTAAGAGCGTGTACGCCTGTGTGCGCGTGTGTGATTTTTACGAAAAGCGTGTTAACCCGCTGGATCTTTAATCGTTAAATCGAATCGTCCGAAAAGGTAAAAACCAGTTTTTTGTAATACACTCTAGACAATCAATGTATCTGAAATTTGTTGTTTTAAGTATATTTGTTCATTATAAAAAGCAAGAAAAATATGTTTTCCCAAGAATATGTTTGTCCCTTTTGTGGTGGTAGAAGTGTTTACACTTTTGTACAAGGTGTTCCAATAATGTTATCATTGAAAGCAGTCATTCCCAAATTTTTGTCTGCGTTTCTAGAGTTTGAATGTACAATGCGTTTATAAAAATGCGTTTCAGCGTTAAAATAAAATTTCGCACCGTGTACATTACTATCTAAACTCGCGTACTCGTGGCTCGCGTTGTCATGCCGGTTGACCAGTAAACAATTAATACCGGAAACGCACATCAACCGGGGAGCAATTAATAAATTTGATGCGCGCCTTTGTTTCACGGCCGTTGAACGTCGCGTCCCGTTTTATCGGCGTTATTTTAAAGGATTCAAAGTGTTCGCCGATTAATTCGATTGTAGATAAACGTCACGTATAACGGCGACGCAGCTAGTTTTAATTAGACGATAAAGACACAGAACGATAATTGCGTTATATCGGCCGCTTGATTACATTCACTTTCCGGGAACGAGTGCGCTACTGAATTCGCCGGGATATTAATTTTTGAACGCGCCGCGCTGCCGCCGGTTATTATCACCGATGATATCACGGTCGAATTATTTCAACGGCAGGGGTACGATTACAGATAGACTTCACCGTTCTAACTACCGTTTATTACACTGCAACGAGTTCTTTCGGCGATTAGGATGAACATATATTTTGCCCACTGATATTTTCCCCTGTTACGGAAAATTTTTCTGTTTTACAGTATTATTAAAGTTCGCATTGCATAAATATTGGAATGTAAAGAAAGTTCGTAGCGTTTTTCAGTCGGTGGCGCCGAAAGCGCGTGTCAGTTCGATGTGTGAGTAAAACAAAAGAGTTGTACACATATTCTGAAAGCTTATGTTTCAACGCATCTCTCTGACAGTCATTTTTGGTATAGACAATTTTACAGCTACCAAATAGAAGTTCAAAAATGGAAGAAAATAAGATTTATTTTCGCCATTTGATGATTTTTTATTTTCAAAAGGGAAAGAATGCTGAAGAAACAGTACGGAAGATTTGTAGTGTTTATGGGGATAGTTCTGTAGGTGAAAGTATGGTACGGAAATGGCTTGTTCGCTATAAAAATGGCAATTTTGATTTAGAGGACCGAGAATGTTCTGGTACGCCTTTAGTGGCGGATGACGATATAATCACAACAGAAATCGAAACTACCATATAGATGGCAAAAATTAATAGAACAAAGTGGCAAATACATTGTAGAATAACATTATGTACACGAATAAATACTTTGTCTTAAAGTTTTGCTCCAAAAACGCTACGAACTTTCTTTACAATTCAATACATGGTACAATATGTCAGGGCTGAGCAACATCTTCCCCCACTATTACCATTGCCCTTACTCATAATTACGTACACCCCGCTCAAAAATATGTGGACACTTTGTTGCAAGTATAATTTATTCTAATAGTTCCAAATTGTACGATTTAATTATTAAAATCTCTTGCATAAATAAAAGTTTCTTCGGCAGGGCTAATACTGTTTCAGTCTACGATGATCCATTAGTTTGCTGTCTTCTCAAGACAATAATAATAATTATCGGTGAGATATCTAATGAATTTATTATTAACTGTATATACTAGACCTAATAAAAAATTAAACGTGTCGCCCACATACTTTAGAGCGGAAGTGTATATATCATAGACATAAAAATAAATCTTTCATTCATCGATAAAAGCATTAACAAAGTTTTAAAAAGATATTTAAAGTGGGTACCCGGTTATCGACATAAGGGTTGAAAACAGAAAATTTCGAAATAGGAAGCTCACATAATTATTATTAAAATATACACCCCCGCTCATAAATATGTAGACACTTTGTTGCAAAGACAATTTATTCTAATAGTACCAAATTGTACTATTTAATTATTAAAATCTCTTGCATAAATAAAAGTTTCTTCGGCAGGGCTAATACTGTTTCAATCTACGATGATCCATTAGTTTGCTGTCTTCTCAAGACAATAATAATAATTATCGGTAGGATATCTAATGAATTTACTATTAACTGTATATACTAGACCGCATAAAAAATTAAACGTGTCGTCCACATACTTTAGAGCGGGAGTGTATATATCATAGACATTAAAATAATTCTTTCATTCATCGACAAAAGCATTAAAGAAGTTTTAAAAAGATATTTAAAGTGGGTACCCGATTATCGACATAAAGGTTGAAAACAGAAAATTACGAAATAGGAGGCTCACATAATTATCATTAAAATATGTATTCTCTAGTACTGTGTAAACTAGACCTAATAAAAAATTAAACGTGTCGTCTACATACTTTTGAGCGGGAGATTACATTATAATGCCTACGCGGGCAACTACAATTTATTATAACAACAATCTCCTCTATCTTTATTTGAACGTTACGATGTCTACCTGTTAATATAACACAGTAGCACCTCGATTAAAAACAAGTGTGCGTTTAAATATGCTTATATTATATGAAAGGGAATACAAATGTTCAAAAATAAAAAATTTATTTTAGAATATGACGTACATATTAATTATTTCTCCGAGTCTCAAATATCCATCGGGCCTTAACTTATCCGGGCAGATTGTCTCCCGATCAAACCGGTTAATCGAGGTCCTACTCGTCCTACTGTATTGCTGAAAATATTTGTAGGAGCGAGAGATTCTGTATGCGTTCAATTGTATTTGTATGTGTGTATCGTGTGTTTATGCGAGAGTCAATCGATGCGATACATCGATTGCAAACGTAACCAACGGCATGAACAAACAACTGACTTGAAGCCTTCTTTTTCAGAAGATTCGCAAAAAGAGACAAACGAAACATATGTAAAACATTCGAGCGAGGAACATATAAAAGGACGCATTCAGGCGGCGACGTCATTCTCTCGAAAACGAATTCACGTCGAGGTTTATTAAATACGATACGATACGCGAATCACGGCTAAAGAGTTTTACGTTTATTCTGTGTCCGGAGTTCATGTATATTGTTATTCACGATTGTGTGCTTTCTTTAAATAAATATTAATAGATCAAACATCTTTACTCTTACATATTGTTCAATAAATTTTTGTTTCCGTTCTATCATAAACGTAAGAACAAGTTGAATAATCGTATAAGAACGTCATCGCGCTTTGTTTGTTTGTATACCTTTGTAATCGACTTTCCCAGTCGCTATACTACACGCATGGTGACAGTAAAAAATTCTGGTTTGTAACAATGAAACCGCGCCGCGGCCCCGCGTGTATAATTTGCCTCATAATCACAGCCACAATGCACGCCCCCCGCGTCGTCGGGGACCTTGATTAAACTTTTTGACACGCGTTAATGAAATTTTAATTGCTGCGCGAAGGAACATTGAACTGAACGTATTTAATTGCACGCGCAGGAGCGTAAATCTGTGCTAAGGATACGAGAGTGCACACACTGGCGGCCGTACGAGACCAGAAGCATTATATGGTATAATGGATGCCGACGTTATAACGAAGTTGGGCGACGCGGTAGCAGGGTGCCAAGAGGTATCGACCCGGAACGGAGAACAGCCATTTCTCCCAAGGGGGTGATCGGAAATTATCATTCAATAATGATGTAGTCGGGATACCTTGTCGCATCTTGATGAAGCCTCGGGCAATGGAACAAGATATACCTAATCAACAGCACGCAGTAGCAACAACCGAAACGCACCAGCCAGAGAACAGTCAATCGACCTTGGAACATGGTGCCCTGCACGCAAACATTAATTCTCGAGTGCATGGAACATTTTTTGGAATTTCTTTTCTGGAAAACTGTTAGACCTTATTCAATGAAGAAGACAATAACGCTCATAATCCTTCTATTCAAAAATATTTATAGATAATACTCCACTTTCACTTGTCTTTTATAAAATATTTTTACGTTTCAGGAGATTGTAATATTTTCTACCCCGATTGTTGCAGAGGTACGCAAACATTAATTTTCGAGTGCTTGGAACATTTTTTGGAATTTCTTTTCTGGGAAACTGTTAGACCTTATTCAATGAAGAAGACAATACAGCTCAAAATCTTTTTATTCAAAAATATTTATAGATTATACTCCAGTTTCACTTGTCTTTTATCAAATATTTTTACGTTTCAGGAGATTCTAATATTTTCTACCCCGATTGCTGGACAGGTACGCAAGATTTTGTTCACAGGGAATTTCTATAATGATTTTTGATTTGTCCGTCGAATCAGTCATATGGTTAACCACATTGACAGGTTGATTGGACGAGAATCAAATCAGCAGAAGTTTCGCCAGGGCGATCGTGGCAAACCATCAAGCAGCGCAACGGCGAAATATGCAGACGAGGAATTTAATATCTGAAAACCCGTAATATCGAGTCATAGTATCGGTTCCTGCATGATAATTAATCCACGCGATACGGGAACCTTGGTTCCACGCATTAGACGTACAGCAAATACAACAAGAATGTCTCGATAGAGACGTGATCTCGACAAATCATATGTTACGATTTATTTTCCAGAAGTTATACTGCATATTACAAGCAGCATGCCATTGGAAAGCCAGAAGCTATCAATAACGCTGGAATTTCCAATAAATTGCCAATGACCGTAACTATATAGTTAAGTAATTTGCCTGCGGCAATCGATTTCGTTCAATACGATGAAACTACTTTAAATTTAATGCGGAATTTATGTATTTAATAGTTCGTCATTGCTGGCTCGATTTCTAGTCTTTTTAATTCCTTAGACCTCGTCGTCGTTTACAGAGCAACGCAATAACAATAATGGTTTATCGACGTAGAAATAAGTCGAAGAAGTTAAGTAAAAATTTATTGAACAAATTTCTCCGTCGTGCAAATCCCTCTTATACTACTGTAAAGTTGTCGGCACATATCACATTCGAAGCTCAATAAAACAATTTCAAAAAATCGTTCATCAATTTTTGAGGTGGCAATGAAAAGAGGAAGTTTCAATGTTTAAATCTGTGGAAATTTCGCTCACGAGAAAAAATTTTCACAGTTCGCATAATCGTTTGAATGTACAGCATTTTCGAGAAAAACGCGTCTTCGGTTCGATCGCCTGCTACATCATGAAAAAAATCTTCGAATAAAACGAACGACGGATTACCAAACTACATACTTCTAGCTTTAAAATAATTCCAAATTTATAGTCGTGCGATCATTTTTTAAGAAACTATCACAGTTTGAACATATTAGGCAATTTTTCTGTAGCTCGTATGTCTGACTAATGCTCGATATTTCTACTTAAATCGTCGTATAGAGACTTATATTGGCGATAAAATGAAAATATATTCGGAGAGAGATAAATAATTATTTATGTTATATATAATAGTATATATGGTGGGCCGGAGATCGTAGTACAACTGGGTGAGAGATGATTCCACATGTAAAACTAAATTGAAAAAAATTGTGAATATAATCGTGAAGATAACAACAGACTTCGTAAGTTGACATTTACTCCGTCATGCCAGCTTCAAAATGCAGCAGGAAGTGGATACGAAGATCCGTTTCAAATTTGGGAAGCACGCCACAGAAACTTGTGAAATGTGTCGTGACGCATCCAACACAACTCTGAGATTATGTGTCACGAAATGGCTTTATAAAAGGGTTTCTGGGGCCGAAAAACATTCGGCTTCAAAAATCAAAAGTAAGAAACATTTTTCAGTTCTAAAGGAAGCTTCACAGAAAATCTGTGTCTTCTAATACCGCGCTGAATGTTGCGTATAGAGAGCCAACTTTTCAAAAGAATTCAAAGAGTCGGACTTCTGTAAAGGAAGAAGGCAATCTGGAGTTTGCTGCATGACAACCGACCCTGCTTACAAGGTCAACGTGAGGGAGTTTTCCACCATTAAAGGAGTCGTCGAGATTAACCCTTCTCGCCGGATTTGACAGATTTTATAAGGCGAAAAATCTTCTGAAAAGAAAACGTCTTCAAGATCTCGAGGATTTTATAAACGTGGTCCTGCGGCTGCCACGACAATTTTTATTTGTGGACACCCTTAACTTTATCATTTTTTTCAGTTTTTAAGCAAGATATTGAGACGAAATATTGAGACTAAATTTCATACATTTTTTTCACAATTGTGAGTGTTGCGTCGTGCTGTTTGAGGGACACTCGCGGGTGATGCTCGGACGAATTCCACTCAAGGTTGTAAGCAGGGCCGGCTTAAGCTAGCGCGGGGCCCGCAGCAAATGTTACCCGGGGGCCCTAGGTTTTGCATGATAATAAAACAAAACACAATGAAGGATCTTTTTTTAGCAGAAATATCTGTTAATAGTAGCCAGGGCTTTTTCTGCTGCAAGCGTGGGGCCCTTAGAAGAGCACGGGGCCCGTAGCATTTGCTACTTCTGCTACTGGGCTTAATCCGGCTCTGGTTGTAAGGCTCGAGCCCGGTTTTTAATTGCGGACGCGTCGACTCGCGAATGCCCTCGCACGAGTGTTGCTACCCGCCAAATTAATCTTGGGTAGCCGGTTCAATGGATTATGCGATTGCGAGAGACAACGATTGATTCGATTAAAAGGGAAGACGTGTTAAAAGAAGCGTTTCGTCCCGGACCTGCTAGTGGACTCGTCAATAAGGCAATTCTAGCAGGTCCTGCCTTATACGCTAGCGCACGCGAGGGGATTTTGATCGATTGTGTAAAGTCTTGAAACTTGTACTGTACGATTGACAAGACAACGGCCGGTGCGTTGTACTTGTCTACCCGATGATTCAATGGCGACGCTTGTCCGAAAGCTAAGATGGAACTGTCGGAACACGATTTCCTGTCCGAACGCGATGGGGAAAAACATGCACTGATTGGTTCGACCCGATTGGAATGACCCTAATTTACTTAATCTTAGAGGAAGATTTTTAGTCACGAACGCATCATACAGGGTGACGAGAAATAACGGAGTTGAACACTTCCTATTATAATTCTGTCAAATTGACGAATTTTGAAAAACCAGATAATAACAACAATAACGTAGACCTGTAGTATTCGAACGTGTTTTCAAATTTTCGGCAATGAACCGCAGCTCTTCTGGCGCAGAGATTTTTTCACTGACTCGAAATTTTTATGGTGCCGAGCACAGTCCCTGGCCTCCAAAATCGACCACACGCTGTAGTCCATCGGTTCGAGATCCGGTGAGTACGGCGCCATTCTGCAGATGTGATTAAACCTGGAACAATGGGCTTCGCACCACTCCTGAGTCGTTTTCGCCCTGTGGGCCGGCGCGGAATCCTGCCGAAACGTCCATTCCGCATCGCCAAAGTGCTGTTGGGCCCACGGAAGTGCGACGGCTGCAAGAATATCCCGTCGATACACTTCCTGATTGATTTTGACCCCGTGATCCACGAAAACCAAGGGTGTATTGCCGCTGGCACAAATTCCGGCCCAGACCATGACGATTGGGGATTTTGGCGGTGTTCGACGATTGCAGAGGTGCAGGGAGCGCCAGTTGACCAAATCCTGTCGTTTCGACGATCGCGCACTTGTTTTACCATGAACAGCTTCTCATAAGTGAAGACGATTCGCTCCCACTGCTGACCTGCGGCTCGACGCTTGAGTTGGCAACCTCTTTGGAGCAGCGCGCGCTTGTTTTCATCAGTGAGCAACTGAACTTTTTGAAGCTTGTACGGTTTAAGTCCAAGTTCCTTTTTTGCTACTTGACGCACCGATTCGCGATCGATGCCGGTCTCACGGGCGATTTGTCTCATGGAGACCATCGGATTTCGGTCGACTCGATTCTTGATCGTCTTGCGGTTCGTAGACGTGTTGACTGTGCATTTTCTTCCTCTTCCTGGACGATCGCCTGCATGGCCAAGCTCGTCGAATCGCTTAATTGCTTTCGACACCGTCTGTCGAGGCACACGGAGCAAACAAACAATTTCACATTGCCGTTCACCTTGTCGAAACAGCTCCAAAATAGCAGCGCGTTTGGTTGACATTGTAAGCCATATACAGATTAAAGTGTAACAAAACAAAAAACTCATGTGATAAAAATTATTTAGCTCCACGCGTGTGCTTTCGTGTAAAGAGACGCCAAACTTTACATTGTTCGAAAGAAACCCACGTGTCCTGTTCCTGCGCGACGGAACAGTGAGCATATTATTGAGGGAAGAAAAAAAATGTATTTTCGGTCCGACCGAGCGTCGGAGTGATCTACGAAAATCTCGCCGCAACGTGTCTGTGCACCGTGTGCAACGCTCTGGTAGAAATTGATTTTTCGGATGTAGAACAGGCTGTATCTCCGTTCCATTTCGCGAGTGTCACTCTCGGAACGAAATAGCTGAAATACTCCGACCGCGGCTTTAATGTCGAGACGATCGAACCGTCGCGTCGTCGTCGAAGTACTCGATTAAGGATTTGCCTTGTGGGTGGATGACTCGGTGGGCGTGCGTGGGCGGAGTTCGGGATATTACTGTAGCTATAAGCCGGCCGCTTAATACATCTTACAGGTCCTGGGCCATGCTGGGGTGTACATAGCTCATACGTAGAATATAACGTATGTACCCGGCGTATCGTAAAATGAGATGTCGCGCTAGCTTTCATGGCACCTGAATCAAGATTAGATTTACTTTACCTTGGTGACAGGCGTTTTCAATGAAACCAGAATCCCGTACGAGCGACGCGACGTGACGATAACAGCCACCCGGCTCGAATATTCCGCCATAATTTTAAACAACGACCGGGCCCTAGTACACTCGCAAAAATACAGAGACCGGAGTGGACGGTTTAAAAGAGCTGGATATCTGATCGCGAGCGATCCCGCTAACGAAACACGCTCGTACCGTTCGAACGAAAACTTGCGAGAACGATGGAAACGAGCGGGAGTGAAATATGCGCTAGATCTAAAATTGCAGCCCTTGCTGTGCCCCAATCAAGTCTACTTTCGACGGGTGTGATTCCACGTGGTACTTCGTTACTTTAGGTTGTTGAAAATTGTGAAATATTCAAATCTTAATTGCACCTATCGTTCCGAACGAATTTTTAACCCTCGTACGTTCCTCAGGGTGAAGATTCGTCAATTTACTATTTCTACATACTCAAAAATAATTCATCTCTTTCCGTTCGTGTTGCGAGATGTATTTCTTTAAAGTGTGACGCTATAAACAAAACATATAATTTGTTGTCTGAAAGTGTAAAATAGAAATAGGTGAAATATTATTCCAGACTTTCGTATGCAACTATTTCTGAGGAACGTATGAGGGTTAATCAATCGAGCATCCATTTCAAAAGAAACGTGAACGGATTTACCACTCAATAGGTTCGTTCGTAAATATCCGTTTGCGACGTGAAGACCTTTTCTGTACAAATTCGGTCACCCAGATCGTCGCCGAGGGAAACTGCGGAACGATGGACGTTTATTCTTCATTCGAGATGAAAACGTAATCCGCGACGGGCATTCATAATCGTCGCGGTAAAGCGCGGGAAAGCGGAATACGGAAACACCGAACGATTCAGGCGTCTCGTCGAGAAGGAAGGTTATCCGGTCGGTCTCTTTAACTAGGGTATAACCGAGGCTCGACGATTTCTTCGGCATCACAAAGGATTGTAACTTGCGTGTCGTTCCGTAAACACAATTACCGTAAAATGAAACCAACGTCTTGTAAAGGCAGAAGAAACGAGAGAGAGAGCGAGAGGAGTCCGGGTCAGGATGAGACAGAGAGAAGAAGAGAAACGCAGAAACGGACGAGCTGGCACAGCACCGTAAGTGCTGCGATTATAATTTCGAAGGAAAGGAGAGAGAGAGGGAGAGACCGTGGACTTCCCCTCTGACTATAGTCTGTTCTTCTCAGCCCCAGAGCAACCCCCATCCACCCCCCGTGGCTGGATCATCCGCGCAGCTCCGCGCGTCACTCCTTGAATGTCGACTTTGCAACTGCTTCGAGGCGCAAGTATCCACAGGAAGTCATTAAAATATTCATTGTGACCCCTGACTGGAAATTTCTGGACCAAATAAACATTGGGACTTGTCGACCCTGTTGTCCCTTTACATTCAGAATCACTGATTCGCTTGTTTCTATTAATTGTCCTCTGGCCGCGCGTCTACGATATTCTCGCGGCCGTTCTCTTGCTGGCGAATATATACATTCGTAATTAGACCGGATTTTATGCATTTATGACAAAAATGGGCACGTGCAGTTTAAATCAGCGGACGAATCGCGATGATTTAAGGACATCCGTGTATTAATTTTAGCTTGATAAGACAATTAAAAGAAAAAAGAAATTTCTATTTGGCTCCTCTGTCTTGCAATCTACGCAAACATTTTTTATTTTGCATAAAGATCCGCAGTCTGTTCGTAATGTTCTACTCTACGTTTCTTTTTCGTTGTTCCTACTCAAAGTTCGAATGATCGATCGTATCTCTCAAGGTTGATGTTTTCAGGGAAGAATACATTCAAATATGTACTTGCCGTGACATGACCTACAAATTACCTTGAACTCCGAGGATGAAGGACAAATTTGTCGGACTACATTTCAGAATGAATTTTGTAACAGAGCGGCATTGCGGAAATGTATTCTTCCCGGGGCGTTAATAAAAAGATGGATGTATCTTTCGCACAATAAATAAAAGTAGACCCTCCGGTTGATTTGAATGTTTCAGCGTAAAGATAAGTCTCCGCGTCGGAACGGGGCGTTGTCAAAATAATTTTCCGTTTTTCCGAAGGTGGAGCAGGGGATGGTAATATAATTTGTCAAGCGCTGGCGCCCGCGTTCCTTCCCCTTTCCAATACCCGGGCACATCTTCCCGCCGCTTGGTCCCTATTCTTTTTACGGCGTTCCCCTTCCTCCTTTCCACGGGAGAGCGGCATACATGCATGCCAACGGAAACTTCGCAGCGTTTTAGTGCGATACAAAACAATTCCCGGATTCACTCTCTCTCTACCCTTCCCGACGTGATCGCTTGGCTACTTTCTCGTTCCAATCTACCTCCCACCTTCCTTAGGAAACTCTTTCCACTTCGCTTCGATTTTCCGTGCCAGAAGGCGGCGGCGGCTCCTCTCTCCTACCGATACAGATTCCGAAACAACTCTTGGCTCTCGCTGCGGCACCGCCATTTCTCGTCCCCGTCCAGGATACAACACGGCCTACTTCGCGATTCATAAGGCAAACTATGCGTATGAATTCCCATTGCTCGAACACCGACTTCGGAAATCCTCGGAATCCCCACCCCGAATATTATCGAATCTGATAAACGCTCATGACCGTGTATCCGGCCGTACCCGCTGATCCAATTCGACCAATAATCTCCTTTGCCTAAGTGGATTTTCAATGCCGATGAAAAAATATGCGTCCGGCACCGTCGGTCCCACCGGACTTGAGAAACTTCCGTATACACTAACGGTTGCTATAGATTCTTATGCAACTGCTAGGGTAACTGTACCGATTTCTGCGGTATTTTTTCCCAATGAGATTGAAAAACGTAAAAATAAATATTTTTATTTTTTTAAGAGAATGTTGTCTCGTTGGCGAGGCGAACAAAATTGTCGATCATTCTCATATTTTCATAATCTCATCACAACCAATTTCTTTTGTATTCGGAACGCATCATTATTCCATGAAATTCTGACACATATTGTTATTTTATGATAAATTAACCCCTTGAATTTTACAACAATCAACAGTTGCTGTGATTAAAACGTCTTTGCGCACAAAAATGCCGTAGAAGGGAAAAGAAAATTAATATTTTCTGTATGGCTATATTCATTTGAATGCTTACATATTGATTGCAAACGAATCAAATTTTATTTCATCTAAAAAGAAACGCGTAACAGTTATATATGTTAGACTTTGTTAAAAACCTTCATCACGAGTCTGGGTCGTCAAAATACGACTCGGGGTTAAGAATAATCTTACACATATTATTAATTTCTGATAAATTAACCCCTTGAAGTTTACAACAATCAACAGTTGCTGTGATTAAAACGTCTTTGCGCACAAAAATGTCGTAGAAGGGAAAAGAAAACTAATATTTTCTATATGGCTATATTCATTTCAATGCTTAAATATTGATTACAAACGAATCCAATTTTATTTCATGTATAAAGAAACGCGTAACAGTCATATTTGTTAGACTTTGTTAAAAACCTTCGTCACGAGAATATTCTTACACATATTATTATTTTCTGATAAATTAACCCCTTGAATTTTACAACAATCAACAGTTGCAGTGATTAAAACGTCTTTGCGCACAAAAATGTCGTAGAAGGGAAAAGAAAAATAATATTTTCTGTATGGCTATATTCATTTGAATGCTTACATATTGATTGCAAACGAATCAAATTTGATTTCATCTAAAAAGAAACGCGTAACAGGCATATTTGTTAGACTTTGTTGAAAACCTTCATCACGAGTATGGCTCGTCAAAATTTGGCAAGGGGTTAAGAATAATATTAAAATCATGTACGAACGAAGCATGATACCGCAGTAATCGGCAAAGTCACTCTAGATTCTTATGCAACTGCTATTCATCATAGGAAACTATGCTGTATTCTCTTCAAAATTAATGTACACTGTTTTGTTCAGATTTCTACATGTTCTGCAACGTTTTAATATTATTATTATTATTAACGATATCTTTCTACAGCTATGTATGAAGAATTTTATTTCGCAGTGTCAGCTCTCCATAAAACGCCGTGAAAGAGACATAACTCAATTACGTGCGTCGCGGGAGTGAAAAGACGTCGACTAAACGGTGAAGTAACTAGCAGAATTTTTAAGTTCTCATTCACCTCTACAAGAGGCTCTTTTGCAGGGCTCAGGAGCTAAACAGATATTTTCCTGTAAATTATTAAAACTCGTCTCTCGTGCGTATGGACCTCATGAAATTCGGGTCTCGGAGTATGTAGTCGCCAGCTGCTGTCGCCTCTAACCGTCTCTGTGCCTCGTTTTTCGAATGGTAGCGCACCGAGAGCAATGAAAATGACTAAGCGCCACCCGGAATCCTTGCAAAGCCACTCTAATCCCCCGTCAAACGCAAAATCAGAGGCCCGAGCTTTGATCCCCTGGATACCGACTAACTCTTGGCCAGGTTAAATACCGAATTCGGCATATAAACACGCGTACCTACATGCCTATTGTAAGTTCAACTCTGTTTCCTCGCTATATATTTCCGCGGATATTATTCGGCGCACGAACATTTTCGATAGAAACGACATTCCGCGAAAATTTTACATTTTAAATTCCACGGGATCCGAACACACGGCCGACATTCATACGCCGTCTACCGAACCGGCAATCATGAAAATTTCGTAAAATCGAAAAAGCTTACCGAACAATACCGGAAATTGGAAAGCAAAAACGTATTGTGGATTTTATTCTTTGAAGCTTGCTGCGGGTTGCTGATCCCAGCCAGAGAGGCATTTAATTTGATCAGCAGGGGAATTCGTTTTTCGACTATTAATTATATAGAGAGAAATGTGTGGATGGAATACAAAACTGGCACAAAGTGAATTAAGAAACTCTGTTGCAGTATTTTCAATATATAACAATAATTAATGCAAATTATTTTTGTTCTGCGTAACGGTGCACAGTGATGTTGAGAAATACGGAGTTGAATTTTGGGGCTACGTAAACGATAGAACGTATGTATACACTGAATTTATAATTTTATTAATATTAATTGCGAGGCCAGTGCGTAACAATTAGCGACAATAATCGCATGTCAAATCTCGTTGTTAGAAACAATTTACAGTAGCGGACAAAAGTTTAAGACGCACTAAAAAAGACGATAACTGTTTTAATATTGTACCATACGATTTGAATTTTTTTTTGGGAAGCTAGAGCAATTAATTTACTGCAAGATGAGAAAAGAAATTTTTTCAAAAATTGCAATTGATCGAAATTGTAGAAAAAATAGTAGAAGTTGCATTTTCAACTTTTTTATGAGGGTCTATATTGGAAATTTAAAGAATACGTTTTGTCGATCTGTGTCAATTATATGCCCTGTGAAAGTTTCATCGAAATCGGTTGATTCGGGAAAAAACGACTGGCATCGAAAGATGTAAGAATCCTTAGATTTATTGCTTTAGAGGTCGAAAATCGTGAAAATCTGCCATTTTTACCGTCTTTAAACGGTCGTAGAAATTTTCAGAATATGTTTAATTGACACGGATCGACAATAAGTATTTTTTAAATTTTCAATATAGGCCCACATAAAAAACTTGAAAATGCGATTTTTAGTATTATTTCAACAATTCCGATCAGTTGCAGATCCTGTAGTAAACTAATTGCTCTGGCTTCCCAAAAAAGTTCAAATCGTATAGTACAGTACTAAAACAGTTATCGTGTATTTTAGAGCGTCTGTTTGATTAAGAAGTGTATTTGGATCGTGGAAGGAGTACAGATTTATTAAGAGACGAGAAATAGAGGTGTAGCGAGTCAATAGATTGTCTGTGTATTGTTAATAACTTAAACTTAAGCACTAGAAACCCGAACAATTAACAATAATGAAAAGAAAAAGAACCCGACACCACTTATAACTAATAAAGGAACTGAAAGCGAATCTGTATAGCGAAGGTAAAGGAGCAGGCGCAAGAAGCACAAGGGCCTGGATCCTTTTTAAGCGGACAGTTGTTGCTTAGCCCAGAGTTAAAGGGTAACTGCCGTTTCGAAGGCAATTAGCTGTTCCAATGATGTTCGAACAGTGGGGGGAGAGGTGACGAGAAGCCTCTGTTGTTTAGACTTCTTATTTTGTTTTTGGCAGACCAGTCGCCTCTCTCCCCCTTGACCTACCTTGCCTCGCATGTCGCCAAGGCGCTCGCATGATCCGAAACAGCGTCTTAAACTTTTGTCCGCTACTGTATAATATTCCACGTGCGATACGTTCTAAAACAAACATTAACGTCAACGTTATCGACTACCGTTTAATTCTCAGCGACAACTGGGAGCTGACGAAACTAACCATAATGATTCCGTCAGGGACAATTCGGCAAGAAGACAAAACAATTCGAGAACGAAGTAATAAAGTGACCGTCCCCAGCGGTGACCATAATAAAGCACATTTGAGACTTCGCACAAAGGTTGCTAAGCATGCCTTTTGCTCAGCATACAGTGTAAAAGCGAAGCAGGATAAGCTTCGACTCTCCTTCCATTTGCATTCTGCCTCTTCCTCTTTACCCGCTGGCCTTTCACCGTGTTTTCAGGATTTCCAGCATTCCGGGTGCAGTGAAAATGATTAAACGCCACCATGAGTCCTAGCGAAGCCGCACTAATCCGGCGTTAAAGGCAAAACCAGAGTCAACTTCGGGATCGTAACTTCCGAGTTACCCTCCCATTACATACGCGAAACATGAAGCGTGCGACATGAAACGCGAAACAGCCCGCATGCATTCGTGTAAGGCTGCCCGCAAAATCGTTCCAGTTCCTCCGCCTCCTTATAATTATCGCTTTATTTCCTCCGCCTCTTGCCCTCCTCTGCGTCTTCTTTGCATTGTGCGCCGGGCTCTCTTCGTTCAACTTCAGTCTCCGAGGTGCGTCATTCGCTTCGGTAACCGCGGTGCAAGAAACGGCTGTTGAATAGTCTTGTTTACTTTGAGACCTACAGATGCGAAACTGACGACTAGCACCATTCTGCGAGACACACGATTTTTGATGAACCAAATATTAATTTTAACTATCGAGACACGTTCGAAAATAATCTCCATCACATTCTGTGCATTTACCCCGTCGTACAAATAATTATTTTTATGGATAACGTTGGCTAGATGTCTTTGTAATATCGTGTGTTCGTATTCAGTTTATTAATTGTCACCATTGGATTGCGAGAGTCAAATTAATTTGCAGGTCCAATATTTTATAATACATCTGTGGACATGAATCCAGGTATTTTCAATATGATTAATAAACGAAACTGTTTAAAGGTAGCAGCAGTCGAGGTACAGCCGAGTTCGAGTAATATAATTAAAATAACAAGGAGTTGTTGGGAAGAAAATTGAAAAGAGTTAACCTTTAGCACTCGAGTGACGCGCGCCTCTGAGGCGACATTAATAATTGCTGTACCATTAATTAAAATATTGTTTACATTATTATATCTGTCGGTACCTAATCAATTACTCAACGTTTAAGTATTGTATGAAGTATTACCTCAATTTCATGTCTACCAAATTGAAAAAATCATACAGGACGGTAATATTCTAGATCGCAAGAAATGTTTAATTTTCCAGTTAAAATAGCTCCGAGTGCAAAGGGTTGATCTTAACCTACTGGTTTCAAAAAATGATTTTTTTTAACATCATAAACGATCAAGAGATCGTGTTTGTGCGCGCGTGTGTGGGATTGTAAATTTCCGTGGTGCAGAAATAAAACTATCCGAGATGATTCATGGGACGTCGTTTTTCCAGCTTACTATTCCAGGGCGCAGGAGGGTCTTAAAAATATTAACCACCCTGTGGTCCCTGTGCTCTCTTTTCTCCGCGCTACAGGACTGTCAAGATAAATCCGAAATTTTTTGGTGGAGTCCCACAAATAAGATGTAGGGAAGGCGAATACGAACAATGCAATTGTTGACAACTCACTGTGTAAGCCACCCCATGCGGGGTGTAGTCGAGGCAGAGATAAATGCACAGCATCGGATCACCACAGATACCCTAATGACGAAAATTGACATAGAGGATTCCGGTCTAAGGTCAAGAAGGTCATGGCAGCTAGTGGAGGCTACATCGAGTAAATCTACTTTCATCGTTACTTTTGCACAAACTGGTGAAAGAATATACAGAGTGGTCCATTTATCTTGAGACAGTCAATTATTACGGAAACCAGCAGGAATATGAAAAAATATTCTTCATATTAAGGGGCACATTTAATAGTGCTATGCACATGTTTCAATAATGGCCCTTTAAGGATCAGATGAAGGGCAACTTCATTTTTTCAAATGGAAATTCATATTTTTTATTTTACATTCTTATTCTACATCGAAAAATAATAATATTTCGTATAAAACATTTTTTTCCTGAGCTTACCATTTTTTAACGATACCATGATAAATGTTGCAAAGCTTGCATAATGGCATACAACATGTATTGTGAATCTTCATCAAAAATGTGCATAGCGCCATTAAATGTGCCCCTTCATACGAAGAATACTTCACATAAAACATTTTTCCATATTCATGCTGGTTTCCGTAATAATTGACTGTCTCAAGATAAATGGACCACCCTGTATATAAGACAATTATCTACTATAAACGATTTTCAGAATAACCTAGAAATTGTTTCCCTGCAAACAAAATTTATTTCTTTGATTATTATCCTATATTACAATTATTTACACTATGTACAATCTTACCTGTAAACAGAGAAACGACATTTAAAGTTTATTCTATATCACTTCTCTGTCTACACTCTTATCGCTCCCTTAATTTATGAACATGTGCTCTGTTACGCAATCCATTATCTATCTATCTCCTTCCACTAGTCGTTCTCTCTAACAGTAGATACTCTACAACCACTCTTCACTCTACAACGCGCGAAGCGCGGTAAAATTTGAATTTAAGAAATACCATTTCCTTACATATATTTTCCTGAAATTTCATTTTTCTTTATATTTTCCCGGACTTTTTCCGACGAGCTTGTATTCTCCCTGGACCGACTAGTTCCGCCCTTTTTAGGATCACGTAACAAACTGTTCCAGCGACCATACGATCATCTTTCCGGCTCAGGACAATCGTCCCCGACAAAGATAGAAGGGCAAACAAGAACAGGATTAATGCCCCGCCGTATCACGCACAGTGGGCGATAAAATATCGCAGGAAATATCCTATAGCCGTCGTGGCCGATTCTGGCCATCCATGGAATTTACTCTCCAGAATATCCTCTATCTTAGATAATCCTTGCCATTAGGGGCCACCGAATGGATGCTATTTACGTGCCGATATAACGACACAATTTAGCTGGCCAGTGATTTTCTAACGAAAGAACACGCGGACGATCGATGGAACACGGTATTTGCGGACGATTGTAATTTGTTATAGTTTACAATCTGCATTGTGAGAAACCTCGACCATCTGTACCATCATTTACTGGCAAACGTTGGAAGTTAGTGGTTTGACTCGAGCCCCGTACAGTTTTCACAGATTAATCTACAATCTATTCATTTAAACATGGAAGAAACTTACAAATCAACACTCCAACTTCAAAGTGCCATCGCATTTTTAAATTATAAGATACTTCAGTTATTCCGTTTCATACCATATATTCATACCGAAGCTACTTCTTTTGTCTCGGCCAGTGAAACACATTTTTTAAAGAGGATCGCATTCAAGTAAATCCAATTTTATGAATGTCATATCAAGCTTGGGAAGATATATTCTTTTTTAATTTCGATTTCTTCAAGAGAAATTTGTGAGAGGACCTGGAAACTGGCAGCCTAGAGCGGGATACGACTTTAGACGAACTTCGGAGAATTCAATAACGAAACCTCAAGAGAAATGGATAAGCTGCGAAGTCATCTTATAATCCCATACATCGAATTCTCCCGGGAACACGTTCCTTGCGTGACCCGACATATAAATAGGAATATCGCGGGCTGAATAAGAGGGTGACCCAGGAACGGTTGCTACAAGGGTGGGAGGGACAGTGGCCCTGTCAAGTTCCTAAACCGCAGCGGTCTGCCAAGTGGGATTCTGGTCGTTCTGCCAACCCATGAGCTAACTCGTAACAGAGTCACCAAACCGGAGAATTACGACTGGGACCTTAGATTTTCTCAAGTTCTAAAGAGTTTATCGACATTCATTAAGCGAAGGATTACGTGTGCGGATGTCTCTCAACTAGTGATATAGCCGATGACTGCAAACGCAATTCTTGCCGAACATCAAAATATCTCTGTTACTAATGATTTTATAGAAAATGTCCTCAGTTTGGTAGTTTCAGCATTAAACTAATTCTGCACAGCTCTATAACTCGTGGTTAGGAGTTGGGAAAGCTTGAACGAAAAAAGAATGAAGGAAAATTTCCAGAGAAAAACAGCATGGCTCTAACAGCGCGTATTAAACTCGCAGTTTTATAGCGTGGCTCTAACGAAATTGATGCGGGGAATTTAAATTTTAAAAACATTTTCAGCTCCGATAGTCGCGGAGAACAACGAAACACATCTATATAATTCTTCCGATTCCGCTCCTTAACGAGTGCGTATAATTTATATCTTAGAGCACCAATTAAAAGTTTCCATGAATGTAAAACAGAATACTGTTGGTGGCTTACTTAGTTAGAATTGAAGAGTGTTTCCTTGAACTTTAATGACTATCGTGAAGTAAGTTAGAGCTGGTACAGAGCCGTACCCGAGTATCCTAATATTCACGTATTCTACTATTTGCATGCTCTGCCATTCGAACGTAACATCTAACGAAACCTGCTTTTGCTTCAAATATTACAGAAAAAATATTATACGTTGAATATTCCACAAGTTGAGTTCAATTCCTCCTGCATAACGGTTGAATGAAGTATTTAAGGTGAACTCTAATCTTCAAGCAAGCAGTGCTTAACATAATTGAAAGTGGACTTTAATACGTTGAGACTTTCTAAGTAAAATTAGTAAAAATTACTAAATGCTTCATGTTGAAAATAGAGTTCCAGAGACCGACAGAATTAGTAAAGAATTTTTCATTTACTTATTTTTAGCGAGATCCTTTGTGTCCGTCTTGACGAGAACAATCGATTCTAAGGCTGCTCTACATAGCAAGCAAATGTATTTTTAAGAGATCCGCGTTATTAGAAAAATCGACGGATCAGCTGGCCCAGCCGAGTCGATGTTGCGTTTCTTACCCCGACTTTAATTAAATTCCAAAGAATCGAAAGCAGGGGAAGTTCACCGGCAGTTGCTGAACGACCGAGCCACGCAGGTTTTAATAACCGTCCCAGATCCAAGCAAGAAGAAGCTGGCAAATGGCTGTGCCTCGGTGGTGGTTGTGGCTGAAGTCGAATAGGGAGCGGGCTATCCGAACTCGACGAAGTCAAGCATCGATCTCTCTGCCTCCGCCTCCCCCGAACTATCCCTCCTTTTACACTACTCTTGGTTTTCCCTCAACGCACAACCCTTCTTCCCGTTTCTTTCCCTCCCTCTTTCGGAACATCGAAAACTCCGCTCCGCAGAACACAACAAACGTGCCTCGCGTCTCTTCCTATTCCTTGTCCCTCTTTGTGCCGTCCTCGCGCAGTGGTTTACAGTCAAACACGGCCGCGTGACAGTTCAAAGCATGCAATTTCGACGAATGGTATTATTTAATTAATTTCTTTCACACATTACCCAGTAATTAACCCTTCTGATAACTCAAAAAAGACTTCAATCGTTTGGTCGAATTTTAAAGAAGTTATTCATTTTTATAGAATGTCCAAGTGTCCACTTAACCTTTGACCCTTTGCACTCGGAGCTATTTTAAATCGAAAATCAGACGTCTCTTCTGACCCAGAATATTTCCATTCTCTATGATTTTTTATATTTGGTAGATGTGGAATGGATATATCTCATACAATACTTAAATCTTTAGTAATCGATTAAGTACCGACATACCTAATAGTAAACAATATTTTAAATAATAGTACAGCAATTTTCAATAGCGCCTCAGAGCCTCCACTCGAGTGCACATGTATCACTGTGTGACTGAGTACATAAAGGGTGGCCCATTTATCTCGATGCACTCAATTATTACGGATTATCAGCAGGATTATGAAAAAATGTTTTATATAAAATATTCTTCATATGAATTGCGCTTCATATGAATTTAATGGCGCTGTGCACATTTTTCCATAATGGCCCTTTAAGGGTCAGATGAAGGGCAACTTCATTTTTTCAAATGGAAATCCATATTTTTTATTTTACATTCTTATTCTACATCGAAAAGAATAATATTTCGTATAAAACATTTTTTCCTGAACTTACATAAAAAAACGAAGCTTGCATAATGGCATACAACATGTATTGTGAATCTTCATCCAGTAGGCGGCAATAAGAAGCGCGTACTTTATCAGATAATTTATTATCACTTACCCCACCGCTTACTAGATTTTTATGACTTCAGATCAAACTCGGTATTGTTTGTCATTACAAATATTGGGATATTCACCACGATTTGTTTATTAAAACCGTGCACGCTAGGAAAAAATGTTTTATACGAAATATTATCGTTTCTCGATGTGGAATAAGAATGTAAAATGAAAAATATGGATTTCCATTTGAAAAAATGAAGTTGCTCTTCATCTGTGCCTTAAAGGGAAACAGTGGAAAAATATGCACAGCGCCATAAAATGTGCCCCTTCGTATGAAGAATATTTCATATAAAACATGTTTTCATATTCCTGCTGGTTTCCGTAACAATTGACTGTCTCAAGATAAATGGACCACCCTTTATATTATTGTATTGGGATAATTATCTTGGAACGTTGGTGTACTTTTTACACCAGCGCGGGTAGTTAAAGGTTAATTTTGCTCCGGACTGTAGATATTCATTTCTTTTCCTAATCATTTTAACGAGTTGGAAATAGTATTTCGAGATTCTAGAGAACGTGTACGAGATGATAATAAAATCGACAGACGTTCTGAAGAAATTAAAGAGGGGTAGTAATTTAGTTCAGCTAAGATCAAACAAGTTCCTCGTACTGCGCGCTGCGCAGATTCTTACTGTGAGCCCCTGTACACCGCCGTATAAATATCTTCGCCCCTCGTTCTCTCCGCTCGGGCTTCATTCTCCGTCTTTTCTTCTAGCGGCACGTCTATCTGCTTATCTATCTCCCCGTCTTTCTTATGTTTCTGCCTCGTTATATCTGTCTAGTCGTCGTTCCTCCACTTCAGTATTCATCCCCTCGCCACGTGGTCCCTTTACCACGTACTTACCCGACCTATCTGCCGAAGGGATCGCCAGTCGATACACCGGCTGTCTCCATATCATTCTCCGAGCCAACCGAACCCCCGTTAACGAGCTGTTAGATTACTAGCCACGAGCGCTCCCTTCGCCAACGTTTCTTTTTTACGCTCCCAGTCTATAAGGTGCACCACCATACCGTAACGCTAAATTAGCTGCCGACTTAAATAGAAATTTTGCTTGCACCGCGTGAAACCAACTAAAATAATAAAATTTAAAATTCTAAAAATGGTTAACTCTGAAATGGAGAAAATTCGAGCAGCTAGCCGATAATCCAAACCACTTTTGTCCGGTCGCAAAAGCGCAGGTAAAATTCAAAAAGAGGATTGTTGAGTTCCGTACAGCCCAAGCCGGTTACACCGCTGCACCATAATGCCAAAGCCTCGTACAGCGAAACGCAACCAAGGATACCTTTGATTCTTTCAGCTAGAAAACGTCCGACGTGTTCGTCGGACGTAGTTACGTCGGACTTTCACTTGTCCCGATCCCTCCAACACCATTTAGTGGATTCCCGTTGCGAAACATACAAAGTGATCGAACAATCACGAACTTCGTTGACTCGAAACCGTCACCATTTTACAGACAGATGCAGAACATGTATTTTAAATTGTTATACGTTAAATATTGCTTGATTTCGAATGAAAAGACGCGAATTTTTCCGCGAAGAGTCCGAGAATTAATTTGAACATCCGACGCAGGACGTTTATCGTGAATTTTTCAGAAGCTCCGCGAAGGCAATTAGTAACAGGGAACCGGGACTTCCTTTTCGGAAGAATACGTCACCTCCTACTTGATCTTGTAACGATGACGCTAACTGCGCTCGAGACATCAAAGCGATGCACTTTTACGCGCACTAAATATCAGAGACGGAAGTGCCTCGGCTCCTTTCAGTCCTTTTGCGCCCGTGCTGTTTCACGTGAAACGGACCGTCGTTAATGCGACGTATTGAGTATAATTTTAAGTAAGTTCAGCCGTCCTGTGTATGCGCTTCTTAATGTAGTTTTTCATTTTATTATAGCAACTGGATTGCGCTTCGTAATTCTTTGGTACGGTGCGCCTCGCGTTTGCCAGGGGCTGAAGAGCCGATGTGTTCTCATTTGAGATCGGAGTATTTGCATTTTCCGTCACGACGAATTTCACGGACCAGTACAGATCCCTTCGATCCTTTGCAGTTACGGGATAGTACAATTGCTATGATGTACCGTCTAATCGCAGTATTCTTGATCAATGGTAATCAATGAAACGATGAACCGGCATTGTTTCATTGACACATTCCCATCTGTCTAGAATTGTCTAGACATCGTGTCTGGGTCTGTGCTACGATCGAGTGGTGCACTGTCATTTGTGAGATCTTTATGGGCACGTTTGGCCTTTAGAATTAGTTACGGACTTGGGTGCGACTGAAAATTAAGTGTCCTGTTTCGAATCGAGTAAACAAACCAGTCGTACTCCACTCGATGACGATTGACGCTTCGCAGACCCACACTCAACGGAAAGGCGACATCAGTTTCGGGGAAAGGTCCTTGAACCAGGGATATGTGTGCGGCGTCTTACGAGGCCTTCGTGAGAAAATGCATTTACAGGGTCAGTGGGCGTTGCATAATTTTGGATTACGTCCCAAAACTGGTGATTCGTCCCCTGTTTATCCCTGCCAGGAAAATGATCTCTTCCCGAGCTGTGGTAGGGAGGGACAGGATTTTCGAATTTAGAACTGCTTATATCTTCGCAACAAACGGTACGATACGTCGAAGAGAACTGGTTCTTGATCTCTCGAAAAGAACTGTACGATCTTTCGGAACGGTAAGAACCTTCGAGGAGAATACCTCGAATCTTCTACTAGCACAGTGCAAACTTGGACCTTTGAACTTGAATAATGAACTGAACTTTAAATTGTGAACTTGGACCCCTATTCTGAACTTTTATTCTGAACTTTAAGATCTGTCGAGAGAATCGTGCGAACTTTCTGTGCTATTTGAACCTTCTGTACTACTTGAACTTTCGGACTTGTAAACCATTGTGTAGTTTTATGAATGTAAGATTACACGAATTGCTGTTACGAATTAGAGCGTTAATTGCCTTGAAACAGCGGCAATCTTGTACCGGACAACGCTCGAAACACCATCTGTGTTCTCAATTTCGATTAAATTGACCCGCGACTGTTCGACAACAAGGACACTGCGAGAAAGGCAGAGATAAAATGTTTCCGGATAAGTGAATTTTGTCAGACGTTGCCAAGTCCGCGAGCAGTTGACGTCTTTGACATCTTCGGAAGAGGAAGCGCGATACTATTGAAACAAAAGTGGCTAGCAAATGCACTATACGTATGACATATTTCATGGCTACACTACTGGATATGCCTGTCGTAACAGTGAACCTGCATGGACTGAAAACCCTCAGGATGTCTTCCACGAAGACAAACCCATCTCTATGTGGAAAAGCGGCTCGGTAATATCGGATTACGCCCGGTCGTCTCTGATGCTTCTATGCTTCTACTATTGCTACGTCGCTTGGAATGGTAGATGTATTCAGGCCCACGGTACTGTAAAGCTCATGTGCAATGGCAAGGTAATGTTATTTTCCGATGCGAGACGGCTGTACATTTCATCGGCGCTGATACCCGGCGACTAGACAACGGCAGACACCGTCAGAAAATAGAATGATTAGATGCTGGCACGAAACTTCTTACCGAAAGATGATACTAAATAGCAGAGTCGACTCTGCGTCAAAAATGGTGTGGTGCAAGTACATGAAAAAGATTTTTTAAACAGTAAATCTACCACTGCCGGTTAAATGTCCGGTTTTATATTTTTCATCTTAGAACTATTGAAATTATAAAGTTGCTTGCATTCGAGTTCTTCATCCAAGCATACATTTTAATCAAAATTGCAGAAAATCTATATGAATCGAGCCTTGTCATTCATGTAAGCTGAAAAATTTTAATGTTAATATCAATGTTGTTTGGAGAACTGTCTGAAAATTTCCAGTCGTGATTGTCGGACTCGCCGTCATTTAATGGGGTGTACATGCATACATACAACCAGCACAATTTGTATTCGCGTGTTTCCCTCATGCAAGCCGTTTCGACTGGCATTAATCTAAATTCATGTGCAGAAGATAACATTTCCTGAGAGAAAATTTATCGGCAGTGTCTCTTCCACGTATCTATATTGCAGCGTGCACTTGATCGGCGGTATCCTATACGGCATCGTATACGCGAAAGCTGATATAACGTCGAAACGCAAGTAGTAAGAACATGGGCCATAGATAACGAGCGAGTATGACAACTTGAACAACTGCCGTTCGGGATCTGTAGAATTTCTGGTGGAAGCGCACTGCGTAGGCGTGATCGGTCAACGAGGTAATGTCTCGATACATGGGAAAGAGACGTGCGCGATATTTGTGAAAAATTTACTCCCATATCCGCGAAACGTGCCGCTTGATGGGTTTAGAAGCTCGGGATTCGATATATCGCCGGGACATATTTTTGAGGGACACGTAAATGTATTGTTAACGCAGCAACAGTTCATTGAATTTGTAAAAAACTATGTAATTGAATGACAATTTTAGTTGCGTCATTTCTCTGACACATACCGATATATCTTTAATACAGTTTTATTCCAGTATAAAACAATGGCTCTAGGCCGATTTTCGTCCTATTTCGGATGATGATACCTTTGCGTCACCCAGAAGTCTCACTGTCTCTTAATGTCTCACAAGGGAAATATTTTTAAGGTTCTTGTGTACACGTTAATGTATTGGTAACGCATCAACAGTTCATTGAATTTGTAAAAAACTATGTAATTGAATGACAATTTTAATAGCGTAATTTCTAACCCACACCGATATTTCACTAATTCAGTTTTTTTCCAATATCAGACGATGACTCTGGACTGGCTTTTGTCCTATTTTGGATGAGGGTACCTATGCGTCACCTAGAAGTCTCACTGTCTCTTAATGTCTCACAACGGCAATATTTTGTAGGGTACTTGTGTACACGTTAATGTATTGTTAACGCATCAACAGTTCATTGAATTTGTAAAAAACTATGTAATTCAATGACAATTTTAATAGCGTAATTTCTGACCTACACCGATATTTCCCTAATTAAATTTTATTCCAATATAAGACGATGGCTCGGGTCCGGTTTTCGTGCTATTTCAAATGAAGATACCTATGCGTCACCTAGAAGTCTCACTGTCTCTTAATGTCTCGCAACGAAAATATTTTTAAATTACTTGTGTACACGTTAATGTATTGGTAACGCATCAACAGTTCATTGAATTTATACAAAACTATGTAATTGAATGACGCTATTTCTGATCCACTCCGATATTTCACTAATTCAGTTTTATTCCAATGTAAGACAATGGCTCTGGATTGGTTTTCGTCCTCTTTTGGATGAGGGTACCTATGCGTCACCTAGAAGTCTCACTATCTCTTAACGTCTCACAACGGCAATATTTTTGAGGGTACTTGTGTACACGTTAATGTATTGGTAACGCATCAACAGTTCATTGAATTTGTAAAAAACTATGTAATTGAATGACGCTATTTCTGACCCACTCCGATATTTCACTAATTCAGTTTTATTCCAATATAAGACGATGGCTCTGGACTGGTTTTCGTCCTCTTTTGGATGAGGATACCTATGCGTCACCTAGGAGTCTGACTGTCTCTTAATGTCTCACAACGGCAACGATGAAGTAACAATGTTGAAAGCTAATTCCTCCATTTCTAATAGACGATCCCTCCAGCATGGCAGGTGTAATGGTGGACAAGTACGCGTGTGCGAGCTATCGAGAGGCAAGAGGTTCCGAGCGGCGACCTGCGTGGTTGTGCGACGTGTTCGAGCCCTCGCAGAGAATACGCGCCGGCGAGCATACACGATCCGGCGGTTTTGTCATTCTAATAGGCAGGTCGATGCATCAATTATAGAAACACAGCCGACCCGGTCCCGCATTACACGACCGCCGAATAACGCAGTCCGATTGCGCCCGATTATGCGAATAATAAATTGGCATTCGGACGCGCCGTGGCCCGGAGACATTCGCCGCGCCACCACCGTACAGAATACCGATCTTTTGTCCGGATTATCCTTTGCACGAATTAGTATAATACGAGCACCATAATACGACCCGTATCGTTTCATGCATTTCGGAAAATCGCGCTGCATGCCCTGCCAATATATCTGATCCTCTAAGCACCGTTATTATCGTACCAATGATGTTGGCACACAAAAATACAATTGGCCGCAAAGTTATCCATACCCGCACTGATTCAAACGCTACTCAAACTTCATGACGCGTTCCGCAAGAAATATTGTGACCACTCGCATTCTCGCATGACCACTGCACCGGGTTGCATTGTTTTTAAGTTGGAAAGGCAAGTTTACCAGATCGCGAGAGAAGGAAATTTTGAAAATATGAATATCGACTTGTTTTCCATATTCGTCCCTCTATTTTATTTTATTTCTCAATCAATTACCTTCCGTTAATTTTCGCGGATAGTTCGATCCTTCGAGGACTAATTTCTTGACGGATTAAATACATTTATCGATAAAACAGAACTGTGCGCCAATTAAATAAATGGAAGAAAAAGATATTCGATAAAAATTGCGTCGGTATCATTCGAGAATATTGCTTTCGCAGAGGTGACGTTATTTATTTACCGGTATAAGTTAAGTAATACGAGTAATATCAGTGATTGAATCTTTGGTGCAGGGCAAAATAAAGTATCGATTAAACGGACTTTTCTCGATCAGTGAATTTCAGTGAAATTCGGTGCGGCGACTGACTTCTGGAAAGTTGTTCCCGCGGCGAGTTCCTCGTCAGATATTTAAACGGACCGCCTCCGCGTTGATTCACGATGGCAGACACTTTCCTGAAATGGCTATGCGACATTTTTTCCCTGACCTACCTCCATCGAGCACTCGTTCCGCCTCTCAGTGCCGAGGACGCACTAAAATTCGATTTCGTCTCGTTGCGCGGCACACTTCGCCGGCGAAAGGCAAATTCTTCGGCGATGTGCTCGACGTTAGAGGAACCATGGTCGCCGGAGCCCTGTCTCCCTTGTCTGATAGCTAGGTACCATTAATTGCATTAGTCGGACGGCAGGTCGCTTGAGTGGTAGGTACCGCTACCTTCTTCCACAAAGGCGTCGCGGCGTCAGTGCCTTGCCTTGTGCTGAGATGTTCCTTACCAAACGGAAACCACGTGCACAGGCAAGATAGAAAATTTCATTCCTGCCTTTCGTCGCGTCGTTGTCGGCGCAAACGTGTCGTCTGACTGGCCCACGGCTATTCTAATTCGATTTCATTACCGTGGAAATTGACGGGCGTCCCGCTGCCAACGAATTCTTCCAATTAGGAATTTCCTCGTATTATACGGAAGAGGGAACTCAAAACAGACGAATGGAAATCTGTGTGCTAGGTGGTTACCATCCCTGGCGAACAGTATATCCATAACTTATACAATAACTAATAACAAATACAGAATAAATGATGTTCATGGCATCTCCACATATGTAAGAGATGATTCCTCAGGTTATTTAGAACAACTTTTCCCTTTGGCGAAATGTTCTCCGCGGTTTCGTTGAGGAATTATTCAAGAAAAACACGGTTCGCGCTGATTCTGGTGCTGGCATTGGTCGAGCCACGTTCAAGCACGACATTTTTGGGACACCCTATATATGTTATGAGGAAGCAAGGATCAAATGGAAGAAACAAGAACAACGCAATGTAATGAAAGTATATCGAAGATCTCGCACGATACAGCAGATCGAGCAAACAGTTATTTAACAGAATGCTCGCGGAGAAGCTCGTCCACATTCCTTTATCCACCTTAATGAAATCCCAGCTCGAGCAATCGCGGTACAACGAATGTTACGAAGTTTAAAACGTTTCGTTCTCATTCTTCATCCATCAGACTGAGAGACCCGGTGTTCGCAATATACGCGGTAGTTAATTCAGTCTGCTAAAAATTCGACGCTCTAAAATGTCGAACGTTGACCGCAATTCCAACCGTAGACGTCGCGGAAATTAGTTTTTTTCATTCGTCGTTGCTTTCACGTTAACCGAGTTTATTCGGCCGAGCTTGAAACCACTGGAAAGCGACGACAATCTTCACCGAAAAACATTTTCGCGAGGATACACCGTGTATACTTGTCGGACGACGAGAAGCTAATTAGGCCGCTGCGCGACGACGAAGACACTCCCAAGAAGCGGAGAAAGAGTGAGAATTTTTGGTAAGGGACAGTGCTAATGCCGTGAACGTACGAAGTACAGAATTATTCTTCATTATATTCATAAATAATGAATTGCGTATTATGGCTATCCACTTCTGGTGGGGTTTGAAACAGTACAAAGATTCAACGAACAAGATTATTTGCATAATTATTCATCTGATCGAAACAACAGAGGTAGACAATTTTGATTTTGCAAACAGATCCGCAGTTCAATTATGACTTTTAATTCACATTGTTCTAATCCAACGACAGATTAGAAATGTAATATTTCTATATAAATGCATTAACAAACACACTGATTGGTCCAGGATTACTGCAATCGATACTCTACACACTCTCCTTGAAGCACTAGCGTTGAAAATATTTAATCCAGTAATAGATCTGCAGCTCCCGTGATATCGCCATGTTGTTTTCTGCGTACGTCTATATAAAAACAATATTGACCTCTTCCCTGTGTCTCTACATTCTTCTAAAAATACTTTACACGGTGTACATCATCGACCCGCTAATAATCTGCTATAATTAGTACCAGATTGCAGGTGTTTATGCAAACATTTTACGGATTAATTCTACTGGTTTTATCACAGTCCAAAGGGGGAGGAATTTTACTCAACAAATATTTCTTGAATGTCCATAGTGGTCTAATTAGATGCTGGTGCAAACTACATGTGCTAACTAGACGTACTAGCTAGACTAGTGCTGACAATTTCTCCCAGGGTAACTACTTGAAGGGCAATTCTTAAGCTCCTTTCCAATTTCACGTGGACATAAGCCTCTGGCTAGAAGAGAGTTAAAGAGTATTCTAATGCGATGGGTTTCATCAGAATAAGGATTTATCGCGAAAGGATCCGAAAATTCTGTTAGCGCCGTCGCGGGGATATTAGAAGCGAGGTCAAGTACCGATGACGCGTTCCGATGATATATTTTCAGGTGGCCTCTCGCATAATTGTGTAAAAATATACAGAACGAGTGGCGGGGTGAAGTAGGGAAGAGCGATCGAGTAGCAAAGAATGCCGCCGTGTGCGGTATAACTTGGCAAGGCAACGAACCTTCTACTATCCTCATCCTCCTTCAACGTCACCACCACCTCTCGTGCCACGACCTCCTCCTCGTCTTTTCGTCGACTTAGTCGGTAGTTCTCTACCTACATACCTATGTGAGTAGAAGAAAGACACCGCCATTTCTATAGGCATTCATCATTCACTTCTCGCTCAACGTTCGCCCTCCTTCTCCCTTTCTCACTTTTGCCCTCTCCCGCTTATTCTCCCTCATTTTACCTTCTTCCACCTATTTCTGTGTTTGCGACTCTCTCTATCCTCGTTTCCCAGCATCACTCGTTCACCCATTCTCCTCCTCACTCTCTCTCTCTCGCTCTCGCTCTCCCTGTCTTATATTCGCCACCTACCCTCTATCTCTACAATCATTCCCTGCAACTTCTGCCGTTACGTCTCTGAAATCTGCATTGATGGTAATCTAACAGGCTTTTAACCAAATATCACGCTCCTCCGTGACGGGGAATTTCGATGACCGATTTCAGATCCCCGAGAGAAAATTGTTATTACGCGGCCTGGAAAACATCGGAGCCACTGAATGGCGGAGTGCACCGGGCATACAAATCATGTTTACGCGATACGACCTCCACCGGCGTTTTACTCCTCAAGACGGATCGCCTCGTATTTTTTCAAAGCTCTACGCTTGTTTATTTGTACGCGATTTTTACTACCGAGACCTACGCTGGCAGGCCTCCGCGGAAATCATCCCCCGGCTGCAGAGCTAATATTAAGCATCGGGCTCTAATTAAGCCGTATTTCATTCCAGGTTCATTAAACGAAAAAGAATGCCGTATTTGTTGCTTTTCGGGCGATATTACTATTTCCGTTCTACGATATCCTGCCGTCGATGTATTGACAGTATGAAATCTTGCTTCTTCAACAAGCTTTACAGATCCTGCTAGCTTTGTGTTTCTCTTTTTCTTTTGATCGCGCGAGCGAATGAATGGGTTTTATGTGTTATTATTTCAGATGGCAAGCCGATCGGATTGATCATCGATTAACTTCGAACGAACCTATTATTCCGTAAAAATGCGTAATTAATCTGTACTCGAGAGAAACAGTGCACCGATACGACGAGCACATTTTTGGATCCCGTTGTCGCGAATTCGATTTCGCAAACAATAAAGACTGAACCAAGTTATTCCTAATATGAACTCGCTCGTTAATGAAATGAAAGCCTCCTGGTATGACTAGCGAGCGAAGTGTGCAAGAAATTTCTTCCTCTGTAATATAGTCCCCGGTTATTATTAATCCAATATCGTAATTAAAATTTACATTTCGCGGAAAGGCTATTTCGTATGCACTGACGTAATGCATTATTCGAACTCACGGTGACGCGGCGTTGAAATGGAAAGTTGAAATTATTCATAAAGTACTTTGTGCGTGGATAATTCGTTTATTTAGACTACCGTGGTTATTATAAATTCATTCTTTCATAAAAATGTGTATGTTGTGTCCGTAAAGTGTGTAGAGTTCTGTGTAATAGAACCGGGTCACGTGACTCAAATGAATTACGTTTCCGGTGTGAAACATTTTCATTTCATCCTCTGCGGCCGTATCGTGTGACAAACATTTTGGAGATGTCCCACGATATAGCACGTGACGGAAATTTCACTAAAGAACCTCACGTATAAATTGATGCCACTATAAAATCTGGATTGAACATCTTCGCCTACTTCGCCTTAACCACCAGTTTCCGTCACGAAATCTGTGGTGCCGGACCATTATCACGACGAGTATAACCATTGTTCCCTGTTGACACGGTTCATTCGTGAGAACGATCGAATGCCACCACAAAATCTACGGAACATGATGTGCAACAGCTTAATGCAGGTCTAAGGACAACAAAAATATTTTCGTTCCCCATGCCCGCCAACACGTAATCCATGTCTACACGTACGCTGCATTATCAACGAGGATCGCACATATTTTCCCGTAGATCAAGGGAGAAACTTCTTGCCGTTCGAGCGATGGCCTAACACCTTGCACGGCTACGAAGCTCTCATAACTCGCGAGGATTCTCTTGTGTAATCCTGGAGTGTACTGATTTCACGTCGAAGAGGATTGCGAGATGTATTGCGCGCCGGTGTAGAACCACACATCGCTGGCGTCGTATTTACTTCCGTTCACCGTAAACAATCAGGCTAGAAGCCGAGTGCAACAACCCTCCATAACCACTGGATGGGTGGCTCAACCAGCCAGCCAGCCGCGCCGCTAGACGCTTGATGCGTTTGCTCGGTGACTCGCTCATTCGTTTGTTCGTTCGCTCGCAAACTTGACCAGGAGAGCGAGTAAGAAGGACATGCCAAAGCAGCGTCCACTCACCGAGGGAGATCTTTTCGGGGTACGCCGCGGGCAAGAGGACCAGCAAGACGCACAGAGCGGTCATCATTGAGGTGGCAGTGGACGTTCGATTGGCGTTCCGAGAGGTTCCGGGGCTCCTGGTGGTCCCGAGTATGGCAGACACGACACCGTGAAAAATGGTCACGCGACGCCACCGACGCAACGAGGGTGGCTCACCCGTTCCACGAATAACCGAGGGGAGCATCTTCGGTGCTCCGTGGTCTGACACAAACTGCCGTACTCCACTTGCTGTGAACTCGATCTCGCTTGAACCGCCCCAGCATCCCTCTCTCCTACGTTCGCCTCCCTCTCGTCCCTGAACCCCGGACCAGCCATCATTTAACCAGCCCTTCCGCCCTTCGTTTCTCTCTGCGTTTCTCTCTGCGTTTCTCTTCGCTTCTCTCCTCTCTTCATCCCTCTTTTCCCCACCACCAGCCGCCTCGCTACAGATCCTGGCCTCTCCGTGCCATACACACTCCCGTCTGTCCTACGTTTCCTCTCCTTCTTCCTCTCAAAAGTTATCCCATCCCCGTCTCTCTCTCCTCCTGGTATACGTGTCTTCGTTCCTGGTGCAAGTACACACTGAATGCGCATGCCACGACCGAAGCGCACCGCGCGCGGCTCCTGCACTTCCTGCTACTTTCTACCGAGTATCGATGCGTATATGCCTACTCGGTCGGTACGGTTTCTGTAGCCGAAAAAATTATAATTCGTAAGTAGCCAACAAGATCACAGGATCTTAACATATAATTCTTAAATTTCACGCTTTCGAATTTTAACATATTATTTAACGTATAATTCAAGAAAATTCTTCACTTTCGACGAGTTAAAACAATGTGTTCTACTCGTCGAGAGGAATTTCATTACAACGTAACAACAGATCGATTCTGAATCCCAATTCTGTCATTGGAACTTCAACGCCAATTTTCAAGAGAACGGTTCATATTTGATTCCTTCGAGAAGTTTGTTCCTCAACCATAACAAAATTTGACTTTGAAAAGTCTTATAATCGATCTTATCTTCGTCGATCCTAATCTACAATCTATATCTACAATCAGTTCCACAATTCAGCTCATTTTATGAAAACGAAAAACTGAAGTCTGTTAAAAAGATAAGAAAAGATGTAGAAAAAGACTGTTAAGAAGATAAGAACAAATTCCAAAAAATTCTGTCGTCGAATTCAAAAATATCAATCAGCATGTACAATTTTTTTTACACAATTGAGCTTGCTGATTGGTATTTTTTAATTCGACGACAGAATTTTTTGGAATTTGTCCTTATCTTTTAGCAGTCTTTCTCTAGGTTAAAATGAGTTGTATTGTGGAACTGATTGTAGATTAGGATCGACGAAGATCTGTTAAAAAAGTTTTGAGCAAAATTGACCTTGACAGACTTATTATATATATATTATATATAATAATAATATTATATATATATATTATATAATAATTTTCTGTCTTTGTATGCACCGAATTAAATTTTGGAGAGTGTATTGTCCTGCGCACGTGTAAGAATTTAAACAAGCAACGCTGGGGGTTTGAATTTCCATAAAAATTGATTGCTGTTTAAGTTATTGTGCCGTGAGAGTTATACGTCGAAAAGTATATTGAAACGATTCAAGGAAGCCGAGCCATAAATCCTGAGGAAGTGGAACAATCGTATGTTCGTGACAACGTGTCGTGACCGAAGCGATTTCTTACCTTATGTAAAAGTTAGTGCCCCGTTCCTCGCAATGAAAACAATATGTTCTTTCTATTCGCTCTCTTAAAACCAGCGCAAGGAGCCGCTCTTAAGACTCGGGTTGCTTTGTCCTCTGATTCGACGTCTGTAAAGCGAAGCGTGAAATAAAGGAAGCCGGCTGTGCCGCTCGCAAAATGTCACAAACACTGTAGGGCCTTTGGAACACGTCCGAGAACTACGACCGCTTTCAGCCGCATGAAACGTACGTACTTACCGGAAGTCGTAAAACTGCGATTCGCCATGGTGATCAGCATCGAACTTCAAGTGCTGCTACCGTCTTGCTCGGCTAAGGTTCGATCTGCAAAAAACCAGTAAAAATCGATTGTCGCAAACCGTTACGAGACCAACAAATGCAACTTTTACTTAGAAAATGAAAAATTCAACTATGCGTTCACTACAAAAACAATTACTGATATAATTAACGTAACACTAATTTCTCATTTCGAATTACGGCTTTCGATCACTCCACTTGATCTTGTAATGTCTGATTTTTCAGTTCGATACGCTTTCGATTATCGAAAGATTTATCGAACGTGTGCGCGCGCATACGTAATGGCTAGGACTACGATATTGCGCGGTTTTTTCGAATTAGTAAAGTAAAAGTTTGGCTAAAATGGAGTACCTTTGTCAACCCCACATAATTTCGCAAAATTTTTTTTTTATCCGCCTTTGAAATATGAATACATGTAATACATTGGTATTTTGTAAAACTTTATACATAACATATACATTCATAAATATAAAAGAAATTGCCTGCACTTTCATTAATATTTTGATGAATATTACGGTTTCGAAATCGTGAGGAGGAATTAATTTTTCTTTAAATACTGAAATAAGGTACGAAAATGGAAATTAAATATTTTTTATTTTTATTTTTACGTCATATACAGAAAACATAAGGTAATTTTAAATTTATGTTATTGTGCAGCTAATTGTTGTATTTAAAGAAAGAACTAATTCAATGGAGATGAAGAATTAGGATGACAGTGAACAATAATTCACTTTATTTAGATTAAAAATCACAATCTTTGTATTACGACGCGAGCAGAATGAGAACCTCTGTTCAGCAGAGATTCGCTCTGGCGGCTGTTCAAGATGTGGAAAAAGTGACAGCTTGTTGACAATTTTGTTGACGTTTGCAATTGACGTTCTTGTATTTAAAATTGTTTATTGCAATGGATCCAGCATTGCTTAGGGAGCGGGAGCTCTTCAAGAAGAGAGCTCTTACAACTCCTACGTACGTATTGCATGCATGTATACTTTCCTAACCTATAAGTGAAGTCAATATTATTCTTTGGATATAATTGTATGAATTACTTATATTGCACTTCTGTGTTCGAACTTTAACAATAATCTTGCGTAATTCTATTGTTTTATGTGGGATAATTCTCTTTTATAGGGTAGAGAAGAAGAAAAGGGAACAGGATAAAGATTCTTCTCGAGATGAGCCGTTTAAGAAAAAGCCTAAACCATCTTCTGTGTCCAGCGGACCGAAGTTGGACATGGTCAACTATAAGACCATGTCTGGTAGTACGCAATATAAATTTGGCGTATTGGCAAAAATAGTAAAGCACATGAAAGCTCGACATCAAGAAGGTGACGATCACCCTCTAACATTAGAAGAAATTTTAGATGAAACGAATCAGCTAGACGTAGGATCTAAGGTATGTTAAAATTATTATTACAGTTTACAATGTTTTACTATTATTGTTAAACACAATTCAAGTTCAAAGTTTCGAATTGATTAATGTTTAGGTAAAACAATGGCTGCAAACAGAAGCTCTTATCAAAAACCCAAAGATAGACGCGACGCACGATGGTAGATTTGTATTCAAAGCTATGTATAAAATAAAAGATAAGAAATCTCTACTAAGGTTATTGAAGCAACAAGATTTGAAAGGTCTCGGCGGAATCCTACTAGAGGACATACAAGAAAGCTTGCCGCATTGTGATAAACATTTAAAGGTAAGTATTAAAATTCATGATTAACATATATTTAATTAAATAGCAATTTTATTAGTGACTTATCAATTCTAGAGTTTACAAAACGAGATATTATTCATAACTAGACCCTTAGACAAAAAGAAAATTGTCTTTTATAACGACAAAACAGCTCAGTTTCCAATAGACGATGAATTTCAAAAACTATGGAGAGCTGTCGCAGTTGATGCAATGGATGATCAAAAAATTGATGAATATCTTGAGAAGCAAGGAATACGATCGATGCAGGATCATGGTCCTAAAAAGCCTGCTCCGATTAAAAGAAAGAAACCTATTAATAAGAGAAAACAATTCAAAAAACCAAGAGATAATGAACATTTGGCAGATGTACTAGAAACGTACGATGATGGGAAATAAACACATTCAAATTTTTGTACATAAAGACAACAGACGTCTGAACTGTTTACAGAGAGTTTTATCATTGTCGCTCCTGTTTCGTATATTGTGATTGGAATACAAACTCTATTTTGAAGTTACACATAGTATAACATATCACAGTGATATAATAAATAAGTAAAATATTTATTGTCATAACTTTTCATTGTAAGTACAAAATAAATATAGATCAACTGATATAAGATTCCACAGGTATCTAAATGTGTTTAAATATTGTATATGTTTAAATAACGTGACAGTATTGAACATTAAATATTGATTTAAATATTTATACTTGGCACTGCAGTTTCATATTAATTAGTGTAAATTTTAATTTCTATAATATCAATATATTGCTTCTATTTGGTATTACCGAATTCTTTAACATGAATAACATAAATACGATTACTACATAAATTATAAATGTTACATGATGTGTTACATAAATCTTTGGTACTTATAATTTTACTGATAAGTACGAACAAGTGCATAAAACATATGCACTCACGTTCTTTTGCTAAAACAGCATCGTAAATTTTCATAAAAATTATTCTCACGATAATTCGTTTAACACGAGTTTTCAAAATGAATGTTCGTGCGAATAAATTAAGAAATTGTGTACATTAATCCTTCGGAAGCGCGGAATCGCTTTTCCCTCGCGAATATGCGCGTGTAGCTTTGCTACCAAGCATCCTGTCCAATAAAGATTGTTTGTTTCTCCTTCTGGCAGCCAAAACTTCCCGGCATAATTCGTGAAAAGACTCGGCGACTTGAGTGACCTAGAGAAAATGATCATTTTTCAAGTAAGATTTGTGGAATCACTGAAAACATTTACTTATATCAATTTCAGACAAGAAAAGGTAGTTAGACATTTATATAAATAATCCGAGTTCAATTTCATTTTATTAAAACTTAATCGAACAAAAATTGTACAGAATGTAACTCGAACTTGTTTGTTTGAAGACTTGGACAGTGAGGACTTGGATGTTTTTGAAATGTTTGTCCATAACAGAAGTAAAAACAAATAACTCACCTGTTCAGCCGCGGACACTTCGCTGAACCAGCATTCGAAATCCTTCGCGAGTATCTCTCCTTCTTCTGTACTAACTTGTCTTAAGTGTACCATGTCAGCTTTGTTTCCCACCATAGCAAGAGGCATCGTGGCTTCTGGATCAGCCACTGCAAGCGTGTCCTTCGCCTTTCGTACAAAATTGAATGAACTCCTGTCGGTTATCGAATAGACCAAAAGCAGTCCGTCAGCCCATTGCATAGTCTCCGTGGATGGCAGTTCGTCTTCGCTCTAAAATATCGTTGATAAACGATGAGAGTTTCACAGTCGTTTCCGATTGCCTAATTAATTCGTCCAGTATACATGCTGCATATACAGAACCGTTACCTTCGGGCAGGTATCCAAAATTTCGAAAAGAATAGGTTCACCGTCGACTAACACCTCGTGTTTGTATCTGTTCTCTATAAAAAAAGCACGAAGGTCAAAATATCTTACGTTCGAACAATAATTTATCCTGAAACGGACTGAGACTACTTAAAATTAAAATCGGAGCAGTGTAATCTCGGGGGAAATTATGCAATGTTCGTGCGGGCTTCGTGTAAAATCGAGATCAGGTAGCTAAATGAATCTTTCCAGTCTGTTCCAGTTTTAGAACCTCGAAGGAGCACATGCTCGCAAGAAAGCCGCTTGTCTTCTATCCGCGTCTGTCTCTTTGTACAAAACGAGAAGTTCGTTCGAGTATCAACCTTGCATTAGTACTCGTTCTGTCTAGTGTCAAATTCGTCTTCGATAAATTTAGCCCAGACGCGGACCGAGGTATGCGTAGGGAGCGTTATATACGGTCTTTGAGGTAGGCATACAGTTGCTGGCAGTTTTTCAGGAAAAAGAAAGAAAAACACGTCACCCATTGTCAACTTTGCCCGCATTTAATCGTTGTTTATACCGCGGCTAGGAGCCGCGCATTGTCACGAGTGTGCTGCGCGTTGTAAATTGAGATGTTCCTCACCTGACTGGTGATCATATTCCCCGATGTATCTCCTGGTTAGAAACCTCACCGTCAGTGCTGCAATGCAGAAATAGCAAACACTGTTGATGTGTCCAGTGAATAATTAACACAGCGGGATTAGAAAAATTATTCTATCTGATTAATCTTTGTTTCGCTTGGTGTGCAGTCCACATATTCTTGTGTGCATCGTGTTGTTACCAGACTGCGGATCTTTATAGAAAATAAAAATGTTTTGCTTCGATTGTAAGAAGCATGGGAGTTCTATCGAATTGAATTTATTGTAAGAATATTCTTGAAGTCATCTCAAGTTTATTCAGTTGTCTCATTGATGCATAAAATTCACGGTGTACTTATCACTGCAAGACTACGATGAATGTGGATGATCGAAATAGCTTTGAATTTCTTCGAACGTTTAATTAGATACTAGAATTTTTTCAGATGAATTTCTAGGTAAAATTCGAAAGATCGACAGAATCTTGTTCGATATGGTAGGCCTTCCGACATATCGCCATTCGATCGAGAGAAACGAGAGGTATAGCCTAGTGACCTGCTTCGAGGTACACCACACTATTTTTACCTCGAACTCGAACCTGCCACGGCGCCACAAAACCTTGCACGACCGTTAAACGTCACCATGATGTGTTTCATCTCAAATTCAATGAAAAACGACCGGTTTCACAAACGTCTAAAAGCGTTTTATGGCCCGGAGTTAGAAATATTGTTAACTTTCAGCTTTCTCATTGAAGGTCTGTTCATGAGAGAATTTAAACTCGAGAAATCGTGCTCTCTCCCGCGGAGCAGTGAAATTTCTATTTTTTTTTTTTTCGAAGAATCGAAACGTTGACTCTGCGATTGAATTTGGTTCATGATTGACAGAAATTTATTGGCGATCGGTGTATTTACGTTAGGATCCTTAGAGCAACATCATTTCGACGTTTTCCTTCGTGTGTCTCATTAAAAGTTCGCGGACTTTCGTGCCAATTTCCTATGCGGATCGATTCGTTCGGTCCAATTGGCCTTTTTACTTTTCTTAAAAATCTTCCAACAAAAAGGAAAGCCTCTCGCAGGCAGGTTAAAAATACATCGGAACTCTCGTTGCAAGAAAGACATTGCGTGCCGTAAGTTTTCAAAGGCGATACGAACGGTCGACGTCTTCTATTCGCAGAAAATTGACCATGTAATCTTTTATAAGACGTGATCCGAACAAGTTTTGAAATAAAACATTATTTATAGTGGTATACACAATTCGCGGTCAGTGTGGGACGTACAGCTGCAGGGGTCCGACACATTATTTATTCACCTACGCCTTACACGCGCCATTACCGAAAATACACGCTTTCTTCAGGGTCCTAATCACACGTTTCTTATTTCGCCTATCGTCTGGACATTCGTTAGGACACTTGCGCTTAAATTAACTTCTGCGCTTCTAGATTGTCTTTTGCAAAAGTTTTAAAAATACTCTTGGCGGAATTCGATCAAAATCATGAACATGATCCCTGAATGAATTACTGATCACAAAATCGTTGCGTTTTGTTTTAGTCTATCGATGATATTTGTAAGAATATATGTGGAAAAAATAATGGCAAAATGGCAGAACGTTTCCAAATAGAACAGACAAACACTTATATTGTATTAGTCTTGATTCAACGAGCTAGAAAACTTACGTGCGAACATTAAAATGTGCAGAAAGAGGGGTAGTTAGAAACAGTAAACGCCATATAATTGGAACAAGAAATATTTTACAAAGTTTGTTTATTATGGCACGTGCTTATTAGTTGAAAATATGATACCGTGATATTTGTGTGACGTAGAAAATGAATTTGTTACTTGTAACTTCAAGCCGGCGCTTGATCTAACGACTTCTAACTGTACATTGAACTGTGTGCAGCGACTACGGTTGATGTCATACGCGGTTTCTATCGCAATAAAATTAAACGATTTTATGATCGTTAGGTGTTTATAGCACTTCGCGAGAAACGAATAACTGGATATATCCACAATCAGTTCCACAGTTCAACACATTTTAACCTCGAAAAATACTGCTAAAGAATAAGAACAAATTCCAAAAAATTCTGTCGAAGAATTCAAACATATTAAACGGAGATTTATCGTCTGCTAATTTAGAAGCGTGCATGCTCTGAAATTCCGTGGATCTATCCTCGCAGATTTGGAGCCCAGGTGTGCGGCATCAAAGAGTCCGCAACTAAATGAAGGGGAACATTTGTTTCTAAAATTACTGCTGAGTTTGAACGAAATAAACCTGGCCGATGGAAGCAAAACAAGGACAACGAAAGCAGAAACGGCACGCAGCCCTAGATAATCGCTGTTAGAAGTTACAAGCGTTTCGATTAGAACCGGACAAAATGGAAAATCGACGGGGGTTCTTTCTACAGGAGTTAAGACACAAGATAAACCATGTTATACCCACCGCTCTTCCCGACTCCCGGTGCTCCGATCACAGCCACCTTTACCTCGCATAGCGAGCTCTTCTTCCTCCGTATACCTCTAATCGCATTTGACGTCATACTCCGCGCATTTGTCACTGCACAAAGCATAACAGAATCATGTAGCGCGCTGCAATGGAAACGTCGAACGAGTGGGGAACGGTGTTGTGTGTCTAGTGTGAGTATCTGTGCCTCCCCTGCGAGGAGGGTGTACGTGGAAACCGGGAAAAATTCGTCACGATTACATCTCTCGTTGGCCGGGATCCACGGGCGTCGATAACGCCTCCAAATTTCATATAAAACATCCCGAAAACTGATGCACAGGTGAGCGGAGCGTGTTGCCTTGTCGCAAAGGTCGCGTTTGCCAAGGAAAACACGGTCGAGCCGAGCCGGGGCGGGCCGGGCCGTTGCCGGAAACTGTACGCGTATTCGCGGGTTTAGTTAATAATATAGATGTATTGGGTGGCTGCAATAACAGCGATCTCACCGATTCCCGGAAGAAATTACTTATGCTCTCGGTATACCCATCGCGTATCTGTACATTCTGTTCGCAGGTCGGGGGCTTTTTTGCTCCATTTACCGGGTGTCCCGGTGTATGCCTTTATCGAAATGGAAACGGGACCATCTCCGTTGATCGGACGAGGCATTCGCCTCGTGTTCCCCTTCGAACGAAAGTTTAAATATGCCGCACACTCTTCGTACCGACCTGCGGCTGAAAGGAGGGGAATGGAAGCGGAGAAAGAGCGGGATCGAAGTGTGTGCGGCCCTCGTCCGACAGAGACGCGACGACACGAGATGGGTGTACATTAATAGAACAGTTCGCACATGCCCCGTGGAATCTGAAGAATTTACTCCCGGCGTCTAACAATGTACCGCGGCGGCACATGAGTCGAGTTACGGGTGAACTGGCATCGGGTACCGGGCATTACCGTGTTTTGGTCGCGAACGATGCACTTGAATCGCATTCCGCTCACCAAACAACGCTACCGTGGCCCGCCAATTTTTCCGCTATCCGATACGTGTGCACATACTCCGTGCCGCGTTGCTATAAGAGAAACAACAGAATATTCTGGTTCGAACGAATCGTCGTGCTATCGATTATCCCCGCGGCACTTTCCCAGCCACCATTATAAACTCCGCGGTATTTTTATTTCCCGCCGCTCACCTAAAACACTCCGATGTACAATCTCTTCACCATTCCCTGACGCACTTTCCACCGACTCGTTTCAACATTAAATCCGTAATTTCTCGAGACGGAAGAACTTCGGAACGAGAATTTTTTCAAACCCGGATTCTGCGAAAACGATGTCGAAAAGATTGTTGCGGTACCGATCTGAAGCGATCGATACTCAGAAATTCAGCGGGGGATGACGGGGCTCGAGTCAAAATCCGATGATCTCGCGAGTCACGTGCTCGTCGATGATTTCGCGGTTCCGTTGCGTGATCCGACGCGCTTCTTGGTCTCCGCGCGACTGTCTTTCCCCATTCTCTTTTGGCGGCTTGCGAGTCGGGCCTCCTTTATTGCTCTTAGGCCACGTACGCGCGATATCCACTTCCGGTACGGGAGTGCGCGCGGACGAAGGTCGCGTTTCGTAAACTTTCGTGCGTTTCCTGTGACCAGCTCCGAAAACTCCGTTCAACACTCCGGTCAGAGTCGCGATAAATATTGACTTCGACGATCGCGCGCGCGCTCGTAAAATAATTCACGAGTTTGAGGAGCACCCGGCTCCGAATCCTTCCGGGTGCAGGAAAGAGGACATTTGTTTGTGAGTCTACTACCGGAAAACACTTTTCCGCTTCCGGTTCCGTGTGCCAAGCTGACCGTCCGCGCACTCAAAGAGAGGCAAACAAGCATTCGCGAGAGTATTTATGATTTATTTTGGATTCCGCGCGGCGTCGATTGATTTTCAGCTGACCGGTGATGCGGATTTAGTGGCTTTCCGCTGAAGCGTTTCGATATGGCAGGTGTTTAAGCTTGCCGACGCGACGGTTCGAGTATCGGCTGTGACTGGGTCTGTTGGCTAGAGGAGCCACTAGTCGATGAATTCTTCGGTCTCTTCCTTTCCGACCATGTTGCACCTCGACGCCTCCGGGCAACCTCCGAACATCCAATTTACCGCTCGCAATAAGGCAGGCTTGAATCGATCTGCATCATAAAAATAGTCGTTTTGCGTCCAGTTGCTATACCGAAATAAGAAGTACAGTGGAACGCCATTTATCTGCGCTCCACTTACGCGGACAAGCCTACAGTTTCAATGAATTTTCAATCCATGAGGATTCAATCCTCGTCTTTTACTTTGATCGTAAATAATTGCAATTACAGAATAGAAGAATGTGCTCGTTTCGATTTCGAATTTATTTAATTTCCCACAAAGACGCCTTTGTAACACTAAAAGTACCGTGTCATCGAGGTGACGGACGAAAATGCATTTTACAAGTGTTCACAGTAGGTACACACACACAAAAAAATTAATTTACTGAATAATTTGATGCGGCAGGTTTCGAAATCTAGCACACCAGACAAACGAAAAATGGATCGTTTGATCCACCTGGTACTTCCAGTGTTAATGAATAATTTTAAGATACGAAGCGCGTTGTTGGGATCTTAACGTACTCTTCAGAATAGGCTTTGTATAATAGTCGTCGATGTCGAAGATCGAGTCGTCCAAATACGTTTTGTGTGAGTGCTTCTCTCTCTGAGGTGGTTCATCGAAATCGTAGATCGCAGGTAATCGACCTCCGAGCTGAGAATTTTCGTCGTCAGCTTCGCCTCCTCGATTCGAGAAATAGGGAACAACGTTTCTTCGGTGACCCTCTAATTGTTTCTTATGGACACACCTCGACGACACACTGTTACACGAAGCTTCCTCGTGTTTCTGAAAGGAAGGGTAATCAATTTTAAGTTAAACTAAATCGTAAAACAATCAGTGGTTTACCTGCGTCATTATTTGATCTTCATTCAAAAAATTCACTCTTCGATCGTTGCTCAAATTACTCGACTTCAATATCCGAGTGTCACGACCATAGTTCGTGTAGCTATCTTCCATCTTCTCATGCGACTTCGGGTTTATCATGCTTTTTGACGATCTCCGGATAAAAAAAAATTTCATTGATTTTCCGCATTTGCTGTATAATCTACAAGGTGTTCACGCTACTAGCCAGCGTTTTTCTTGTAAATAGTAAATATTAGAAAAAAATGAAAGAGGAAAAAGTAGTACTGTTTTTTTATACGCAACACAATGGCGTATGTGATTTTTTTGTGTTTGTACTATTTTGTTAGATATGAAGGTGACCTTCAATTTTTTAAACGAATGCTGTATATTTTTTTGTAACACCTGAAAGCGTGTGTCTAGACGAATTCATTTGTATACTGCACAGTGATCTTCAAGGTCATGCAAGGTCAGAAACGGAAGAAATATTTGAAATATTCCATACCAATGTGTTTACAAGTATTCCTTATTGGTGAGGCTACCACACGCGGAAGCTACTTTTCGTACCGAAGTTGTCGGTTTTTCTTCAAAATGTAAGAGGACTTCTAGTTTTTTATCTTCAGAAAGAAGACATTTCCGATTGTGACACTTATATAGCAAAGACCCTGTTTCCTTCAAATGCTTTGCAAGCAAAACAAACTGATTTTCATTTGGTTGCACTCTGTCCGGATATTCTTCTAGGTATTTCAATTTACTTTGTCTTTTATTTCCATTGCACTGGTAATAAATGCTTACCGTATCCGCTTTCTCGTCCACCGTATAACAATACATTACTATGCGATATTATACTAATTGGTTTCGGAAGTAATATTAGAAGCTAGAAACTAGAAGTAAACACTCTGATAGCGAATGACAACATCATCTGGTTCGTATGAATAAGGAATACTTGCAAACACATTGGTATGAAATATTCCAAATATTTCTTCCATTTCTGACCTTGCATGACCTTGAAGGTCACTGTGCAGTGTACGGATGAATTCGTCTAGACACACGCTTTCATGTGTTATAAACAAAAAAAAACAGCATTCGGTTTTAAAAATTGAAGATCACCTTCATATCTAACAAAATAGTACAAACACAGAAAAATCACATACGCCATTGTGTTGCGTAGAAAAAACAGTACAGTAAAGTCGATATTACGAAGTCGATGTTTGATCGCATTTTTGTTACTTCAAAGGAGAGTCCGAACATAGAGAAGGACAATGAAATTCAAAGGAGAAGCCGAACATAGAGAAGGACAGAATGAAATTCAAAGGTGAAGCCGAACATAGAGAAGGACAGAATAAGTGTCTCTTTCTTTCCAATACGCTGTCCTTCCTTGGGACCGAAACTTGAATCGTCGACTTAACCACTAAATAAAATTGGAATTATATTGTGTTTGATCTTATATTAATCAGAAAAATGCCAGAAATGCGATAGTGAAATTTCATTAAAAAAAATAATGAAAATTAAGAAAGTTGAACATTTCGATTCATTCGAGTCAATGTGTGGTGTTTACACCGATATACCGATATAGGCGCTGGACATAGAACCTGGTATAAACAAAGGACAGTAATATCGACTTTACTGTACTACTTTTTCCTCTTTCATTTTTTTCTAATATTTACTATTTACAAGAAAAATGCTGGCTAGTAATAGCGTGAACACCCTGTATACAGTGCTGGGCACACCATAGAGGTTACTGTCCCTTTCCAGTAGCGCCTTTACCATGGGGAAAGGACGCGCTGCATGAAAGAGAGGTTGGTAGGGGAAGCAAGCGTTTGAGGGGCCCCAACGTGCCCAGCACTGGTATACAGCGACAGAAAGTTCATTACTTCAGCACGTTTTTAGTTTCGTCCAATAATTCCGCGTCAGAAACTTCCTTATTATTTATTTCCGCAGATGACATCGAACAACCATTGCTTTCACCGCAACATCCGCTTCCGCACTGATTCGAATTCGTCTCGTACAACGTCGCTTGATCGTAATGTCTTGAAGCTCTCCTTTCCGGTATAGAGCCTAGATCGACGTCTTTGACGTATGTCTCCATTCCCTATATTAATTATGCAATGTGCAGTTATTGGATCGAATCAACGGAGACCCGAGTCCCGCAATAATTCTTTGGTTTTCATAGATGGAATCGATGATTAAAATATTGGGGGTGCAAATAAGTTCCTCCCACTTTTTTCCTACGATCATAACTTTTGACTGAATTCGAATTACTTCCCGATTTTTTGTGCTATCTGAAAGAGCGTTCTTTTCGTTTTAAGAAGAATCATGGTGAGCGCTCTAAGAGTTTCCAGTCCTATGCAATAATTTCAATTTCGTTACTCTTTGCACTCCAACTTAGGAAGTCGGCTGTTGAAGCTACTGAAATTGTTTGTGATTTAAAGCCGGAAATTTTCATTTGGAAGTCGACGATCGTTCAGGCGCACCGAGAAAGTTCGATGACGGTGAGTTAGAGGAATTGCTCGACCCAGACGCAAGAAAACTTGGCAGAAAGATTGCGAGTCACCAGACAAGACTTTACTAAAAAAGGGGAAAGAACTTATTTGCACAACTAATAGTAATTGTTGTACACACACCACTTCTTGATCTTTTGCTAGTTATTTTATTTCTAACGTTTGTTTTACGAAACTCGAAGTATTCGTCACTAAATTACCGATTCTGTGTAGCTATTGTCATCCCTCGTTGGACCCTCTTGCTCCGAAACTGAAACTTCTGTTTTCATGGACAATCTATCTGTCGATGTGCCGCATTCCTTGTTCTCGATGTTAGAGTATGGATCTTGAACGAAAATGACGTCACCTTTTTCATATTTCTGGTCGAGCATGGCCATCTCACGTGGACTCCCGCTATAATAAGTAATAGTAACAATTCCTTCTGGTTTTTTTTATATAAAACGTAATTTGATTTACTGAAATCTAGTGAATATAACAATTCAAGAATTACTAGGTATTTTAAATATGTCATCAATACCTGCCTTATGTTTACGGTAATTGTACCTGATTAAAAGTCCATAATTTTCGAGAGATCCATCGATCCTGTTCGCACTAGGTAAATTTGATTTTGCGTATTTCGACAGATCATCTACTCGGTCATTATAAAAATAAGATGGCTTTATTTCCATGCGTGAGTGCAAATCCTCTTTAGTGATGCTTTTTCGTAGGTACTGACGAGACTGTCGGCTTTCCTTACTTTGCTTCATCAACAGTTTCTTCTTTTCCCGAATTCTACAGAATATATATCATGTCTATTTATAACATGATTTATATAATGGACGTATTTATTTCTAGTAATAGTTTAAGAACAATGTTCTTTAAACTGACTCCTGCAATCCATCGTCGACCATACTGGATTTCAGCTTCGAGTTGCAAGCCTGCGCACGCCTCAAGTTTTCATTTTCTATACCTTCTTGTGAACGCCGGTTTAACGATTGCTGATATCTCGCACGATGATAATTCGATTTAATAGTTTCATACATATACTCGCTTTCGCAAGCGCTGAGTGCCGTTTTCAAAGTGTTTGCCGTGACGTCGATTATAGTGCAACAGAGTTTGCGCGCATCTGCAAACGAAGTACATCATTAACATGATTCGCAAAATTACATTATCATCCGGTTACCACGGAATATTGATCTGAACCAATCCAGGACGCATCTAAATTAATCGTAACATCGAATAGTGAACACTAATTTTTAATCATTGAATTTTAAAATTAGTATTCAATATTCTAAAAATTTATTTTAAACAGAAAAATTTAATCGATCGAGTACCTTAGCAGAGAAAAGCAAGAAAACTTGAAAAGTGGTTAAAACGCGTTATCTGTCCGAATAAAACTTTACTCCTGGTAAAAGTTTGGAAAATTTTAAACAAAGTAATCCAGAACTGCCTAAATTTACAACAAGAAAATATGTTCAGCAGCGTTTGCGTAGAATTTACATTTTTTTAGGTCCTCTCGAGACGTTTGAAAATGTTTTATGTACCAATTGATTACTCACACGGACGGGTTTCTGGGATATAATACAGAATCACTCCCGACAGTGATAACACTATCAACGAGAGACGTTTGAAGTAGTTGATCCAGCCGAACAGGAAGAAAGATTCTTCCGTATAACCTGACGAGTGAACGCTAATATTATTTCGATGGTCATCTCCGACATTTGTCACTTACTGTCGGTGTTCCATGATTTTGCAACGGTGCACTGTATCACGAGTACACCGAGTACGGCCAAGAGTTTCATGACTGCTCGAGAGGACGCGAGCTTCCGTCCATCGGCTGATCTTCGATATTTACGTGGGCATCGTCAATGACTTTTCGAATGACACGGAAGGTAGCAGAGATGCTCACCAGCGCGACATTCGCCTCGGGGCAAACCAAAAAGCGAATTTCACTTCGCTCAGACTTGTTTCAGTTAGCAATGGAACCAAGTTCAATATGAACTGACACAATATTTTTAAATATTCTGCAACACTAATACGTTCGCAGTCCGAGTACATAGAAAGGCTTTTTCGATAATAATGATAAGTCTCCTCTTAAATTATTAATTGCGATGCATCCTCTCATAAAATATGAAAAAGAGAATGTTGTCAGAAAAATGTATAAATTCTCCGAATACCATACTATATGAAATCTACACTGCGGATCTTTGTAATTTTTATTTTCAGTTGTAATCAATTGAAAATAACACATGTTGTTTTAAATGACATCCATCCATTTTTGTCATAAATGCATAAAATCCGCAGTCTAGTGATATCGTTTGAAATAATATACATGAATTAATGATATATCGATTGATGGGAGATTTCACATGTTTTAATTTAATAAGGTATCGAAGACAGTAAAGGAGTCAAGTTTGGAAAGAGTGAACAGTACAACGTGTAAGATTCATATCTTAGGTTTTTATTATGCTCTGAGTACTTTACAATATTATACAAAGGAAACCTAGTATGCGCGCGCTGATAATTTTCTACGGCTGAGCAAGCGTGAAAACGGCGCGCGCGTTAATACGAACTTGGAACAGTATTTGGTACGAGTTAGCGATGGGAAAAAGTGCAGGGTGCACAAGCAAGGACTCGCACTAAACGCTAGACAGTGCGTTTCTAATAACAACACTTCGTCACTTCGTTATCGAAGCAAATTCGTGAATAGCAACAAGTTTCTCGGGAACACGCTGTTTCATTTCCTGTCTCAACGACGGCTTCTTTCCCCACTCCTGGAGGGCTGAGGAGATAAAGCACGGTAGGGGCAATATGAAATAATTGGTAGTGAGGCTACCGGTACACAGCTGAGCGTGTTCCCCAAGAAAAATTGATGGTCTCGTTATAATAATTCTCAAAAATAAAGTACCTACTTTGTCTTGTAATACTAGTCGTCTGGCTATACAGCTAAACTAAGTGTAGACGACGCGCGAAAATACTTTTCCATCGCGGTGGATATTGAACGTTTGCCTACACGAAGCAATTCGATACACAGTAGTGAATAGTCTACGTTTAAAATAACGGTAATAATAATAATTATATGAAATTCTACGACAAAATAAAATATGTATAATGTAACAGAACAATGAAACGCGCACACGCACGGCGGTTCCCGGAAAATTTCTTCAAGCTCGAGGCACTGTCGCGACATCAAAAGACGACTCTGCCGTTATTTATCGCTAGGAGTAATACTTCGGTGCACAGAGTTCTTCAATAATACTTTTCACGAGAGAAAGATATGCAATATCTGATACTGAGAGTTCAATAAATAACGCAACTGATTTCAATTTGACTTACACATTCACCTCGAGCCGACAATTTTTCCATGCGCACGCGCGCACGACTATGCGAATGAACGACTTTATACACAGAGTGAGAACGATTCGATGCGCAAGAGGAATGATGATCAATGTGAAGTGACGTGCTTCGCCGAGCCTATCGAGACCTTGACGTCCTTCCAACAAAATATTCGCAACCCTTTTCTCCGCCGTTCGAAGTACAGAGCGCAAGTTCGGGAACTCTCAGAAGTTGCAAAATCGAAACTTTGAATTTCACGATTCTGTTAGAATTCTCGTAACATTATACTATAAGCATCGTAATTATCTAGATTACACCGAAGATCGATCGGAAAGCTCGACGATTCGCGAAAGAAACAACCGGTTTATTTTGTTCATGTTTTTGTCATGGGGATGGGGGCTCGTTCCGCGAACTTACGCGAAGGACTTCTTGATTTTGTTGATGGCGTTCGTTAGATGTGTCATTTCGGTATTCAACTGAGACACGAGGTTCTCCAACCTGTCGACGCTGTCGAGCACCTCCACGCGTTGGGTGTGTGGATCGTATCGCACCTCGAAGGGTCGGCTCATGGTGGCCACCTGAATCACAAAAATTCCATAGTCAGCAACAATGTAACTTCTCCTGTGTAGACGAACGTTGCGCAATAATTCGCAAACGGGAACTAATTCAAAAATACTTCGATCTAATCACAGCAAAATTGTACTCTGTCGGCTTCGAAACTTCTAAAACTTAACGATATATTTTTTTCGCCGATTTCGATTAAACAGTCTCTTAACTGAAAGAGTTTTTAATTACGATTTTATCGCTACTGTAGAATTTATTCAATAAAAATTTGAACAGACACGTTCTCGTTATTTATAAGAAGTAATACAAACTAGTCACTTCGAATACTCTGTAGATCAACGACTTTATAAAATTAATTATCCATTTCCCTAAGAAATTGATTTGACTTTAGCGTTAATTCGACATCTTGGGACAAACACTAAGTTGGAGAAATGAGGGACGGTCGAGGGTTAATTAATTGATATTTCCTCGAACAAATTTACAGAAACCAGTCGGTCGTGAATGAACAACATGGCGATCACCGCGATAATGATCGATGTAGGAGGGCTGGCGCGTGACGGCACTAGTGCGCAACGCGTCCGGCATTGAAGTCTCCGGTATCGAGCTGCGCATACTCACCCAACGACGGAATTTCTCTTTAGCGTCCTCGAAGCTCTCCGCGACGAAGTATATCGGCTGGTATTCCTGATCCTGATATTTCTGGACTGCCGTTGTTTGCGGCTCGAACGGTCTGCGTTCGCATTTATCGCTGAGCGAGTGGAGCAACTCTCCGTAAGCCGAGAGGAGACCGGCGCCATAGGCTTTCACCTCTTGGCCCTCCTTGCAGAGGCCGAATTCAACTGTGAACCAATAGATGGTGGACAGTTTCTCAATCTCCTCGTCGGAAGCACCGAGCGACGCCAGACCGATCTCCTGGGAGAACTGGGCGAAGCTTGGATCGGCCAACAGGGGCATGTGTCCCAATAGCTCGTGGATGCAGTCTCTGTAAATCGAGAGAACAATGCGTAAATGCTTTTTACATTTTCACAACTACGGTAGAACCTCGCTCGTTGCACGAAAACGAGGTTGCAACCAGCGAGGTTCTACCGTATACAATTTTGATGACGTTTGGGACCATTCTGACGGTACTTCTTGTCAGATTCATGTCTATTGTTCCTAACGTAACGTATCTGTTTAATTCAATATTATTAATTATAATATATTAATCATTAATTTGAGAACTGATTAAAATGGAATAGAATGGACACTTTTCACGAAATTAATCCTATTACGCGTCGACAGTATTTCCGGTTGAGATGACGTTATTTTTGATATACCGGTTGAGACGTGCGGAATAGCCTGGTTATATTCCCGGACAAAAGAAAATACTTTCGATACTCGACACCCGTCGCAGGCTACTTTCCCTCGGAAACGGTTCGCAACTGTGAAACTGAATTATCAACGCCATCGTGTCGTTAAAAGCCAATTAGAGCTCCATTACGAGCTTAGAGAGGCGCGGAAATTGTATTATCATGGTACTCTGTGTAACGGGGCGCGACCCTCGTCATAACACAATATCGATTACCCTGCTGTTCATTTCTGTGCGAATTTTTGATGCGCGGATTCGAAGGAGCTAAGGAAAACGCTACGTCTAAACGCGTGTACTCTTCATGTTCTGACAAAGTGGCATTTATGAACGTTAACTGCTTGCTTATCGTCAATATTTATGCACGAAAGAACACAGGAGCATCAACGTTCCCTTTTGTCTAGGAGATCAATGGGGACGAAAAATTGTAATGGAGCTAAGTAAATCTTTGGACAGATGAGAGAGACGAGAGATGAGCATGTGAAAGAATTATTGGATAAATACTTACGGTTCCGGGGTGTGGAACGGCGTTTTGATGTGGCGGATGTACTGGGTGCTCTGGAACACCCTGAACGCGAGACTAGACAAGAAATCTCTGGCCGTGAGCAGTCCAGCTGCAGGTCTCAGAGTGAATCCGGTGTTCTTCTTGAGGAATTCGCTGACCTCCTGCAGCTGAGGTATACGGTTAGCCTCGAAGATCTTTTCCTCCTGCAGTTTCCTGAAGGCCTTCTGGTACTCGAGGCAGGCATGCTTGGGAATCAGGTCCACGACAGTGTTGAACACGCGGCACCAGGTCTCGGTCTCCGTCTCGGTGTAAGGAATGCTGGGTATCTGGTCTCCGTACTTGTAAGCGAAAGCGATCTCGGCGATCACTTTCCTGCGAGCGCGGTACTCCTTGTCGGAGAAGCCGGGATGGTCCATGTCGAGGTCTGGTTCGTATTTGGTCATCAGATGGTTGCAGTTGTCAAGTTCGGAAGCGTGGCGCGGGAACCAAGGGTCTTTGATGCTGACGGAGTTGTCGGCGAGCAAGGTGACGCCGTCCAACGCGGAACTCTGCCGGAGATTTCTGATCAGCTGAAGGAGGCACTGCTTGGTCATGTCGACCTTGACGAGCACGTCGAATTGCAGACCCTCTCGCTTCGAGGGCCTGGACTCGACGTGAGTCACCGTGCCCTTGAAATTCTCGATCGTCTTCAAGATCCTGGCCAGGGAGCCGATCCCTTCTCGCAGACGCAGCACGAACGCCGCTTTCTGCACCGAAAGCTCGCTGTCCGGACTCTCGGCGATCGTCTTCATCAGCACCACCTCCTCTTCCGTCAATCCGGCGTCTAAAAGCAGAAAACGTTCCCTCAGCAAGGAATTCTTGCAGCGTTTTCATCCTGTTCGCTAACAACCCGTACGATTCTTCGCGAGATTTATTCTCGAAGAAAACTTAAGCTCTTAATTCGCCGAATCGAACTTTTCTACACCCCGGACACGTTCCTCCCCGCGACATTCCGAGACGCTAAGCGACTTCACTGGATGGTAATAATCGAGCAATTCAGAGTCCATTCCCAACCACTTTTATGTGGCGAGGGTGAGAGCAGGAGAAGAATGAAGTAACCCCTTATTGTCGCCCACGGACGTGCCCGGCACCGGGTCTAGGATCGAGAGAGCAAAGAGGGAATAACTGAGTTATACATTTATCGCGAGCATGCGATGACCACTCAGTGCTAAGAAACTGGGTCTGCCAGGCTAATACGATTCCAAATGCATAAAGTGGATTCGAAAATGCACCGAGAGCACCGGCTGAAAAGCAGAGAAGGGCAAAGGGAAGTGGGTCTCGCGTAATTCAACCGAGTGTCAGGAAACCGACTTTCAACTCCGATCGAAAATGTAGGGTTATTTCACCCTCCATTTACTCCACCCTCCCTATACTTTTTACCGGTGTTCGAGAAGTTTTCGTTCATAATAGCTCCACTTACCATCGTCGTAGTCTTCATCCGGCTTAGCATCGCTGTCCGATGAAGCTTCCGCTTTCGCCTCTGCAAGTCAATCACGACATTCATGCCAAATGCAACATCTAACACCTCCGGTCAGAGCGTCGAGGATCAAATTATAGAGAAACGTACTACAGGTCTTTGTAATTTGAATTAGCATCGACGACGCTGACCGAGAAGCAAGGAATTGATAATTGATACGAACCTCCATCCTTGGCAGCACAAGCCAACGTTTCCACATTCTCGTCGTCGCTCGACAAAACGATTTCAGTCTGATGGTCTGATTCCGAATCTAACAGCAAACGAAACTCTCATGCAACATCGATGACATGCTTCGCGCAAAATAACAAACTCAAGACGCTACGAATATTTATGCAAGGCTTTCGAACAGTGATAGAATCTCGCACAATTTCAATTTCATTTTGATGATATTTCTAAATTTGTACAAACATGCAAATCTCAAAAATAACAACATCGAACACTGCGTCGACGCGTAACACCAAAAACATCTATGATTTAATATTTCGTTCTACGACTATCAATAAATAAATAAATACTTACCATTCGTTCGTTGACGAGCCTCTTCCAAAACGCTCTGCTTGGTCTGCTTCACAACCAGAGTTTCAAACCGAGCATCGTCCACGAGAGAACGTCTTCTCGCCGGGTATCCGTTCTGAACAAACCAGAAGAACAGATTCGTAAACGTGTTTAATTCTCTGAAAATATTTCAGTTATTCGCTTGGGATTGTTCTTGAGCAAAGCTTTGTCTCGGTTTGGTTCGATCGTTGAAGATCGAAGACCGGCCAAAGTTGACCGAACTACCGAACCCCGGCCACAAAAGAGCATCCGGCGACTGCGATAACGAACCGAACACACGGAAATGAATTTTCGCGTTCCGGTTGCGGTTGAAGGATAGGAAATTAGCGGATCCTGTCCGACGATGGACAAAGGGGATCGCGTTCACAAAGAAGAATCTGGGGTGAATCTGACGTGTGAACGAGTCTTTAAGAATCATAGAAGCTCGATTACCGGTCGAAATCAGGCGGACAGTTCCGAAGTAGATCGGTTTTAATAAATTTCTGATTATTTCGTTCAAGTATAGATCGGATTCGCGAATAGCGAACAGACTCGATGGGACCATGAAAAGCTAATTAGAAATCTATCGGCGCAGCAGACCGACGCTGCCGAGACACGTCGTCGGCTGTCATTCAAATTGTTAACGACCGCTTTTCATGAATGGCGCACAAGGTGGGACCCAGTTACATTTTCCAAGCGAGCAAAGCGGTTGGCACGGTTTACAGAAACTATGTAGTAATCCCTTATCCACGCGTGCGGCTAAGTGGGCCAAGTACTCGTCGATGGAACGGATAGATGACCGATGACTCTACCTAATGGTTGCATCACTAGCCGATTATACCATAGAAAGATTGGAAACGCTGGTCGATTTGAAAATTGTTCCGTGCGGCACGCAGAAGAAACTGCCCGACATCCACATCAGCCACGCCATCCGCTGCTGATCAAGCGTGCGTAGAACAACCTGTCACCACGGTAATTGCTCTGACTCACGTTGCCATACGAATTTAGTTGATATTCGTGATCCTTTGTTTTCGCAAACCTGGACTAATTTAGTGCACGGTCGAACAAGACGGTGCTAGATGTTCGCACGGAAGTGTTCGATAAAGTTGCAGCTATTGAGTAATCCAGACAATGGAAATTGTACGGATCTTGCTGGTCGCGACAAGGAAATCAATCGATTCGTTATCTCGTAACGTAACTCGAGAAATATATTTATTTAGCATTTCAAACGAATCGTAGGCGAGTTCTATGCTTAATCGAGATGTTTGATGGGTTTTTTTTGCCCATAAAACGATGTAATGATCCGTGACAAACGCACTCAAGGCTGATCATTATTTTGTCGTTATAACCACCGCCGCGTAACGTTATTACTAATTTGATATGCACCTCGAGACGAGTCCGCGGAATGTTATGCACCAGTTCAGCGGGGAAACCAGTTATTCTAATCGTAGGTTCGCCGGGACAAGTTCAAAATTTTAACATTGGTCGTGAATTCATTAAAAAAGGGGAAAAAACAACGCTGGAACTGCATATGTAAACGATCAGTCATGTTGAAAGGGAAATTCTCGACCTCTAATATCCAGTTTACAGAGCCGTATGCAAATCGCGCTGTCGCGTCAAACCGTATCAAACCGTATCAAACCGTGTGCTCAATCTCCACGAATCATTTTACAAAAGTCGGAACAACAGAGAAATTGATTTCGCAAAAATTTCATTTCTATTTCACAAGTACGATCATCGAAGTTTACCAAGATCGAGCGAAGCGAATCCTCGCGCGAAGAATGATTGCACAGAGTCTTGTTAGCCTGGCGATCGTTATGGAAGTAGATGGAAAAAATTCCGGAAAAAATGTTCCCAGACAACCGATGGTAGCCGATGCTAAATAGTTACGCGACCAGCATACATAATGCATTTGGTGCATTAATAACGATTTTTCTCATCGGCGCGGAATCGTCGAGATCGGTTCGGGCAAAACACGATATTTAAATAGAATGATTAACATAGTTGATCGACGAGCAGGCGATGCACATGTTGCGTGTGTGCACGTGAAACACTACTGTGTTATAATTGACCGATCGATCGATCGATCTCATAAGTTGTTAGAGGCGTTGTCGTGTATCTGGCGAGCCTCCAAAGGCGAATAACGGGGTTCGGAGCAGCGTTCAGGGCCTCTCCGCGCCTCTCGGCCACTGGAATTACAATCACTTCGTTCTCATATTTATAACATATTCATAATTATCATGCGGGATCCGAGGTCGATCGATGTTGCAATGCGATATGATTACACGATCCTGCCGATCCGATCGACTGACGGCCGACATCACATAAAACGAGGGTGTTTACAGCTAATTACGAGATTTTGTAACGAATCCAAGTTATTATGCACATTTTTTAATCGACTATCTCATCGACAGATTCTCGAGCCGAGCATGGAATCGTCAGCACGCGTGCGTAGCAACATTTACGTAATCTTCCATATTTTAATCGCACGCATCTTAATAAACCTTTATCAATCCCCACCGTTTATGTCGTTCATAACTTTCCGCGACAAACAAACAGTTTACCTCCTCATCCTTCGCAGTTCAGACAGACTTCGATATCTCGTATATCAACGCCATTAATTACAACAACCCTTCGACAAGCGATAAATGAATTGGTGACTGGGGCTACGTTCGATGTGAGATTTCCTTTAGGTTTATTTTAGCCTTTATTGTTCTCCCATCAAATCCTGCTCTCCTGTAAAATTTGCACTGTATACCGTCCAACGTTGTTCCAGCCAACAATTCAATAATTAACACTAAACCTACCGAGCCTTTAAAGCAACTGGTACATGTTCCCTTATAAAAATGACAAGATTGATTTTATTTAGACTTTGTGCGGCTCCTATTATAATTCGTGCTCTGTTAAAGATATTTATGCAATCAATTTTCTTATAAAATCCTTTTTAACATTTCAATAATTGTAAAATAATAAATCTGGAACCGGTCATTTTGCTTAGTGGTGGTAGGTTTAGCGTTAAAATTCTAGAGCAACAAGAGTGTTTTCAATTTTTTAGATTGGTCGGATTACTCAAATTATTTGGCACTTTTAGAGTTAACTCGACTTCATTTTATCGAAACAATTGTAAAGACGCTCTTGTGGGAACATGCCGCAACAAATTTTTCTGGATACAGAAACATCGAGTCTATCTCGACCCGACAGAATGAATTTTCACGAGTGCACCCTTTCATGAGGGTAGTCTGCCCGTAATTTGACGAAGGATCACGCGATACGAAAATATCCCGAGAGAAACGATGCAGTTTTGTAACCCCTATAGAAATCCTGAACGAGTCCGCGAATAGTGGACCCTGGATCGAATGCAGAATCTAGATCCGGAACGCTCGCGAGTTCCGTTCGAATGAGTCAGAGTTGTCGTCGCGTCGCGATTATCGGAGAGCATGCGAGCGAATTTACGAATGTTTCATTGTGAACGAGTACAATTCACCGGACTCGTGAATCACGATCCTTCGCCAATACCGAAGCCGGACGCGCACGCAACGATAGACAAGGTCCTCGGCATAATGGAATCTTACGCTACCGTGGATTAACTCGAAGAATGCTATCGCAAGCGTGACACGGACATTTTCGTGAAGGTGCATGATACAAGACTTTTCAAAATTTCATCAGCTGGGGCCGGGGCCCGAACTTTGCCCAATTACCGGCGGCCGTGTTTATATGTGTCAATACACTTTTATCCCATCGGCCTCTTGTCGGGCCCATAGAAGATACGCGCGACGGACGCCACGGAGAAAGTAACGGGAATTAACGATCGCCAGCAATACATCTTCGCGTCTCTCCGGTGAAATGCGCCGACCTGAGAAATTTCACGGCGCGCCGTGCCGTGCGTGAACTTTCGAGCTTTTCGTTCCCGGAAAGCCCCTCGTTCACCGCGGGCCCGCGATACCGCCTTTCTATTTGCAAACAAGGAACTGGGAGCAACGCCGAAGTCGGCCATTTCGAGTTTCATGGAAAAACTCACTGCCGCGTCTTTCATAATTAGACGATGCGATCTCGCTAGGGTTTGAAAATCAAGTATACCTACGACGCGTGCGAACTGACTATTCTGAATATCTGAAGGAGGTAAAAGATTTGATAGAGCGATACAACTTTGACTCAAGTTTCATCGATTTCAGTTCCGAAAAGTTTGGCCGGATCGGTCTCGGCTCTGAATGGATTAATAAATTACTGTGGCCATTGTTATGGTGTTATACGTGTCGGTAAAGCTGTCCAGCTGGAGACGCCGATGCCGGCGCATCGGTCGCGTGCCGAAGCGCATGAATGAAAAAGTTCCCCGCGGGCCTCGCCTGTATGCCAATTAAACTGTCTAGCCGTGGGATTTCAAGATTACGCGAGACGCGATCGTGCAAGAAACGCACAGGGACACGTCCTTCGAATACTTCAAAGGACCTGAAGGCGGAGCTTGCCGCGCACACACCTCTGCGGGTATGAAGAGAAAAATATTACGGCCTCGAGAACAACTCGAGAACCGTACTGTCTATGAATTCAACGCAGGAAGAGCCACGGTATTGACCTTTCGGGCGCGATCTTCTGACGGTATCCTTCGGTCGATAAGGATCGTTAGCGATCAGCCTGTAATTACGCGCTGTTCATTAGGATTTATCGACGCCGTTGATTGGATCGCTCCTGGACGCGATCGCCGATCATAGCGAAGCTATGAATGCGCGTGCAAGATTTCGATCCTACAGTTATTGAAATTGTGGAGGTACGTTCGTGAGAAATTATTGAATAGTACAATTCGTACAATATCATTTTTCAAAGACAAACCAGGTGTATTTGTATGCAGTAGTTCCAGCGACGAGACAACTAACATTAATCGTGTTAGGCTGTTTTGCATATTAATGTCCGAATTAAATTTTATAAACCGTATCGAACAAGAAATACTGTTTCAGAGGAGTCCTGATTCTTTAGGCCCTATCTTCAATTTTAATTTCGATATATCATTTCACTTTTGCATAAATTTTGTTTCAACGTCGTTCGACGCGGCGCACTCTTTTTATATAAGTGGAAAAACAACATATCGACGATTACATAATATTCGTTGGTAGCAAAGCAAACGGCAAAAAATTCAATGCAACGATCTAGTATAAAATTGAAGACCGAATTGTTACATGTCGCGTTTATATATATTAATCATAATTGTATGAACGACAGCTAAGTGTGCAAGTTCTCGTCACAGAATGTTCTTACTAGCGGGATCGAAAATCGAGATTGTCATGTTTGGAAGTGGTTCTATCGCGAGTTGAAATTGTTCGTGTTCCGGAGACGTTCGCGTGTAGAGTACAATACGAGTATCTTTTAGCGGCAAGGTCATTAATATTGCGCAACACCGATAATAACCGATCGCGTGTACTTTCTCTATACTCGGAGTCTTCTTCATTTCCAAGCTGGGAATTTCACTCGACGATCGGCCGCCGGAGCGTTTGTGTGGACGCGCGTGCATGTACACACTAGCACTGCCGGACGATGTCATTTTTTTTTTGTCGCCTGTTACGAAATATACCGGAGGTTTATCACGAAAGTCACGTAGGCAAGCAGGAATTCTTCCGTGTAAGAAAGTTTCGATGAATGATGTCGGATAAATCTCGGGGGATCCTGCTTCGGGACGCTATGTTGACAACAGACCTCTCTAGTGAATAGCATCTCAGAATATTCGTCAAAATCTCAACTGACAATTCGTTTCTATACTAAATATTTCGAGTCTCAAGAAAAACTGAAAATTCCGGAACGATCTAGCGGGCGACGGGTCGAAGCACCGCGTTCGAAAGCTGTCGAGTGGCTGGTTACTAATAATAACGGGGGAAAGTGCGGTATAAAATTGAACAGCAATTGTGCAGGTGTGTGGGCAATTACACGGTAACGCGGGAGAATCGCGGCAATTCAAACTCGCGGCGAACTTCCCGCGCTTTCTCGCCTCGCTAAACACCTGACCTGACCTCCGGGGTGATCTACGAAAGCGTATTCCCGACGATACTCAATAGACACGCAACAGGTATCCGAACGGTTCGAGCAAGATCCTCGAACTTTCTTCAGGTACGATTATCGAGTACTCACCTCGATGCTGTAGGACTTCTTGATAGCGAACATCTCGCGATTCTTTTGCGCCGCTGCGACAGCCATCATATCCTCCGTGATCGTTCTTCTCAGCGAAAACTCTTCAAGCCTCTGTCGTAGATGCTTCTTCGGTTTGTTCCTCGGGGAACCGGAAGTGGCAACAAGGATCGCCTGGAGCTTTTCACTGCTGTCTACGGCGAGAGCGAACTGACAAGGATCACCGGGCCACGATAACAATTCTTCGATCAGAGAGTGATCTTTGATCGTAGAGGACTGCCGGCTGACAGGTTTGCAGTATCCCAAGACTCGATGTCCGCTTGTTTCCTCGTGCGGCTCGTCGGTGACAGCAACGACAACAACAACGGCGACAACCGGCGGCGGCAGAGACGACGCTGAAGATGACGACAACGGATCCCTCTCGTGGAAGTCCGCTTTGGACGAAGCGTGCGAGCGAATGCGCCTTCGGGGCGGATTGCCGCCGCATATAAACGTTGCCTCCCTTCACCGCCGGCTAATGTCGGGGTCAGGGGTGCCCCCACCCTACCCCACCCTTGTTTCGGGTGGTCCAGCGGCTGCAGCCACCGCCACCGCCATCTCCGACACCGCCACCGCCACCGCCACCACCATCGCGTCCTCGCCGACCCGACACTTCCACTGACATCTGATTCTGATTCTGACTCTGTCTCTGTCTCTGCTTTCAGAAGACACGGTCGCTGGACGTATCCGATCAGTGGAATCTGCGGATCTCTATGCATCCGTCACAAAAATCATTGGAACAATTTCAAGATATCGGTGCATTGTTTTCTTCACCGAAGCTGTTCAAGACTTTTTCAAGGTTGCTTCGCCAGTTCCGCGTTTCACGATCAACTACACCTTGTAAAATCTTTATTGTCTCAGACTACGGATTGTTCGCGAGAAAAATTAGCAGTCGAAACGCGAAACAGCTCGTTTCTCTTGCAACTTTTATTTTGCATGAAGATCCGCTGTCCACTGGGATTTTAATCTTAACAAAGTGGAAGAATTATTGCAAACTACGGAGAACAAAGGACTCGCTTTCAGTCGAAGAGACATTCACGTTATGTTACCTGATAATTCGTGGAAATAAAATCGGTGAAGTCGAAATGAATAAACTGATTTCCATTTTCGTTGTTTTAAAAAATCAGAGCACGAACAAAGTGAACTACACTGACGTTGGAAGGGTATTAATTATTCGTGTCAACATGCACTCGTACTCTACAAGCTTATACATGTCATAAGTGCAGAAAAATCTGCAGTCTATACGTTAACATATATGGCAGCGCTCATAATTATTCGAAGGACTTCAATCATTGAAATGAAAGAATGTTACATTTGAAAAATAAAACCCTTTCACACGGCGAGCTTGTGACCGTAGCTGTCCGCAATATTATAGTGGCTCGTTGAAAAATCATTGATTAATTTTCAACAATGCGGTGTTCCCAACTAATTTGATTATTGTTTCCGTTATTGCTGTTTTATTCTACGAGCCACTTATGGAAAAAGCTCGGCTTTATCGCACATTCCAATCCCATAAGAATCGTGTAAATTTTTATGGACTCGTTTTAATCGATCGTTACAGGATCGAGGCATATTAAACTCATGATCGGCACTCGACTATAATCTGCAGTTCTCGCGATGCATACTAATTTGCACCGCAGGCAGAAAATTTCCGTCCGCATAGAAATCTCCTTTATTTCTGGAGTAACCCGGGATGTACAGAACAATTTTTCAACTCTATTGTTACACAGTATTTGACACATTATGAAATCTCCTGTAGTTACATAAAATTCAGAGTATATTACTTACATGTAAAGATTGCTACAGCACATTTATTGGAATTTAATGCGATCCTCGTAGCATAACGAGCATGAATACTAATAAATACAGTCGTTTTGATATAGACAAAAAACATGCAGGAACTAATATACATTTCAATATTAAAAAATTATAGATACAAACTAAAATATTTAGCCTATTAATTATAATAATGTAAGAGCAGCGCTATACAATCTTCTTGCTGGAAGATGTAAATTATTGTTTCGTGGAAAATATTATTCAAAAAAATTCTAGAATACAGCTGATCCCAACACAATTATGTAATTTATACCATTAGTGGACTTTGATGGGGAAGGAACAACAACAAAAAAATAAGATTGTATTGCTCGATAGTATAATTTTTACGATTACAGCCTGGAGCTGAGATGAGAAACAATATTTTCTGCAAACAAATATCCTCTAATTCGTACGATGTTTTTTTCGTTGATGAAAACGAAATGTATTGTTATTTTTCATATGCAGAAATTGCACATCTTCGGGCAACAAAACAATTAGTATTTCTACTTCCACGTTGACGACATACAGGTGACACACTATACTTTGCCTAGCCTTCTGTAAACGAATGTCTATTGTTACAAATTCAAGTAAAATGAATTTTACCAGGCTTTTCAGGGTTCAAAAAAGCTTGTTTGAAGAAAAAAAATCATAAAAAATTAATTTTAAAGTAAATTCAATATTATAGGTAAGTACGACGTTTTTTTCGTTGATGAAAACGAAATGTATTGTTATCGTTAATATGCAGAAATTGCACATCTTTGAGAAACAAAACAATTAGTATTTCTACTTCCACGTTGACGACATACAGGTGACACACGATACTTTGCCTAGCCTTCTATAAACGAATGTCTATTGTTACAAATTCAAATAGAATGAATTTTACCAAGCTTTTCAGGGTTCAAAAAAAGCTTGTTTGAAGAAAAAAATCACAAAAAATTAATTTGAAATAAAATTCAATATTATTGGTAAGTAATGTTCCATTGTTAGTTTCATTAATTATATTACTTTGATTTCGTGGGGCTACTGAGGGGGTTCATATTCGGCGATCGAGGCGTTAAACGAACAATTCGTTAATTTTCGCCCGGCAAGGAATGCGAGAGACTCGCATACATAGCTATAAAGTAATCTCTGGATCGGCTTCTTTTCAGCAGGTTCGACGACGAGTATAAAATTTCGAAAGTCATCAAATGCACCGGGTTTACGATAGATATAAACACACCGTCATCGAGCAATTAGACACGGGCTTGACGTCGAAGGCAGATATCGAGGAAAACTTTTCGGACCCGGGAATGCTATAAATAGTCGACGTACTGTTCGCAACAGGTCATTCTCAACGTCATTTCTTCTTAACAGGAGGAGATTTTCCTTCGGCGTCGTTTCCGTGTTCGTGCAGCGCGATCGACGTCACCAACTCGTCACGAGACTCTGGAAAGGAACGGCACCGGCGGTTGGAGGGGAGCGGAGGGGCATTTGGGAACTCCCATGTGCGCTCGTGAATTCCGTTGATCCCTTAGTAACTCGTTCCACTCTCACCGTGGATTCCCAAGGCACAGGTTTGCCCGAGGTAAAGAGAGCAAAAGCCGCGACGCCGTTCGCTCGTTCCTGTTCTCGCTACACGGTGTTCGACGAATCAGAACGCGATCGATTACCTTAAGTGATCCACCAGCGGCAGGTTAATCATCGTTCCGGATCATTCATGAAAGAGCATCGTCACATTGACGCACACGTGCTTCCCGATAACGCGCTCCTGGAAATTCCGTTTCCAGGTAATACTGGGGGAAGTACGAATCTTTCCTGTCCCTTTCGGATAACTTGCGTCCATTATCTGCTTTTATTGACTAACATTTTGTAAGTCGATCGTCCGCCATTTCTTGCACAATCGTCCCACCTGTGGACATTAGGCTTCAATGTTTATACTGCACGGTTGCAACAACAACCACGTATCTTTACATAATAGAAATCCCTCATTTGTTCGGCAATGTTTTCGCCTGTTTCACCCAATTTTAGAAATATACGTGACCTTCAATTTCGCGACAATTTTAAATTGAATATTTTCCTGTCCCACATAACTAGACTGCGGATCATTATACATTTATAATCTCTAAAAATTTACAACAATGATAGAATATAAAATTCCATATAACTGAATACGATTTTTATTTATTCCAGATCTACACAGCTTACTTCCACTGAAAATAAGATTTTATTCGTTCGCACTATCTTGAAATTTGCCTGGGAAGATTAAAATGAGTGAAACAGGAGAAAAGACATCAACCATTTGTTCGGCAATCTTTTCACCTGTTTCACCCATTTTTTAAAATATTGGTGACCTTCAACTTCGCGACAATTTTAAATAGAATATATTCCTGTCTTACATAAGTAGACTGCGGATCCTTCTGCATTTATGGCCTCTAAAAATATTCCAAAAATGCTAGAATATAAAATTCCACAGAACCGAATACGATTTTTATTTATTCCAGATCTACACAGGCTACTTCCACTGAAAATAAGATTTTATTCGTTCGCACTTTCTTGAAACTTGCCTGCAGAGATTAAAAATTGCATAAACATCCGCAGTCTACACATAAGCGTCTCCAAAATTTGACGCGCAACATGAAAAATATGGTTTTATTCAACTTGGCAGATGTTTTAATAAGTTTTCTCCTGGATCTTGCAAAGCTTTGCTTTGATTTAAAGTCGCCTAGGTTTTATAATAATGATTAGACCATTTTAAAATGAGATCAATGACCGTGCACCATATTTTAGGCTGCATATAACTGGCTACTGAGAAGTAGAATACATAGTGACCTTTCTGTTTTATCTGTGGATTGGGAATACATAATTACATAGATGTCGACGATATTTCACAGGACGTATACGCCGATCGCACGCGCTTTGATTCCACCGCCGTTGTTCTAAATGAGCCACAGAATTGAATGCGATTTTTATTTATTGCATATCTACAAACGCTACTACCACTGAAAATAAGATTTTATTCGTTCGCACTTTCTTAAAATTTGCTAGCAGAGATTAAAAATTGCATAAACATCCGCAATCTACACATAAGCGTCTCCAAAATTTTACGCGCAACATGAAAAATATGGTTTTATTCAACTTGGCAGATGTTTTAATAAGTTTTCTCCTGGATCTTGCAAAGCTTTGCTTTGGTTTAAAGTCGCCTAGGTTTTATAATAATGATTAGACCATTTTAAAATGAGATCAATGACCGTGCACCATATTTTAGGCTGCATATAACTGGCTACTGAGAAGTAGAATACATAGTGACCTTTCTGTTTTATCTGTGGATTGGGAATACATAATTCCATAGATGTCGACGATATTTTACAGGACGTATACGGCGATCGCACGCGCTTTGATTCCACCGCCGTTGTTCTAAATGAGCCGAGATCTTACTTTCATGCACCAAGGCCGCTCTAAGAGCACGGAAATGGTGCGGCACTTGCTCTGCGCCAAGACAATAAGTAAATGAACACACACGTAACCCAGCCGTTCATAAGCTACTAATCAGCTGGCAAACTGACGAAATCTGTTCGATAACTTTTTTCAAACCTAATTCCACTTTTTTCTGACATATCCTATTTAGAAAAAGTTAGCACCAAGCATTTGCTATAATGATTTTACAGATAACTATATAAAAATTAGCGAATGATTGATAATAAAGTGCTAAATATAATACATTCACAAATACTTTTCTCTACTTTGGTACGCAAAATGAAGGCGTTTCGATTGTATTCCTTGGAACAGTCGGAAAGATACAAGTTTCTTGTTCGGTGTGAAAGTTCGTCAACGGGAATATAAATTTGAATTGTTGCAGCAGCACCTTTCACTTAAGAACTGTTGTTTTACAATTGAATTATTCGATGCGTCTTGTAAATGAAGTCGAAGACGATGATAAACATGATTACGAATAAAATTCTAGTTAAGCAAACTCTTGATGTAATCCCAACGCACGAGGTGTTCTCAAGTTATTTAGCGCGACTTCTTTTAAAGCTCCATCCATACGTTACATTATAGAGTTACCAAATTGCGAATGTTTATCCGAATTCACAGTTTGAAGACTGATCTCTGAAAAAGATACGTCAATCTTTTCATTTTCCAATTGAAGGTTTTGTTTCTTTATAATAACAGTGCTAAATTTCGTTAAAATCTTTTGCTTAAATAAACACAAACATTCAGTGCAATACTAACAAATATTTTACATTTCAAATAACTTTTCTTCAAAATTGAATCAATATAGAAACAATTCACATAAAATAGTACGAATAGTAACGCCAAAAAATCTTCAAGTTCATATAATTATTTGTAAAGCTAAGTTCGCGTGTCGAACTGCTTAAAATTTATGTCGAAATAATTTGGGAACGCCGTATACATATAAGAACACAAACTAACAGATACACGGTACAGGGAAAAAGATCGAAGACTTCGTAAGATCGTCAGCAGCACGATTCTCTAGAAGAAATGTTAATTGCGTGGTACTACTATCACAAAATCCACGTGCACATTTTATTCAAGATGTTTGAATATTAGGAATCTGAGATTGATAGCGCGCTGGCTCCGCGGGCTTATCAAGAAATGTCTTCGGTGCGAAAATGTGTTTACACATAATGGCACACATAACACCAATACGTCACATAGATCTCTATGTGACGCCCGGACGCAGGAATGGTGTCACTCGTACTTATATGTAATTATTAGATTGCAAACATTATATATAAATTATATCTTTCTATCGTATTTGTTGTCAATAAAGTTGTTAATGCTTTCGGCGCAAGGGTTCGATCATTTGTTACTTAATTTACAAAGCAATTTTGCAAAGTAATTCCGTCGTTTCGATCTTCATTCAGATTCGCTCAGGATTTTACCCCTGAAAATGATCTGAATGACGATCGAAACGTCGGAATTACTTTAGTAATTTGGAAAATTGCTTTGTAAATTAAGTAACAAATGATCGAACCCTTGCGTCGAAAGTATTATTTTTTTTTCCACGCAAGACTATGCAAAATCCGTATCGTTTATGATCGGACAAAAAGTCAGAGGAAAAGAGTATTCGATTCGGAAACATGATCTTCTCGTTGAAAGTCATTGCCATAGTATCGCTGTGCTGAAAATATGTAGTCCCATTTAGAGAAAACATCGATGACCTTGAAATTTCGACAAACGTAAACATGAGAAAAATTTTTTCTTGATACTCTTTTCCTCTGACTTTTGACCTATTATAAAATAATAAGCATTTAATGATCAAAAATTCTTCTTGCATTTTCGAAATCCTAATGAAATGTGCTACACCGAATATATCAATTTATGAACGTGATTAAATAATTCAGTAACATGGCAGCCAACGTGTTAAAAACGCTATATATGAATTTGATGCGGCAATAAATGTGAAAAAGTGAATGCAGAAAAAATTGTTCAAATAAACTGTGTACCGTATAATTCCGTAGAGAGTGTCGACATACGAATTCCAGGAGATCCAATATAATATCGGGAACAATTTGCTGTCCGATGAAACTATGCGATAATATCGCCGTGCATAATTAATGATTCACTCACTATCGACTTAAATCGCAGACCTTGATCCTGATGCTCAACGATTTTACCACGGAGCGCGCCGAACCTGTTTTTCGCTGTGGGGGGAAAAATAAACCCGAGAGGAAACGAACCACAAAGATACAATTATCCGGTGAGTCAAATCGTTTTTGCCGCTCGATTTTTCCGAGCTGCGATCTGATTTCACGTAGGTGCCTCTTCGGAACTCGGTGACTCCCCTGGTAACACAATCACGCAACGATTCCGATTGCGATTCCTGTTACCAGTCGTCAATTTTCCTCGTCCCGGCTATATGCCTACGCGCGTGATTTCAATAATATCCAATCACTTCGTGGACATTTAACGAGGATTAAATAAATGACGTCTCGTTCCATTCCAATAATTTTTACTGCAAAGAGTACGGATCCACCTCTGCCATTATCCCGACGATGCGACGCGAAGCGTCACTGTCGCAATGGTCCTGTTTCTTTGTGTACATGGAGCAAGGGCCGGTTTACAACTTGCGTACGCATACTCCTTTCGTCCCAGCCCGTTGGCTATCCCCTTGATTGACATATATTTTTTTCACCGAGAATTTCCTTTTGTAAGGAGTCCAAGCATCCAGCAGAAACAAAAAGTTCGTGGCAGTTAATGAGACATCCTTGGGGAAAACTAAATACAATTAGTGGCACGACGTGCGTTCCTCGAGAGAATGGAATCCTTCCCTGTTTCGCAGATTTTCTTTTTCTCCGTCAGCTGATTCACTATCGCGCACGCGATCACCGATCTACGCGTCCACGGTACATTTTAGTTTTGTCCTTTTCGGACGCATCAGAAAATCCTCTTCTTCGCAGTACCACGGCAAGTTCTAAATTCGAAACGAGCGGAAAATGCAGCGGGAAACGATTTACGGCTCTGACAAATGAATAGTCACTTAAAAAATATCATGATTATACAATTGATTGGAAATTGATGTGTTTATTCTTTGAAGTAAGGGAAACATGATAACGTATTTCGTCATAAAAGCCGTCGAAGTAAGGAAAATACGATAACTTCGATGGCTCTTATTACAAACTACGTTATCATATTTCCTTTACTTCAAACAATAAACAATTAAACTTTCAATCAATTGTATAATCATGATCTGCTTGAAGTGACCATTATAAGTAACAATTATAATTCTGTATACATTAAATATCTTTTTAAGTGAATCAAGTCTAATGTTTTTACAATGAACGACTTCTACGAAATTTATAGAGCAAATATTATGTTTGATCGTTTCAGCTCTCTCCATCAATGATAATACGGAGAATTTTGATTATTCCAAGCTCTCGACGATCACAGAATTTCGCGTAACTTTCGTGCGGAACGCCATGAACACGTTAGCGATGACGTAACACGCGCGCAAACGGTAGCGAAGAAAAAAACTGGCACGATAAATTATGATGCGAGTCTAGCATAAGTTCATAAGTGCGTGAATGTGTGTCGCAAGGTTAACGTTACCTGTTCAGATCTCGCACAGTATAATTTTAGACACTATAGTCTGTTTATAGCCCAGCTGTGTAACAGAGAGCCTTCGCGGACGATGTCCATAGTATACATACAGTTCTATCTTTCGTCAACTTTCTCCCCGGAAATTGATGTGCTCGTTGGAGAGTGCTACAATTATGTTCCATGGAGTTGCCATTCACTGATCAGTCGTAAGCAACAGAACAGTGGCAAGTATGTATGTAGATGTATAACGTATTCCAACAAATATTCCTGTCACCCGAACATGAACGTCCTTGAAAGAAGCGATTCCTAAGATAATGTGTAGCAACTTTTTCCTTTGCGAAAATCTTCTCCGACGCTTCGTTAAGGAGTTATCGACAAAAAACACGGGCCAATTAGAGCACGCCCAGTGCGACACGCCCCGCGTACCTGATTGGTCCGTGTTTTTCGCGAATAACTCCATAACGAAGACTCGCAGAACATTTTCGCAAAGGAAAAAGTTGCTTCAAATGTATGCTTCAACAACAATCGCAGTTCCCGTATAATTTCTGAATAAATACACGATCGACAAGGCAGTTAAGTGTAACCGCACAAGTGTTAAGTGTAACAAAAAAAAGAAAAAAAACGAACAAGGAACAGAAGTGACTGGTGAGTGAACCGAAGGTAACACCAATTCGCCAGAATTAAGGCTAATTAGGCCAGGCGATCGCGGTAGCAGCGTGCGAACAAATTCGTGAGTCATTGTAATCAATTGCCGTTCCTGAAATATGTTCCCCATCTATATGAGAAAGGCATTAGAGTTGCTAAAGATTAATCTGCAGATCGATAAAGATCCAACTCCCGCGCTTGCCTCTCACGTTATCCTGCCACTGCACCGTTCGTAGCGGATACAGGCACCTCTACACAGATGCAACTTGCCCGGGGATTGTTCTCAGGCGATTTGCCGGTACGGTTTTTCATGGAGATTTTACTCGCGGCGAACGCGCCTGTACACAGACAATAACTTATACAATAGCCGGATAATTAGTTTCCTAATGCAAATCGATCGATTAGAAGCAGGCCTTGAACGGCACGGAGCTGCTGACGCTATGCGGGGGCTCGATTATGGTAATTATGCTGGTAATAAACTCGTCCATTCGGTATCCTACGTTTAATTGCTTCGTTCGGTTGCGTGTTTACGCAGAGTCCCGTTCGCCGATGAACACTGTCGCGACGGGTCTTCTCCGAAACTGTTTCGCGCAAGTTTTGGACAGTCGGGAACCCACTTTTCAACTATATAGTTCGAGATAATCGGCTCCGATAGCGTTCAAATTGCGTCAGAAAGCCATTCTCCGCGGCTTCCAGCGATATTCTCCAAAGATAGCTGGACGCCGAGACGTAGTAGACCGTTTTAATTACACTTTCGCTATACGGATAATCATTAGCCTTCTTTCACCTGGTTCCGAGAGCAACGGAAAAGCCGATTTTCAGGAAAATCGATCGTTACGAGGTGTTGATGTAAGACACGAGCCGGCGTCTTGTATATCCTTGACAGAATACACGTAATAACTGTTTTAGTCAATCAAAAGCTCTGTAATTTAGATGCACGTACGTGCCTATTACCGTAAACGCGATCTAACGAACTAAGTATGCAAATAAAATCTTAAGCAGGCATGCAGAAATAATAAATAAAATGTTGTTCGATATTTAATATGTTTCTCGAAATAAAAGTGACGTAAGGTGGAGTGGGGCAAGTGCATCTAACAGGGTATTTTTATTATAATATGAACAAAATTTCTCTAGCTTGCATTTATTAATGTAGTATAAGTTGGTATGAACTATTCGACATAGGTGTCGCCCAAGAATAAAGGTGTTTTCCTCGCTTAAATCAACCAATGCCGAACAGTCACGTGGGTGGTACACGTACAACTTTGAGGTTACGCTGAACGTGCAATAGTTTACAAGTTATTAATATATTCTGTGTTGTTATTTTAGGCGAGTACAACAAATATTGATGTAGGTTTACATGAAAATAAACCGTTTTTAGTGTATTTTTTCAAATTTATTCAGAAAAACACTAAGATTCTCTTGTCCCGTAAATAATACCACACGGGGCAAGTGCGTACTATCACGGTGGGGCAAGTGCGTACTGTATGGGTCAACCTGGGTTAAAATCTTCATATAAGTGTATATTAATAATAACTATCATATTTATATTTTAAACTTTGTTTTAATATCGCTGTATCCCCTTTCATATTTCAGCATAAAAGTACATGTTCGTTTAAAAATGGATAACTATAAAACGAAACAATATAATTCAATGCAATAAAAAGCATTTTACAGCAGGTTTGTTAATCAATCTTTTCTTGCCTCGTAGCACTTGAAACAAGGTTCGAAAGCATTTTTAAACTTTGTTTGAATATCACTGTATCCCCTTTCATATTTCAGCATGAAGGTACTTATTTGTTTAAAAATGGGTAACTCTATAAAACTATACAATATAATTTAATGCAATAAAAAGCATTTTATAGCAGGCTTGTTAATAATTCTTTTCTTGCCCCGTGGCGCTTGAAACAAGGTTCGAAAGCATTTTTAAACTTTGTTTCATTATCACTGTATCCCCTTTAATATCTCAGCATAAAGCTACATATTTGTTTAAAAATGAATAACTATAAAACTAAACAATATAATTTAATGCAATAAAAAGCAATTTACTTGTTAATCATTCTTTTCATGCCCCGTAAATTTGATACAAGGTTTGAAAGCATTTTTAACTATCAGAGACACTCTTGTCCCATTTTCAGGGCAAGTGCATAGTAGTTGACACTTTGTACAATATCCTATGAAAATGATAATTTTCAATCGAAATTAGAATTCTACATAATACTAATTCATCAACAATAATTGTGGCAATAGTTTGATACCAAGAGCGTTAAGTTTTTACATACCAGACTGAAAACACATCAGTTTAAAGTCCTACATTACAAAAACTAGTGCATACTTATCCCACTTCACCTTATCAGTTTCATTTCGATTTCTCTAAAATTGTTTTTAAAATAGAATTCTGTAATTTCAAGATAACGATACCTAACCTCGAGGAGGGTAGGTTCATGCCTGTTAACAAATCTCACTCATCTTATCTCATGTCCGTGCCAATTTATGGATTCATTACAATTGTTCCAGCCGTTGTACTTGAGACGGAGATATCATTGATTCAGACGGTTTTCACCCGAGGGGAAAAAATAGTCCATGTCTGGTTATGCTGATTGCGAGTGTTATGACAAACAGCACAGTGAGTAATTCCCGCGTAATTATACGTCGGGGCGTAATACGCGATCTCGCACACGTGTAAGAAGCATGCAGGACAATGGAGCTCGCTACTTTGTTCGATAACAAATCCATGAGCCTGAACATCCTGCGCCGCTTATAATGTCTTCAAATTTTCACATCTTCCAATCTTTCAATCTTTATCTTGTTCGGGTGCAAAAAATTTTTATTTCATCTCGTTAATTACGAATTGATTAAAGTTTATTATTGCATAAAATGTTGTATACTTCCTTGAAACGATCGATTCGAGAGGTGATATGAACCAACTTATTCCGTTACGAAAATCTCCGCAGTTTCGTTGAGATGTTAATAACGAAAAAAACGGACAAATCACAACGCGGCTGCGGAGGAGAGTTTCCGGCTTGGCCAATGCCAACGCCATGCTCAGCGCGAGCCGCTAGTACTCGAGCTCTTCTCATTGGCCTGTGTTTCTCGATAAAGAACATTTTCGCAAAGAAAAAAATTACTTCAAATCGCCTAAGAAATCCCTTTCAAGGAGGCACAACATTTTAGGGGCACATTGGTGACATGATTATGCTCATGATCACTTTACTTAAAGATGGTCAAATTAATTTTCTATTATACATATACACTTTTTTGTCTGAAGTAATCGGAGTATACTCCTTTCTCCAGAATTGCAAGGGTGCGGGATTCGCATTTTCATTTCTTGATAATACAAAAATGAGGTTTTGCCGTAGCCAGAAGAGCTAGATAAAAGATCGATACGGCGTTGTCGTCCTTAAAAGTCCTATTTTTTGTCTTTTATGCGGCGTAATTTGCATTATTCAGAAGCATACAATTGCGCATGTACGGAGTGTATTAAAAGTGATGGTCATCCGTCCTAGGGGTGAATCTACACTTCTGGTTCGGTGGACATTTGTAAGAGAAACTGTACTTATTTATACATTATTTATAGAATTATTTATATAAACTGACACCCTGTACTTATTTTTATAGCTACATGCTGCTGAATAATGCAAATTACGTCTCGTAAACGAAAGAAGTGATAGCGCCCTGGATCGATCTTTTATCTAGCGTTTTCGACTGAATAGCCCCATTTTTGTATTATCGAGATGCGAGAACGCGAATCCCGCATCCTTGCAATCCTGCAAAAAGTGGTCTACTCCCTTAAATAACCTGACAACGGTAGTTACTATGTACATGTAGGGGCACCAATGGCATTCAATCAGTCACAGAAGGAAGAAAATGAAAACGCCAGTCGGAATAACATTTCAGAGCAACAATGTTTTCATAACACATATAGCTCAGTCGTTGAAAATACATTTAACATGCAAATACATACATGCACATTGTCTAGACATGATTATGGAAAGGAAGGAAGATACATACGTAAGGGGATGAATTATTCAATACGTTTTTACTAGATATAAACAGCTGCACATGTTTACAAAATTCATAATACCACGGAATGTTTTGCTTCAACGTTTGCAGCAGTTTTCATTAAAAATCTGTTTATAGCGATGAATGTTTATAATCTATGCAATCTTTTCATAATACTTTTGTCCATTCTGCTGAAACTAGTTGGCAAAGATCTTGAGTAGCAATGCATCCAGTTGAGCAACATGGAAGAGGGAAAATTATTATTGGGAGCAATAATTTCAACTTGTTGGACGCCGGTTAGCGTACTTAATTGGTAATTTTAGATGAAATCGTATTATGCTGCTGTACGTATGCGTACGTGTAACGTATCCGTTAGGCATACTTAATACCCGTTGCTAATGTTTATCGTATTAATATTTATTATCGTGGGTGTGTAAACCGCCAGGATTCATAAGTGGCTGATTAATATGTATCCGAGAGGTGCCCACGTATAAGCGAACTGATCCGGAGCACAGTGATAATATCGATTTATGGCTAATTAATCAATATCCGACGCGGTGCAGTTTCATAAATCATCGACTTAATTCCCCGCGGTTAGGTAGAACTGTACGAGTGCGTGGTACATACGTGTCAGTGATATGTCTTAATTATAATAAATATTGCCAATCATAATACAGGCTGCTTCATGAAACGTGTGGTTCCAGCCTGAATTAGACATTCATCATTTTGTATTATTATCATTTCCAAGCTGAAGCCGTGTAACTTATTCGTTCGTATTCTCCCAAGTTTCCTAACAAACGTAAACATTTTTATTGACTCAACAACATCGCCATTTTGTAGGGGAAAGAAAAGAAATTTCAGGAAAAGTGTGGACGTTGCCTAAATTTCTGATTAATAGACTGCGGATTTGACGCATTTGTAACAAAAATGAGTGGATGTAAACAGTTAAAATATTAAGACAATTTATGAATGTCCACATATTATTTTCAATTGATTAAAATTGTTGAAATTTTATAGCGTTTCCGGTGTCTTGCAATTTACAAAGAAAACGTTTATGTTCCACGAAGATCCGCAGTCTTCTGATTAAATTGTTATTTTATTTCAAATGTACAGACATATTAATTTTTTCCACGGACAAGTTAAGAATTAATTAGCAAAGCTAATGCACGGTCTGTTGCACGTCGACAAAACAACAAAATGGTTGGACGTAAAAAGTTAAAATATTAAAACAATTTATGAACATCCATATATTATTTTCAATTGATTAAAATTGGTGAAATTTTTATAGCGTTTCCGTGTATTGCAATTTACAAAGAAAACGTTTATGTTCCACGAAGATCCGCAGTCTACTGATTAAATTGTTATTTTATTTCGAATGTACAGATATATTAATTTTTTCCGCGGACAGGTTAAGAATTAATTAGCACAGTTAAGGCACGGTCTGTTGCACGTCGACGCTGCGTGTTTAATCACGTTATCAATGTTCGAACCCCGGGAACTAGGGCGGAAGTCTTTTTAAATCGTAAAACGGTTCGCGCGAGTAAATCGAAGCGGAACTGCGAGAAAAATGCGACAGGCACCCGCGCGCGCTCCAGAAATGTTATCTTTCCGATTGCATTCCGCCCTGAATTCTACCGGATAGCCGACGCGTGTAAGCTTGACAATTCCTGTAACATCACATTCCGGCCGGCGAGGAGAAACGGTGCCCGTGTGGTCGAAGGGGATTTTCAGGGGAATACAGTTACCCCCTCTCCCTTTCTTCAATTACCGGGTGAGTCAGCACGCAGATGCGGACACAACGTGAATTGGGTGCTCGCATCACCTGACCAATCGAGTGGGGGAATGGCGTCGTAGAAGGGGTAAGGAGGAGTGGGAGACAAGTCTTGATTTGGTGACACTGGTCGATTGTTCGCGGCAAGAAAGGCGATGAAGAGACAAAATCAGGGAGAGAAAGTACATCCGGCACACACGTATGCAAAACGGAACGGCCGGTTACTTTTCCATAAAAGAAACCAAACAGGTTTTTTTCCTCTTTGTTTTCGTCAAATGAGATCTGGGTTCAATAGTTCTACCTCTCTCTTTCCATCCGTAGAAAGACTACCGAGAAACGCATGCGTCGATAGCCCTGCGAGGGGAATCGGTTCCCGCGTGGTCGAAGGGGAATTTCAGGGGAATACAGTTACCCCCTCTCCCTTTCTTCCATTACCGGGTGAGTCAGCACGCAGATGCGGACGCAACGTGAATTGGGTGCTCGCATCACGTGACCAATCGAGTGGGGGAATGACGTCGTAGAAGGGGTAGGAAGGAGTGGGAGACAAGTCTTGATCTGGTGACACTGATCGATTGTTCGCTGCAAGAAAGGCGATAAAGATAGAGAGATAGAGACAAAATCAGGGAGAGAAAGTACAGCCGGCACACACATATGCAAAACGGAACGGCCCGTGACTTTTCCACAAAGGAACCAACCAGGTTTTTTCCTTTTTTTTCGTCAAATGAGATCTGGGTTCAATAGCTCTGCCTCTCTCTTTCCATCCGTAGAACAGACGTCTGTGGCTGTGTGCTCGGTCGACTACCGAGTAACGCATGCATCGATAGCCCCGCGATTACTCACGTCCGGGCGAGGCGATTAACGCGAAACGGAAAGCAATTCGACCTCGGCCGGAACCAAACTCAAGGACCAATTATACGGCGACTGGTAGATCGTTTTGCGATCTCACCGACGGAGATCTAACGAAGGATTCGTTTCACCGTTGGTCCGGGTTTTGCGAGCCAGCGAAATTGTTAGGCCGGTTGCGATTTAATCGTCTCGGTTAAATGTCGTTATTCAGCCCCTGCCCAGTAGTCATCCTTCGCGGAAATATTTTTTTTTCAAAATGACAGGTATCCACCAATAATCTCTCTATATACGTATATGTACATTTGAACCAGCACAATGGTCAGCATATCGCTGTCAAAATCATCTTAAAAAATTTCATAGAATTAAAGTAATTTACTTAACACAGGTTGCAAATTTTTTAACTTATGACTATTGTATAGATGCATTTAATAAGTTTCTTTGCTATATATTACGCTAAAAATTGCTAAACATCGGAATAAATACGTTTTTGTTATTTTTATAAAAACAGTCGCTTTAAGTGAATTCGGTAGAAATAGGAATTAAAAAATCAAGGACAATGAGTACTCTTTCGAACTTCTTCCATTCTGCAGATTGTAACTTTTGATATACTGAATATATTAGGGCAGAAATTAATTTTTAATTTCGGAAATGTGAGTGAAAGATCGTCGTCCCGAATTCTTGGGAATTCTTCCGTCGAAGAAAATGTAGCCACGGGTCAACAACCAGAAACATAAATGTCGTAAGTGAATCCCTGTAATCCACGCGGTCGCCGACGACATTTACATCATCTTTGTCGACGCGTTATATTTGCATAGATTATCTGCGATCTGGAGAATCCGCTGCCCCATTCATTGCCAGTTCCGTCGACACCTTCGAATTGATTTGAAAAAAGGTACCTGCCGAACTAAACAACAGTGCACCGAATTTGCCAACATATTTTCGTCGTTCATATAATAGCATTTTTTCGTCGGTATTGAAAATACTTTCACGGTCGATACCGCGCGTACTATCGAAGTCGAATACTCGGTTCTACAATGGGAAATCGTCCTGAGATTGACGGGCCAACAATGAGCGTGCCAGTGGCGTGAGGACCACTCTGTCAGGCCACTGAGAGGATTTTAATAATTACGAGGGCTCGCCATTGCGTTGTTTGTCCGCCATCATCGGTACGGTAGATTCGAAAACAAGCGACCTGTGACTCCGTGTGAAGTCCACGACAGTCGTGTAATGTCGAGTCACATAAACTTCTGCATCCTTCGACACTGTAAAATGTTTGCCAACGGATCACATCGACGCTCTCTACCGAAACACAATATTTTCATAATTTTCAATAGTTATGTACATATTAATTGCACAATACAACCTGTGGGTATAAAGAAATTTCAAAGGAGAAGCCTTATTTTCTAAGCATACACAGAAATAATGAAATATCAACGTGACAAAATAATAGCACATATGAAGAAATTGTTGAAAATCCTTGACAAAATATAATAATATTTTTAATACTTAGCGCATCTTCCCTCTTAAAATTACGAGAACCTTAAATAAATCACATGCACAATACAACCTGTCGGTATAAGGGAAATTCAAAGTAAAAGTCTTATTTTCTAAGCATTCACAGAAATAATTAAATATCAACGTGACAAAATAATAACAAATATAAAGAATTTGTTGAAAACCCTTGACAAAATATAATGATATTTTTAATACTTAGTGCATCTTCCCTCTTAAAATTACGAAAGCCCTAAATAAATCAGATGTGCCATTTTTCTGAGAAATAAAAATTGTCGAATAAATGAGTCAGTTATTCGTCGTTAAAAAATTCCAATCTTACATTATATGTACACGATTTCATTTTAACGTATAAGTCTTAAATATTCGGTATCAGAAAAAGAATTATTTTTTGATAATAATGAAGATGACATTTTCAGGACCAGCACTGATTGTCTTTCGAGTGATTCATCAATCTGGAACAGTCGAATCGGACCAGAAAATTACGGTTCAACCTGTGCCGATTTGTTTTCAATGTTTGTCCTTGAATCAGCGTGTGTATCCGATCGATCCGTGACTCCCCTAGAGAACGCCGGGAGACGAGGAAGTTCTTTCACTCTTACGTGTTTCACCAATGTCATTTATACACATGTTTCTGTGCGGGCTTTTGGGTTAAGGCGTGATCTTGGCCCGTCACTCTGCCGGAACAGTACCTGTTCGGGCACGCGTTCCAATCCCTTGGAACGTAAACGAGCACCTCGGTTGATTGGGCCGGTAAAAAGTATCGACTGGAAACCGCTTTTTGCACGTTTCATTGACACGGTCTTTCCTATCTCGCTCCAGCATTTTCTCGCAATATTGTAATCTCGGCGATTTTTAACACCGGTTTTTGCAGTGCGTGTCCGGCCATTGCTCGAGAAGGGGACCGAAACTGAAAGTATTCAAGGAACGCTCATCCTAGTTTCAATTTTATTGTTTGGGAGCAACGAAGCGCGACGGTACGTATTTTTGAAACTCTTTTTCATATCAAATGCTTATATGAAATTATTCTATGAAATATTACGTTGTTCAATTTTGATACGTTGGCTGACACACCAGTGCCAAGTAAAAGTCAAACAACGCCATAACAACTTATTTAATAATATAGAATGATTTATTATAGTACATTTAATTTTTACAAATTTGATACAAAAATATATTCACAGTTAAAGTTTTAATTATATCATTATTACAGAACAAACATTATTCTATGAAATATTACGTTGTTCAATTTTGATACGTTGACTGACACACCAGTGCACCGTAAAAATCAAACAACGCCATAACAACTTATTTAATAATATAGGAAGATTTATTATAGTACACTTAATTTTGACAAATTTGATACAAAAAAATATTCACAGTTAAAGTGTTGATTATATCATTATTACACAGCAAACATTTATTTGATAGCTAAAATGAAATAGAAATACAATATCTTTATTTTGGCAATCCAGAAAATATTTTTACCTTGCATTAGAAGTAGAATCTTGAATATTTCTTAACAGTAAAAATACACAATGGAGCAAGTTAAGAATACTAAAGTGTAAGCGTTCATAGTATTTAAATTTTTCATCTCATAAACTGAATGGTATTGTATCTTGCGAATAATTGTTTAACGTATTCACACTGTGCGGTGCTTTGCATTTTCTTGTTTTTCAATTCTCGTCTATTTATACACCAACTCAGCTGGAAACGTATAACACAATCAGGAAATCAGTATAGTCAAATCAACATTTTTTTTCCAAAAAGAGGAGAAAGTGATCTCCAGCGCGATTAAGTGAAAAGAAAAATAAGGGAAAGTAAGCTGGTGGCGCGCGGGAAATCTTCCCGAAACGTTTCCATGATTCGACGATAATTCTAGTCGTGGGCGAGTTGAGCTGCTAGAATCTTGCCGTATTTTATGGCCGAGGTGGCTTGCTAAGACTCGACATATTTCATACGGATCCTCGCCAAGGGTTCCGCGAGTTTTACGGTTACTTATTCCGGATAAGCAAGTATATCTCCAAGATTGCAGACTGACGACGGATCCTGATGAAATCTGGTGTTCTCTGTCTGTGTCGCGGAATCACGTAATCGTCCGTAACCCAAACTATAATAACAATAATAATATAACAGATATTGACCGAAAGTTACCCGTGAATAGTAACTTGATCGATTCGTTCATTTATAAGAAAAGTGACACAATCCAAAATATTGTATATTTCTAAAAAAAAAGTATAATTATACAAATGTATGTATAAATTGTGATGCACGATATAACTAATGTACATGACAATTAACCCAGTATCTAAATAACAACAAATTATTTCACATTTCTAAGTTGATGATATACAATTTAAAAAATTGGCAATTTTAAAATTTCCTTTTTTTAATCAATTTCTGCTGAAGGTAGACAAAACTAGTTTTGGAAAAATATTTTCTTCTAATAATATATAAAATTTCTTCTTAATTTGTTCTACGATTTTCCTAATTACATGATCTTTGTCTTTCATAATGTCCTAAAACGATAGAAAAATTTATATTGATTCAGAGATTGAGTTAATCTTTATTTGTATTTTTCAATGAAATAAATGTCAGTGTACACATAAAAGCCAATATTCATCCGGAGAATCTGGGCAGTCAATAGGCAGAGCATGCATAATCGATGCAATTATCTTGTTTGTTTACTAATTCAGAAAACTGTCTAATTGCTTTGAAAGGAGAAGGAACGAAGATATTCCGTGTTATCGCGCGATCACTGATTAGTAAACTGCGCATCTTTATGCATTTATGGCTTGAAAATATTTTCAAAAAATGCTAGAAAATGAAATTCCACAGAATTTAGTACGATTTCTATTTATTTCAAATCTACAAAGACTACTACCACTGAAAATAACATTTCACGTGATTCCGCTTTCTTAAAATTTGCTTACAAAAATGAAAAATTGCATAAACATCCGCAGTCTACTGATTCTCAGTTCTTTTCGAGATACATGAACCGTCCATTTCCTGTGTTTATCCTACGCGATATACAAATCGAGATTTGAAAAATTCGATTGGTAAAAAGAACTGTGTCGCTATTACGAAAGAAAGAATATATTAGCTGCGATGGTAAAATCAATGACTAATATGTTGATCAATATTGCGAGAGCCTTTTGTTAGGCAGTGAAAACGTCACGGTAAGAGGCACTGCGAGTATCGTACGCAAATATTCCCGTTTTTAGAAACAAAGAGATCCGAATTATATTTTTGTTGCCGGATTTTAGTATGTTAACATTGCAGATTTTATTCTACTTTTATCGAGACTTAAAATTGAATCTAATTACCGGCAAAAATGATTAAGTGAAAAAAAATATTTCTCTGCTGTGTCTTGCATTGTCATAAAAAATTTGTATTTTGCATAAACACCCGCAGCTTAAGTATAATGAGATATGCAGATTTCTTGAGAACTGTTAAGGCAATGTCTGCGAATATAGATCACATTGAAATCATTCCGAGAATATTATTCTATACTTTAACGTTCACCTTTCGAAATAAATTCCATTGGCTTTGTATCGCTCGGGCATCGATTCGTTTGTATTTACGACAGGACTAATTTATTATTATTTTATGCTTCAGTGAAATGATGCTTTCTACGTATAAAAACAGTGAAGATTGATAGTTTCTGATACATATTAGTAAATCAACTTATAACGTATAAATATCGGTAATTATTAATACGTATCGGTTATGGTAATGAGTAAGGGTAAACAGTATACATATACGAAGCACAGTTTCCACGCTGTTCATACGGTATTCCCGTGTATCGGGATCGTGATATAACCAATGCATGCGTGCTACGTGTGCTTGGCGACCTTGCGTGGATCTCGAATGAAACCTGCGACAGTGAGAGATGCAAATTGATCGTTAATTATTGTTAGTATTTAGAATGTATGGAATCGTTGAGCGTTGCAGCACAGTAAACTAGATGCGACCGAGCACTAGTTCAGAACGTTTATCGTTGTCTGTTAAAAAGAATCGATCGAATCTGGTGTCAACTTTACGATTGAACCTCGGAGCTGCTTTGAAATTACTATGAGAGCTGCCATGATCCTCGCAGCATCGAATTGGGATCATATACAGAAGGTTTTTTCCATATAGGCATTAATAAACAGCGGATTTTATGCATTTATGACAAAAATGAGTAAAATGTAAAAACATGCTGACGTTTTCTCAATTCGTTAAGATTATTTACATACGAAATAAATGATTAGCTTCATTTCCATGCAGATGATGTGTGAACATTTTATTTTGCACGAAGATCCTCTGTCTAGCCATTGATGCGGTGGTAGTTAAAATAAATTCTTTTAATTTCTCCATTGTTTTACATTTCATCTAACGTTTTTTGAAGTGTATAAAATTCGCTGTTTATTATTTTTAAATTTACGTTTTAGTATTTTAACAACTTGCCGTACCATTTTCTTTACAGTTACAGTGATTAAAACGTATTTATCCCGAAAAATATCGTAGAAGAGAAAAGAAAATTTATATTCTTTGTATAGCTACATTTATTTTGATACTTAAATATTGATTATTAACGAATCAAATTTGATTTCATTTAAAAAGAAATGCGCAACATTCATATTTGTTAGACTTCGTTTAAATTCTTCATCGCGAGTGTGGCTCGTTAAAATACGGCAAGGGGTTATGGTGAAATAAAACTGAATTTCATTATTCAAACGATGAACATTAATCAATAAAGTATTTTCTTATTTATTCTTTCTTGCAAAAGATCATATCGAACAAAAGGGAAAATATCTTATTCGTTAAAGTTCATTGCTCGAATAAAAGAAATCCTCGGCTAAACTCGACTTCCTTCGAGTTTATAGCGTTTCACCTCGGAGCGTGACGGAACAGACTCGTTCACTGCCCAGCAATTGTAAACCCGGTGCGCCTAAAGAAGTTTTCACTTAAAAAATTCTCACTTCATGGAATAGGTTAAAACTGGATCTACTGGGTTTGCAAGAAAGTAATTCCGGCATTTTAAGGTGAAATAAAATTTCTTTCAGCAACGAACTTTAATCGATCAAATATTTTCCATTTTGTTCGATGATCTTTTGTCAATTTTTGGTAATTTAATAAAGTTATTGGCTATTTTCATAAAGCTGCGACAGCTACATATGGAATAACAAAAAATTAGGCTTTTCATTTCACCTTAAAATACTGAAATTACTTTCTTGCCAAACCAATATTATAAAATAATTCAAAGCAATCCACGTGTGAACGGGTCATCGACATCTCCCTGGAGATTCCCATGGCATCTGTTCACGAAGTCTTCTTCCTGCTGGTGATATCAAATTTATCTCGATCTTACGGTCGCGTTTGTTCAGCGTGCCGGTAAAAGACAATGTTTTGTAATTGTCGAAGAGCATGATATATCGTATTGTCAAAGAGACGAGTGCAGGGGACTGCAACCGTTTCCGAGAAGTTCGATTACCCGTCGCAAGAAATCTTAAACGGTCAATTAATACCGAACCGGGCTTCGTCAGGCAGGTGGATCCGATCGGTATAATTCTTATTTCCGCGAATTCCGCCGATTCCGAGATAATCCACAATCCTTCGATTAAAATTTATTCAAGGAATCCGTCAGGCAGCTTGACAGAGGGTACAATTCGAGAGAACAAATAGCTATGTTCACGCAAGCGTCAGCCGAGGTTACTCGTTCAAAAAAATCTGTGACGATGTTCTTCATTCCGCTGGGAATACCCTCCGCGAGGCAATGGACCTTTCAAGGATCAAAAATTTTACCGCGTTCCTTATGTGCCCCGGCAAGTTTAAGGAGATGCGCTCGGCTGATGGGGAATCGGTGGTGGGGGTATAAACGAGTTTCACATTTCACATAACTCTCTTACGAGAATCACCGAACTCTTTATTGCCTTCTGCTAGCTCGCAAGCGTCACTGAACATTATTGCAGTATCAAATAATTGTTTAACCCTTTGCACCCCTATTATAACTCGAAAATTAAACATTTCTTCCGATCTAGAATAATTCTGTTCTATGTACATGACAAACGAACAGAGTGTTATTTCGTCCTAAAAGAAAGGCGTAACATTTACAGTGAGAGAAAAAAGTATTTGAACGCACTGTACAACGGTATTGTATTAGGATTTTCGTATAACAGTTTCAATTGCTAAATCACGTTAAAAAAGAAATATTCGTATGTGGTTCTAGCATTTTACGAGCAGTATATGCACAGTGGGTGTAAAATTATTTGTACTCCCTTTATAACAGAATAACTTTTTTATAATTGTACCCAACGTCCTGATTGTTTATAATCAATTAGAAGCATTGGCTTACGAAATGATATGTAAAAAAAGATTTTCCAAAAATATTGCAGTATCAAACAATTGTTTAACCCTTAGCACCCCTATTATAACTCGAAATTTAAACATTTCTTCCGATCTAGAATAATTCTGTTCGATGTACATGACAAACGAACTGAGTGTTATTTCGTCCTAAAAGAAAGGCGTAACATTTACTGTGAGAAAAAAAAGTATTTAAACGCACTGCACAACGGTATTGCATTTGGATTCTCGTATATCAGTTTAAATTGCTAAATCACGTAACACTATCCAAATATTTTCACGTTTCCTTTCCGTTGAAGATGTCCGACTTAGAAATAGAAGAATACTGTCATTACATGGTTGTTGTTTTATTAAATTGAAGAAATATTCTTATGTGTTCCTAGCATTTTACGAGCAGTGTATGCACAGTGTGTGTAAAATTATTTGTACGCCCTTTAAAACAGAATAACTTTTTTATA
>CM052204.1:8034755-8080007 GCA_028455805.1 Lasioglossum figueresi
CATTTTTAAACAAACATGTACCTTCATGCTGAAATATGAAAGGGGATGCAGTGATATTAAAACAAAGTTTAAAAATGCTTTCGAACCTTGTTTCAAGTGCTACGAGGCAAGAAAAGAATGATGAATAAGCCTGCTGTAAAATGCTTTTTATTGCATTGAATTATATTGTTCAGTTTTATAGTTATCCATTTTTAAACAAACGTACTTTTATGCTGAAATATGAAAGAGGATACAGTGATATTAAAACAAAGTTTGAAATATAAATATGATATTTATTATTAATATACGCTTGTGTGAAGACTTTGATTGATCGATGAAAACATAGTGTCGACGAAAGTTAGTTAATGAAATCGTTTCGATGAAAACAGTGTCGGTGAAATGAGTTGTCAACGAACCCAGGTTAATTTTTGACAAAGTGTCCGTTTTTGTTAAGTGTACGTAAAGAGCTTACCGATTCCATATCGTGCAAGTTAAATCACTTCATATGGGAGATTTACGTCTAGAACACAAGATCTCAAAGGAGATAAAGCGTTTTTACAGAGATTATAAAGATGCTTATCGGCTGTTATTTTGTTTTACATTCGTAAACGTTGGATTTGCATAAAACCTTGTTATGGAGCAATTATTAATCGCCTAATAGGACGATACTATCATGAATATTGATCCACGAGAAACGATTACGTCTTTAGAGTGGTGTTTACTGTGGAAAAATTTGACTTCGCTTAGTATTATCAGATTGTGTCAATGAACATCGGCACAGGTGAGACCATTGAATATCTTTCCATAGAATTCATTTGTAAATTCATGACGGAAAGACAATTGGGACCTTGCTACCGTATATAAGGACACTTCTGTTGCTTGGGAATGGGAATGGTTGCAAACTATTATTCTCTTTCTCAACGATTCTTCGCAAATTGTATATTGGATGGTTCATCATTTTTTAAATTTAAATTTTTGTAGAATGAGTTAAGTTAATAGAGAATCATACTTTTTATTTTATACTCTTTCGATCGGCAGTTGTTCGATTTAAAATATTATAATTGTTACGGAGGTTCTCATTTCCACATTTAGCTTGCAGGGTTCGTAATATAGAACTCTATACTTGGTTAGTATGGATTAGAATTATTACTTGTGTTGACACACAAGGCTCCATAGTTTTCCTTAGTTATGTGTTTGCCTGGGGCACTAAACTAAAAACTTGTTTTATCAATATCCGATACCGTTACACACATTTCAAAATTGACAAGTCAGTTTACGCAATAGTAATCCAGCTTCGGTATCCCGCAAAGAATGCTTCAGATGCTTCAGTTTTAATTGTCACGTTAGCAATTTGCGATGAGAAGCAATTAAACTTCTCGGAACGTTTGTAAAAACAATGTTATGTCGATTATCCTGAAAACTTCTCGAAGATTAGAAGAAGTGAGGAAACGAAATGCTTGACGTTCTACCAATTCCGTGAAATTTTGATGGTTCAAGGGAAATATGTATGCAATGTAAGAGGAAACGGTTGCAATACATTCGTTTATTTATTTTCTTACCAGCAAAATTGCATTTTCACGATAAAAAGATCACCGAGGTCGTTTTCACAATGTTGCACGAGTGTAAACATTAATGTTACAGATTATACAGTCCTATAGAGTTACATTCTAAAACACGTGACCTTATTATAGTCTAGAGTTTTATTTAAAAAGTACTGAAAGGTACATTCCTTAAACATTATAGACTAGAACTTTCATTTTAAAGAGTAAGTTTAATAAGTTACATGCTATAAAGCACGTGTTCTTATTATAGTCTAGAGTCTCTGTTTAAAAAGTACTGAGAGGTACGTTCCTTAAAAATTATAACAATTTCCTTCAATTTACTTCGATTTTCAAAAGTAAGCTGCTCGAAGGTAAACTTCTTATATGGACGTTATTAATAATAATTAGCCCCTATCCCCAGAAATTTTTCTCCAGAATTCTTCTTCTAGACACTTCGATCGCAGGAATTTTCGAAAAAATCCCTTTAACTCCTGGTATTGCTTAACGAATCGAGAATCTTGATCGGGATTCCCGTTCTGATCCGCAGCGATAACAAGAAATTAATAATTCTCGCGCGAAGTGCCGTGTGCTTTCCCCTCGGAAAAAAATACCAGAAGCAATCTTAGTCGACCTTCGCCTTCCAGAAGGTGTTCCGACGTGTTCCCCTGCGCAGGGGGCAATTAGAAATGTCCTACTTCATCTTCGGGAGGTTCCTGAGATCATTCGAAGCAACATGTTCCTTTGCAAAAATGACGTCCGCGGCTTTGTTAAGGAGCTATTAACGAAAAACACGGACCAATCAGAGCGCGACCGGCGAGCCAACTGTCAACTGGCCGACTGTGCCAACACGCGTGTAGGTTGCGCTCTGATTGGTCCGTGTTTTTCGTTGATATCTCCTTAACAAAACCGCGGACGTCATTGTTGCAAAGGAAAATGTTCCTTTGTACGTTATATTGTACGTTAATGTACAAACATAACGTACAAATGATCTCAGGAACCTCCCATTTTCGGATGCTGAAGGAATTTTGAGACACCGTCTATGGATGGGATCGTGAGATTAGGCACACTCGATTGCTTGTGCGAGTCCTCATTCTGCACCGTTCCGTTGCCATTTTTCCGTCGATGGAATTTGATCGAAATGATCTGCGCCGCCTCGGTCGTCATCCGGAAACCGATCGAGCCTTGTCCTCTGTTGCTTTGAATAGATCCAACAGGTCTGACTGATTCATCGTGAGACCATTGATCCGGACGTCGCACATTAATTTTCCATTGACGGATTGACGATCGGAAAAGTTTCCCTTGCCAAATACTGAATACAAAACCAGGGTAGTAAGGTTCTGTCCGGCTGGCCTGGACTGGCTGAGGGAACATATTCAGTTGAGACAAACCGATTTTCATGAAACTTGTGTCAACTATAGTTCTTCGAAAAATATTTGACACTTATTTTTTTTTATCAGCAACCATCCACTTTGAAGGGATGAAAGCAGCCCTCAAAGTTGGGGTCAAAATCATATTTTTCGAGATATCTCGGAAACCAAAGGTCGAAAAAATTCTTTCGTGTTGCATAATTATTGTTAAATGGCAAAAAAAAAGAAAATTCTGATACACGTATCCCTTATTTTGGATCAAAGATCGCACACCGGAGTTTACATTAAAATGAACTAACAATGAATACGAGAAACTGCAAGAAAATATCAAATTTTTAATATATTGTTTTAAAAAAAAACTTTTGTAAAAATTTTCTTACACGCTTACATTCCCCATTGAAAACACACACAATTTAAAAAGAAATTCAAATTTCTTGACCTCTGGTTTCCGAGATATCTCAAAAAATATGATTTCGACCCCAACTTTGAGGGCTGTTTTCACCCCTTCAAAGTGTATGATTGCCGATAAAAAAAATAGGTGTCAAATATTTTTCGAAGAACTATAGCTCACATACGTTTCATGAGAATTTGTCTGAACTGAATATGTTTCCCTTTAAGATAAACCGACCTTTATCAGTCTCACCATTATCTGCGGCGCTCGCGTTCTTGAAGACGACGGCTCCTTGCGACTGCACCCGCACTCGTCGGAGTCATTTTGCGGCATTATTTCGAACCGAATCGCACTTATTGTTGATCTTATCGATGATAATGTTCTCGCTTGACTGCTCCTCTCGGCCATCGTCGAATGCGCCGCTGGGACGCGGTTCGATCTTCGATACTCGTCGGTCTCACAGCCTTTGGGGACCATGGATTTTTCGCTGTGAACACAGATGTTTATCGCATTACTGTGGCAATCGGTTAGCATAATTGTTTAGCTCAATTATTTCGATTTTGTTCGGTTCCTATTGTAATACGTGCTCTACTAAAGATATCCGTACAATCATTTTTATTATTTTTTTATTTTTTATTATTTAATTGTAAAATAACAAATCCGGAATCGGTCATTCTGACCTTCTGGTAGGCTTAGTATTAATTCAAGAAATTCTAGCATTGGATACGAAGGCAAATATTTTACTGGTCATGTTTTAAATAAATATTTCTTGGAAATACTTATGACAAATTTTAAGTATTAGAAATTTAAAGTATTTATTAAAAATGTTGAGTATTTATTAGAAATTTATTTTTTTTATTTATCATTTTTATTCATTTTTTTCTGGATTTTACAACCTACTTCTAATAGAAAATGGTGCATAAGAAATCTGAAAATATCTAGTCAAGGAATTGAATCTCCGTCTTGGCGTAAAATTGTATAAAGATATAATAATAACCTCGAGAATGTCTTTTTAAAAGATTTTATCATCTTTTTAAATAACGTCCTTGCTTTCGTCCTTTTGCCATTCAAAACAGGAGCAAGTTCTTTATATGTTGTCGAGTCATTCGCTTCAATTTGTGCCTGCCCTACTTGCGCAGATCTATCATCAATTTTTCCGGACATCCTAAAACATTTCTTGAATGCATACATGTCGCCACAGAATAACATTTAACACTCGTATCAAGATTTTTAAATTTGTCGAATATACATCTAATTAATTAATTTTAATAAATTTAATGGATTAACATTCTAAAAAATTGTGGATATTGACATGAGGCTTAATGCTGCTATACATATTTACACACTGCTGCTATCAAAATTATTTACAATAATCACAGCTTATTGAACACAGTAAAAAATACCGCGGTATATAATTTTATGACGGTACTCGCTTTTTTTGTTAACAGTTCTTTAAACGATACTTCATAGTTATTTAAAAAAAAAATATTCAGCTTCCTGTAGATATATCGCAGAATATTTGGAAAACGTATAAATTGTATTCGTTGTAATTATAAAACAAAATTACATGGTATATTATACAATGCAATGCTATATGTACCTGCGCCGATTAAGGGATGGAGTTCCTTCAAAAGAAACCGGTTTCGCTTCATGCACAACCTGTTTCATTTGACCATCATTCGAGTCGCTTGAATTTCTTCTGTTACCGTTACTATTATGCGAGGAGGTGCCACTTGATGGCTGGCATTGATGATGCATACATATCTTGATATCAACTTGTTTCGATTCATCCTCCTCTTTACCTAACATTTGATTAATTCAAGTTCATAATCTAAATTCGGATGAACACATGAAATGATCTCCTTGCATTATATTTTCTGAAAAATTTTGCAGACGCATTTATCATAAAAATGAATATGTGAAATAAAAAACTGTGAATACATCAGAAGAGTTTCAGAATATTCGTATATATATCACACTCTCTTTCGATTTTTTAAAATATTCACTTAAAAAAATATATTCTTTCCTTACTGCACGCTGTTTACCTTTTTTAAATTTTTTAAATGATATTCTTTTCAAATTATCCCATGAAAATGTATATTTATTGCGTTTCTGTACAGGGTGTATAAAAAGTAATGATCGTCCGTCCTAGGGGTGAATCGGTGGACATTTGTAAGAGAAACTTGCCGCAAAATGGTTTATAACAAAGAAAATTGTTGTTAAAGTATTTTTCTGCTCATCGAGAAGAGAAAAAGTTTGAAAGGAGCCATATGTCGGAAACAAATAGTTATTGAGATATTAGCTGTTAAAGTTTTTGCGAAATTTGAATGTATGGAATTACACGTATAGACAAAAGCAATTTTTTAAAATATTCAATTAAAAAATATATTCTTTCCTTACTGTACACTGTTTACCTTTTTTAAATTTTTTAAGTGATATTCTTTTCAAATTATCCCATGAAAAAGTATATTTATTGCGTTTCTGTACAGGGTGTATAAAAAGTAATGATCGTCCGTCCTAAGGGTGAATCTACATCTCTGAATCGGTGGACATTTGTAAAAGAAACTTGCCGCAAAATGGTTTATAACAAAGAAAATTGTTGTTAAAGTATTTTTCTGCTCATCGAGAAGAGAAAAAGTTTGAAAGGAGCCATATGTCGGAAACAAATAGTTATTGAGATATTAGCTGTTAAAGTTTTCGCAACATTTGATTGTGTCGTACGGGTCTAGCGATGAATGTCCCTTTAAATTTCGTTTACGCACACTCTCATGTTCTGTCTCATCGACACGGACGTGTGGACTGTAGTAGTAGGCTTTTGTTTAAAAAAGGTAAACAGTGTACAGTAAGGAAAGATTATATTTTTTAATTGAATATTTTAAAAAATTGCTTTTGTCTGTACGTGTAATTCCATACAATCAAATTTCGCAAGAACGGTAACAGCTAATATCTCAATAACTATTTGTTTGCAAGATACGGCTCCTGTCAAACATTTTCTCTTCTCGATGAGCAGAAGGCGTTGATGTAAAAGAAAACTCTAACAATTTTCTTTGTTATAAACAATTTTGCGGCATGTTTCTCTTACAAATGTCCACCGATCCAGAGGTGTAGATTCAACCCTAGGACGAATGACCATTACTTTTCATACACCCTGTACACTGCGTGCTGTTTGTTTACAATTGATTCGGATAATTTTTATTTCACCATAAAGAACCACGGTCTAATGATCAGCAATACTCCTGTATTGTCAAATACCATTTTAAATGTTCGCCAATTTTCACTTCTTTTCTTCGAAATAAAATGACATGTAAACAAATTACGATCATAATAATTACTATTTTGTGTCACTCACCACCATCTCTGTGCGACGGGAAACAACAATAAATACAGGGAGCGACACACCTTGTCATCCAAACAATTAAACTTCGCACACACATCGTTCTCTCCGAAGAAAATTTAATACATAACAGCAGGTTATGCGACAGGTATCTCGGACTAATTCATGTGCGATTCGTCGCTGTAAACTTTCCAGCGTTCCTTGATGTATTAAACTGAGATACAGAAAGACTCAATGTCAGGTAAACAGACACTTTCGCCGTAACGTGTGAACTCGTACACACAGTGACAAAAGACAAAAGTATTTGTGCATTTTATACATTGGACACAGTATTCATACCGTATAAAAGATCACATTTCTTTCTAACGAAATAGGATATATCGTAGAAATACGATAGAAAAGAGACACATTAAAATTTCATTAAATTCTTTGAATAAATGAGGAAATATTTTCAGCGGAGTGTGTGCGATCTGGAAGAACATTGATCGTGAAAATGATCTGTAGAAAAGAATCCGCAGATCGTATGTATACAAAATACAAAGTTGTTTAAAGAACATTTATTCACGCGATATCATGTACAATTACGATTGTATAACACTTTTAAGGTTTCGCATGTTTCGCGTGTAATAAATTACGAAATAGACAATAGCACAACAATTATACAATTATTGATCAGCGGAAATCGATTATCCATTACAATAATCGTACGATTATGTAAGAAATGAATCAAGATACTTTAGCGGAACAAAATAATCGTAATTCATGTTATACAAGAGTTACGCATTTTTGCGATTTAATTTCGCAACAATGAAACGTCGCGGCTGTCACGTTGAGTCAACAGTTTGTGAATGATGTTCCAATTTATTGCACAAGCTTCGTTCATTTCTGCTTCACTCAATAATACTGGAGCATTAGATATTCTTTTATTAATTTATGATTTCACAATGATTCAAGTGGAACTTCCAGTATTTGTAGAATATATTAATGAATATATTAATTATTGTCCATAATGATTAGAAATTATTATATTACTTTCATTACAAAATGCAGACATAGTAATTCTGAATAGAAATGTGGATAGATTCTTTTTTAATAATAAAAACTCGATGGCAGGATATATTAACAATTCAAAAATATTAAAGTTTCATTAGCTTGTATGTGTTAATATTGCTAATGTATTCTTCTTTCCTAAATATAGGATAATTACTATAAGGAAGGATGAATGTTTCCTTATGTGGGATTTCCCTTAACAAATGTTTTCCTATTAATTCTGATATTGAAGACATTCCTGTATGCGTCTCTTGAATAAATTAATTATTTAATTAGTGCAATCGATCTTTTCTATTATTACACTTTATATTCCGGTTATAAGATATCCCTGGACTGAAAATTGTATTCATTTATGACAAAAGAGAGATTAAAAGAAGTGAAGAATATTTTATTCTCAACATACAATATTAAAAGTGTTAATGAAAAAAATGTTTCTATGTCGCTTTTGCATCTTGCAAAATAGAATGTTACTATTGCAAACTAAATAAATAAAGGAACGTGAATTAAAACGAGTTAATAGTTTATAGTTTTAATCGCCGTTTGATCGCTGAAATTGTGCAATCAACTCATTCCATGCAATCTACTGTCAATCTATTGTATATGTATGTACAATCTTACTCGGCATTGTAATCGACACGTGTATCCATTCAACTTGGTCATCATGGAACAACAGCGATTAAATTCTAACCATTTGAAATCAATGGTTTCGAAAGTTTAGATACGATAAAAGATCATGAACATAAAATCAACAAAGTGTAAAATATTAGTAAAAAACTGAATACGATGTAGAAGCACTGTCGCGCGGACTTCTCTTCGATAGAAAGAATTCATAAAGTTGAAAATTTGTTTTTTCCCCAAAATTAACCCTTTGCACTCCGTTGTCGCCGATAATACGACAATTGGAATATGAACTTTAAATCCACTGTCGCTTCATTTTGTTGAAGATTTATAAACTTGAACTTGTTTTATATAATGTAGAAGACTAATAAATATTATGTTTTATTGCAGCAACCGTATTTTTTTTATCATGATAGACATTGTCGTGTTTGTAAACATTGTCACGTAAACATCCGGCTATCCTGCGGAAATCTGTGATAAGATTGAATTTCTAACTAGATAATACGCGAAGAAAATTTTCAGGAAATAAAGTGAAATTACTCGTTAATTATTCGGTTCAGGGCTAATGAATGACAATACCTTTTTACTGAGAATTCGACATTCTTCTATATTTTGATATAAAAGATATAGTATTCCATTTTAAAAAGCAAAGTCGACCTTCAAATCTCCGAAACGCTTTCACCTGTAAAAAAATAAATACACTACATAATGTACCCCTTCAGACCATGCAACTTCTGCATACAAAACTTTTTCGTGCAACGCATAGTTCGAAAGTTATATAGGTGTGCAAGTTGCGTGAACCACCCTGTATATAAACACTTGTAACTAATATAGTGCTAGAGTTGTTGGCGTACTATATGAGTCACTAGGCTGGAGTGCGAAGGGTTAAATTTTAAAAAACTAAGGCCGATGGTGGCAACCGACATTCGGATTCACGTTCAGTGCATCAAATATTTATTCAGTTGAATGCTACGTGTTCGGGAGAAATATCTCGTTGGAGCTCGCGATAAATTTTAATAATCACAATGTCGATCTGTCTATGACTGTATCGTGTTAGTGACAACAAACCTGGCAAGTAAGTGACTATGAACATAAATACGAACGAGCAATGCGCCGTGATAGTGATCGCTAAACGAATTAAGCAAGCCGAGGTCGTATACTTGATTTCATAAATATCCCTGTTTGTTAATTAACTGCAAGGCATCGACACAGCATAAGTAATTGCTCTGATTAAACAAGCCACTATTCGAGAGAACGTATGTAGGTTGGTTTGGAAAAAATTGCAATTTGTAACAGTGTACCGATATCCAATAGTACAGTCACTAATTAAGTACGTACAGTTGCGTCTAACGAATATACCGATGGACGATTAAATTCCTTGAAAATTCCATTTATTATGCTCCCGACAGATTTCATAATTTCGCCCATACGAAATATTAAATCAACTAATTTATCAACACTTCTATAATACCAATTAAACGCAAATTGTGCCAATCATTTTGTTCATTACTGTATGCACATATTATTTCATTCTCATGTTTTAAAGCTCTCATGAAGGAATTCTAAATCGAAACTTAAAATGTCAGAAATTTGTGCATTAACATTGAATAACATAACATTGGGATCGTAAAATTATTGAAGTCGATGAATTCATCATCACGATAATGTGATAATTTTCTTTCTTGCCCATTCATTGTTTGCGTTTCATGTTCTTCCTTCTGTCAAAGGGCGTGCGTGTGTTCGTTCCGATCCTCCAATGACTGTATCAGTCTAATGATTTTCCTCTGCGGCACATGGCTGTCCGTTGCGAATCATTACCAAGAGAAAGCAGAACATCGAATGCAATTCATCGACGGCTATCGATGATTCATTAAACGATATTCCGAGGCTTTCGAGTTACTTGAAACAAAGCCACGCGATTACCCGAATCCTTGCATAATCGTTATGCAGAGAATTGCATCGATTCGAGAAAAACGATACTACTCCGAAATGTACAAACAAAATTAAATGAAAGAGTACAAATAAGAAACGTAATAAGAAATTAAAGAGTCTACTCAATTTCGTCGTTGCAATTCGATGATAATAATGATAATATTAAAATTAATAGAAGGACTATAATCGTAACAAGATATTAAAAAGTCTTTTCAATTTCGTCGTTGAAATTCAATGATAATAATGATAATATTAAAATTAATAGAAGGACTATAATAGTAACGAGAAATTAAAAAGTCTTTTCAATTTTGTCGTTGAAATTCAATGATAATAATGATAATATTAAAATTAATAGAAGGACTATAATAGTAACAAGATATTAAAAAGTCTTTTCAATTTCGTCTTTGAAATTCAATGATAATATTAAAATTAATAAAAGGACTGTAATAGTAACAAGAAATTAAAACGTCTTTTCAATTTCGTCGTTGAAATTCAATGATAATATTCAAATTAATAGAAGGACTATAATAGTAACAAGAAATTAAAACATCTTTTCAATTTCGTCGTTGAAATTCAATGATAATAATGATAATATTAAAATTAATAGGACTATAATAGTAACAAGAAATTAAAGAGTCTATTCAATTTCGTCGTTGAAATTCAATGATATAATGATAATATTAAAATTAATAGAAAGACTATGATAGTAACAAGAAATTAAAACGTCTTTTCAATTTCGTCGTTGAAATTCAATGATAATAATGATAATATTAAAATTAATAGTAGGACTAAAATAGTAACAAGAAATTAAAAAGTCTTTTCAATTTCGTCGTTGAAATTCAATGATAATAATAATAATATATTAAAATTAATAGAAGGACTATAATAGTAACAAGAAATTAAAACATCTTTTCAATTTCGTCGTTGAAATTCAATGATAATAATGATAATATTAAAATTAATAGAAGGACTATAATAGTAACAAGAAATTAAAAAGTCTTTTCAATTTCGTCGTTGAAATTCAATAATAATAATAATAATATTAAAATTAATAGAAGGACAATAATACTGAGTAATAAAAAAGGCGAAATGGATTAAAAAAATTAAGTCTGTGGAAAATTGATATTCATTTATTCGGAAAATTTTAGTTAATACAGCCATAAATATTTTTGCTGGTACTAAACAGTGGGAAAAGGAACAGTGGAACAATTAATTGTGCCAATCGGAAGGAGCATGCGTGATCGTGCAGATTATTTATTCATTATTTAAACCAATGGCCTCTTAAAACCTTGCCTCTTACTTCATAATCATTTCGTTGATACAATTTCGTCGACACCAAGTTTCGTCGGCGATGTAAACATTCGCATTGTGTTGCGTATAATGAAAACACTGTGGACGAAACATGGTGTCGATCAAAACATTTCCGGCGGATCTCAAGGCGTCGATGAACAGATACCTTCGGCGAAATTCGGTGTCGAGATGAAATCGCGTCGATAAAATAATTGTCGGTGAGGTCAGGGTAACCCGATTACGATCATGTATCGCCGCTCAGATCTTTCGTCACGTGACGCAAATGATCGAGTACCTTCTGTCAGACGCGACGAAGGAACTGTATAATACATTAGATCTTTCATGTAATTATACATTGCACGTGACACTTCGGATTGTCGTGGAGATATAAATTACGTACTCTCAAGCGAGGTATCGTAGCCGTTACATAGTGCTCGCGTGGTAAAGAAAAATTGGAGTGGAGGAGCCATTTTTATTTGAATCGAATTTAAAAGATAAATAAATTCAGCCCTCATCTGTGTAATAATTTTTAGTACCGAGTTGCTTGTATAAAACAAAATTATAACATAATATCATTGTCGAATTCTATTAATAGTGTAGATGCAGATAATTTTTATTTTGCATACAAATCTGCAGTCTACTGATCGATAACGTTGAATGCCTAAAATAATGTACAAAAAAAGTATAAATTCAGCTCTCATCTTTATAATTCTTTTGAGTAATAAGCTTGCTGGTGCAACAAATAAATTATAAGAAATCATTGTCGAATTCTTTATTTTTCATAAAAATCTGCAGTGTAACGATCAATAACGTTCAATGCCTAAAATAATCTAAAGAATCACTAAAAATTGTGGTCGATTCTAAACAATTCTCGTTAAGAACCATACGGTTAATCGTTTTCTAAAGCATTTTGGCGAAGACGAATTAGTTGATTTTATGAATCATGAAAATAATCGAACAAGCTCTACGAACATTGAGCATTTGCTTAAGAGAATTTACGCTGACATAATAATGTTGTTCGTGAGCATAGTCGGATCCCATGAACGGAGATTATAAAGTAGCTAATGGCGATTATGATCTTATAGAATTGACCGATATAATGAGTTTCCACATTGGTAATGGATTGACACGCAATAGTCGCAGCGTTTCAAACGGCGGTATGGAGTGATGGTTTTTATGGTTTATTTTACATAATCAACGACCTCGATGTTTCCAACATATATTAGCTGGTGTACATTCGCACGTAGGAGGATCTATATACCTAAATTCCTATGGTAAATAGACAAGTTAATTAATTATTAATTAATTATATCAAGGATCGTCATGCACGGATTAGTACCATGTTCGTTCTGATTGTTCAAAACAAGACCGACCGTATAACTTTCAATCTGAATAACGATTGCCCAGGCATTTGCGAAACGAGCGTTCGACGCCATTCGTTAGTTAGTTAACTTTTCAACGGACTGGTTACACGTGCACCTCAATTAGAAGTTCAAGAAGACCGCCCGAGAAGTTTCTACGCTACAGAAGAACATTTCGCTCTCTTCTGTGGTCTCGTTTGGCCTCCAGTTTTACCCGAGGTTGAACACACATACTATTCCAAAGAAACGATATAGAACAAGGACAATATTATTGCGCCAGAAAGTTTCCTTTTTTCCTAAAATATTTTTGCATTCGGAACATTCTCTTGCTGCCATTTCATAGCTGCTATTCCACTTCCTCGGCTATTCTGGTTCTCCATTTTGAAAACACAGATTTTTTTAATTTCTTCGATCGTGTGAGAATGTGTGTGCAAAAGAATTTCTTCGTATTAATAACATTATCGTCACTTGTAATATGTATTGTTATCTTTCATTGCAGAAATTGCAAGAGATACAATCGTCAGGTGACCATCATCTTTGTTTAAATAGTAATTTTGAAAATGGTTTTGGCATTCAATGTATTTGGTTGTATAAGAATCAGGCGAAATGAACTAATTACCATTTACAACAAAAAAGGATCAAATGTAAAATAGCGCAAATATTTAAATAATTTAATCATACTATTTGATCATTCTCGACTCATTAAAATTGTTAAGAGAACAAATAATTTTGAAAATAGTTTTGGCATTCAATATATTTCTATACGAATCAGGCATAATTAACTAATTAACATTTACAACAAAACAGGATCAAATGTAAAATAGCGCAAATAATTAAATAATTTAACGATACCACCTGATCATTCTCGACTCGTTAAAATGATTAAGAAAACAAATAATTTTCAAAATAGTTTTGTCATTCAATATATTTGTATACGAATCAGGCGTAATTAACTAATTAACATTTACAACAAAAAAGGATCAAATGTAAAATAGTGCAAATATTTAAATAATTTAATGATACTATTTGATCATTCTCGACTCGTTAAAATAATTAAGAAGACACATAAATATGTGTGTAGCTCTCGCGTCTCGCAATCAATGCAGGCAATTATCATTGCCACTGAAATAACACGTTTTCAAAGAATAACTTGAACAGACAAAGGAGTCGAACAGTCCGCGTCTAGCTTCGAAAAATATGAAGAAAATTTATTGTCGAGTGTTTTGCGGAGAGTTGAACGGCACCGTGCTGAATTTCAGAATTACTGTTCGTAATGAGCGGCGGCCGACCCATAAAGTCGTCATTACTCATATTGCAGCGACGCGAAACCAACATAAAAATTATTCTATACTAGACCACACCTGCGATGCAAGGCCAGATTTTTATCGCGTCGCACGTACACCAATACGCGGCATTTATTTCGCCATGCCTCTACCGATCCCTCTTCTTGTCTGGTTTTCTTTTTCCCGGAGCGTTTCGCACAATTGCACCGATCGATTGCCGAACGCTCGAATTTCGGTCATCGAGACAGTGGTCCGAAAACGAAATAATCTGGACAATGTTCAGTCAATTATTATTAATTACAAACGTGACGGTAGCAGTTATTGCTTATTTGCTAGAACGAGAAACAATCTCTATAAAACTATGCTTAACAGATCCGACTGACTCGTTTCTTCGAGATACTTAAACTCGATTACTATTATTTATCCACAGTCGAGGATTAGTTTCCAAATATTGGGTTGGCAGGAAAGTAATTTCGGTATTTCAAGATGAAATGAAAAGCCCAATCTTTTGTTATTCGATATGTAGATGTCGCAGCTTTATGAAAATAGCCAATAAATTTATTAAGCTACCAGAAAGTTGGCTAAAGATGATCGAACAAAATTGGAATATATTTGATCGATTAAAGTTCGTTGCTTAAAGAAATTTTTATTTCGCCTTAAAATACCGGTATTACTTTCTTGCCAACCCAATAGATCTAGTTTTAACCTATTCTGTCAAGTGAGAATTTTTTAAGTGAAAACTTCTTTAGAAGCACCGGGTTCGCAATTGCTGGGCAGTGAACGAGCTTGATCCGTCACGCTCCGAGGTGAAACGCTATGAACTCGAAGGGAGTCGAGTTTAGCCGAGGAGCGAGAAACAGACAGGTATGCAATCGCCATAGAATTTTTGACATCGGTCGTGCGGTCTTATGCGCACAGTATTCGAATGATTTTTTTATTAATTCTATTTTTAAAATTTTTACTAACTTTTATTTATTTTATTTATTTTTATAACTCGTTAACAAAGTCGCGAACACCATTTTTGCAAAGGAAAATGTCGCTTCAATTGATCTGAGCAGAGTTGTGCAGAATTACAATTGAATTACTCCAGGAATTATAATTACAAAGTAATTGAATTACATTGTAATTCAGATCTTCATTCAATTAAATTACAATGTAATTCGTAATTGCAATTGGAGTACAATTACAAAATAATTTGTAATGAAATTATATTAATAGAAAATACGCCGCAAAGACAGGAAGCAAGTATATGAAAGAAAAACGTAAAAATATATCGCAGTTCTTCAAAGTTCTGAGCTATAATTTGCAGAGCTGTATTTCAATTATATTATATTTCAATTACACTTCTGATTGAAATAATTCGTAATTGTATCGATTTAAGGGTTTGAATTATGCAATTCCCTTGCGACGTAGTTAGATTACTATATAATTGAAATTCAATGTAATTCAATCGCGTAATTCGATTACAATGTATTTGAATCATCACAACTCTGGATCTCAGGAATCTGACATTTCCGGATGTCGAAGGAATTTTGATACACCCTGTAGAAACGGCCCACCGTGCGCCGATAAGGGAAAACATTCACGGAATATGACATCAACCTTTTTACCTTGAGATGATTAGCATATTAACCGCGATCCTGTGTAATTGACATTCAGTTCCACCAGTTCTAATTGATACCGCGAGATCACCGGTAAATGCTCACAGTACGTTAATTGCCCGGCTCGCTGAATCATTGTGTAACATTACGGCGCATATCGAGCGTCGATCGTCGAAGAACACCCTTACTCCTACGTGTCTCTCCATCTTTTTTTTCTTCGAACCCCGTAGCCTAACACAGACCGTGGCCGCATGCAACAGGGATATGGTTTTAACGATATCAATCATAACCCCGTCGCTCTTCCGACTACGTTCTTTTGTCACGTGCCGGCAATTTATTATCCGCGATTTTATTCTATGCTTAGACTCGTAACGGATCCCGGCGTATTTACGAAACGGATACCTGCCACTTGCTAGACAATGAAAGTACCTTGTAGAATGACGGTGACAGTTTCACGGAGACGCAAGGTTGCATTCGGTCAGGCAAATCGAATGGATAACAAGTTTCATTAGTATTCATATGTATTATAACATGATTACGACACCTCGTTTTCGTATAATTCACGGTCATTTCACGTTTTTCACGCGTAACAAATAATTGGAAAATGATTGGACCTGTTAGTATAAATAATCGGAAAATTTTATTCGACTGCTCTTCCACATATTATTTTATATTTATAACTATATAATAATTATTTTATATTTATTTATATTGAAAAATGAGATTGGACCTGTTAACATAAATAATCGGAAAATTTTATATGACTGCTTGCACATATTATTTTATATTTATTTATATTGGGAAATGGTTGGACCTGTTAACATAAATAATCGGAAAATTTTATTTGACTGCTTGCACATATTATTTTATATGTATAACTATATAATAATCATTTTATATTTATTTATATTGAAAAATGAGATTGTATCTGTTAACATAAATAATCGGAAAATTGTATTTGACTGCTTCCACATATTATTTTATATTTATAACTATATAATAACCATTTTATATTTATTTATATTGAAAAATGAGATTGTATCTGTTAACATAAATAATCGGAAAATTTTATTCGACTGGATGCACATATTATTTTATATTTATGACTATATAATAATCATTTTATATTTATTTATATTGAAAAATGAGATTGTATCTGTTAACATAAATAATCGGAAAATTTTATTCGACTGCATGCACATATTATTTTATATTTATAACTATATAATAATTATTTTATATGTATTTATAAACAATCGGAAAATTTTATTTGACTGCTTCCGCATATTATTTTATATTTATAACTATATAATAATTATTTTATATTCATTTATATTGGGAAATGAGATTGGACCTGTTAACATAAATAATCGGAAAATTTTATTTGACTGCTTCCGCATATTATTTTATATTTATAACTAGATTGCGGATCTTTACGCATTCATGGCTTATAAGTAGACTGCGGATCTTTATGCGAAATAAGAAATGTTTGCATTGATTACAAAACACAGGTGCGAAATAAAAATTTCTCTTTTTTTTTAATTATCTGATTAAGCTGAAACGTTAAGCTTTGACGTCTTTAAATCTTTTTAATATGTCCACTGCTCTAAATTGTGCTTACCCGTTTTTGTCAGAAATGCATAAAATCCGCAGTCTACTTCTAAGAATTTGCAAAAAATGCTGGAGTATCAAATCCGGCAGAATTTAGTACGATTTTTATTTATTTTCAATCCAGAAATGCTTCACAAAAGGCTACTGAAAATTTTCAAAAAATACTAGGATATAAAATGTGACAGAATTCAGTATTATACAGTTTTAATCTATTTCAGATCTAAAAAAGCGACTACCACAGAAATAAGATTCTATTTTATTCCAGTTTCTTCAAATTCGTCTACAAAAATTATAGCCTACTAACTAAAATACGCACTAACATCCGTAGCCTAACTATTACCAATGAAAATGGGTTTATATTTGGCCCCACTTTCTTAAAATTTGTCTACAAAACTTGAAAATTGTATATACATCCAAAGTCTATTTGTAACACACAAATATGCATTATTTTTTAATACGAACGTGTACCTCCATCCTTTTATAAAATCGCGATCTATCTTCTGGTCACGTAGATAACCTACTTCCGGAACGCTTACTTGTTGAGCGATTCAAACTATTTTACAGTAGGTATGCTTTAGCGTGCTATTTGCGATTCCATTGTCGCGGTGAAACAATTAATTCAAACCTGAGCTAATTAAATGTAATGCAATCAGTGATAATTACGTATAATGGAGTTTACTAGCTATCGCGTTCGGGATGTCGTTTGTCGAAGCAACGTTTCAAACAGAATATATATACAGAAAATATAGTAATTATAATAATACAAAAGAATGAATCTAAAGCATCAATTACCAATTTATTCTTTCAACAGAATATATACAGAAACTATAGTAATTATAAGAATGAAAAAAAGAATTGTTCTAAAATGTCCATTACTAATTTATTCTTTCATATATTCGTTCAACATAATATATACAGAAACTATAGTCATTATAATAATAAAAAAAAGAATTGGTCTAAAACGTTGATTACTAATTTACTCCATCATGTATTATTTCATTTATCCTTTAACAGAACATACACAGAAACTATCGTAATTAAATAATACAAAAAAGAATTGGTGTGAAACGTCAATTACTAATTTACTCTTTCAATGTATTCTTTCAACAGAATGTATACAGAAAATATAGTAATTATAATAATAATAATAAAAAAAGGTATTGGTCTAAAATGTCGATTACTAATTTATTCATTCGTGTTTAAAAACCGATTAGAGACTGGTGATTTGTTAATAGGGTAATACTTAAAGGAATGCGATGTTTCCAGCACGTATGTACGTAACGTTAATGGACTTATAATATTGCAAAATTGCCATTTTTTTTTTTATTATCACAGGAAAAGCACTCGACAGTGTATCAAGGGCGAACGGCATTATTATGCGCGTTTTCCAGAGCCGGAACGATTCGCATTATATCATGATATCGTTGAACGTGTTCAACAAATAATAAATGCCAACGGCGAAATTTATTCGAGGGGCAAAAACCGGAAGTCGCGGCTTTGTGTACGCGTAGAGGATCGTTTCAGAATGTTCATACACGATGATACGGAACCGAGAGGCGCGGTAGACGAAAAAAAAAATAAAGGAACAGGTGGAGATCGCGCGTCAGTAATTATCCGTTGGCGATCACGTGAATCGCGCACACCCATTGGCGTGCCGTGATTTTTTCCTTGCGTATTAACAATTCAAATCAGATTGCCACAAGATCACGTACCGGAGGCCTGCCTAGCCGGTGGCCAATAAGATCATCGATTGGCGGCGAGAAAAATCGTGTCGGTTGATTGCGTGTTAACTGTCCACCGCGGAGGAGTTATGGCAGACGGATGAAGTTTTGGAAAAAAATCCGTATCGCGATCTGAACGCTTCGGGGGAAAAAATACACGTGTATCGTGGATTATGCGCCGCTTCTTGGTCGACGGAGTATCGATTCGCGGGGAGCCGCGTAATTACGCGTCGCAGATCAAGGGAAAGGTAATCCGAGGGGGTTGTACAGAAATCCACCCCTCGAAAAAATTCTCTGGAACGATATCGAAGTAGCAACGGGGGACTGGTAAGAGGATTTACGTGGAGATTTACTTTATTTCCTCCATTGTGCAATTAAGTTCTTCTGCTACGAGCAACGTTCAGATCATGTACCGTCTGTCGTGTAAGAACGTAGTCGCATCTCCGAAGGACGATACCTAAAACTGAAAAGTTCTTGTCGATCCATGCACCGTCCCTCCGGTATGCTACGAGGCATAAGGAAACGGATGACGATTCGTGATGGATGCGTCACGATTTACTTCACCGCTTTAACTCTTTCGGTGATTTCTGAAATGGGAAAGCGTAAAGATGTCTGCTCTTCCCCTAGCAGCTTAAAATATTACATACACATTCAAATAATATTGAAAAGAGATTCAATCTCTAATCTATTCAATATTTATTGTACATTAAGTAACAAATATTTCTTTTTTAATTATGCAGGAAATATCTATTTCATGTTACGAGAAAAATATTTTTTTCTAAATATAAAACGAATCTCTATATCATATTATAAATAGAATATTTTTTCCTAATATACAGATAATATTTGTTTCATATCATGAAAAAATATTTTTTTCTTATTAGAAAATGGTTCTTTATTTAATATTAGAAATAGAATATTTTTTCCTAATATACAGACAATATTTATTTCATATTATGAAAAAAATACTTTTTCTTATTACATAATAAATCTTTGTGTAATATTAGAACTAGAATATCTTTTTTAATACGCAAGAAATATTTTATGTTAGTATGGAAAAATATTTGTTCCAGAATATATGCTGGAAGACACACACATACCCCTGATAGCACAAAATATTGTATACACATTCATATAATATTAAAAAGAGATTGAATCTCTTTTTAATATTCAAATATACGTACAATATTTATTTTACATTAAGTAACAAATATTTCTTTTTTAATTATGATGGAAATATCTATTTCATGTTACGAGAAAAATATTTTTTTCTAAATATAAAATGAATCTTTATTTCATATTAGAAATAGAATATTTTTTCCTAATATACAGATTTGTTTCATATTATGAAAAAAAAAATTTTTTCTTATTAAATGGTTCTTTATTTAATATTAGAAATAGAATATTTTTTCCTATTATACAGATAATATTTATTTCATATTATGAGAAAAATATTTTTTCTCATTACAAAATGAATCTTTATAAAAAAATATTTTATGTTTATCAAGGAAAAATATTTGTTCCAGAATAAATATGCTGGAAGATATATACATACCCAATTCATATTACGAATGAAATATTGGTTTCAAATATGAAATAAATATTTATTTCATTAGTTACAGTAGTATAGTTTAGTTATTGTATTTATTTATATAGAAACGGTCGGCTCTACGAGCTGGAGACACTCATCGTTTATGATTTATGCTGATCGGATTTATGTTAGTATTGTATACGAATATTACTTATACTTTTATTACTGAACTGTGAGTCTCTGTGCAAACTAAACATTCTCCTAGTCAATGTCAAGAAACATTTGTTTTAACAATCGTTATAAGCAGACTGCGGATTTTATGCATTAACATATGACAAAAATCGACACGTACGTCAAAAATATTTAAGTGCATCATTGTATGCGTTTCAGCTTAATAGGATAATTAAAAGAAGAATACAATTAATTTTTATTCGGCTCCTGCGACCTGCAATCAATGCGAACATTATTTATTTCGTACTCTTAAAATGGTGTGATGTATAATTTGCCTATATGCGTACGGACTGACACAAGAAAAGATTGCAGATGATATTTTACGTGAATTTTTATTCCTTATTATAAATAAATCAATAGAAATAGCTCTGTTTTTCAAGTACATAGACTGACGCGTTTCCGTATCATCTATTGTTGGTAAAATGAACAAATGAACATGCAATAGTCATACTCAAAACATGTAGAGACATCTGAGAGAACTTTCAGTAATTTGTTTCCTCTTTTTTATCTGTCGACACGAGCGAGAAGTGAAACCACAGACGAGGTGTAAGAGTAGACCAATCACCTAATGGATTTTTCTGCCTCGGGGATGGGGCTCTAGAGCCCCCTTACCATTTCTGTATCACATCCTACCATACCGGTCGGAACTAATATTGTGGAACTAATATCACATTGGTGAACCAGATCACAGCACACATAACATAACCACCGACGAGATAATGTTAAAGACGATCACAGCACACATAACATAACCACCGACGAGATACTGTTAAAGACTGTCAGCCTTATTGGAGACCGTGTCACTCGAATAATTCGGTGTTTTATATATTCTGGCTGGAATAGAAGGCCATCGAGGTCACCTCGTTGGTCTAGAAGGCAAAGGAGATTCTCGTCGGTCAAAAGGCAAATCATCATGGAACCATATGCAGACAAGTTTTCCGGGCTTATGGCCCAGTTTTAGTGCATATCAGCATACACTAATGCAGTGAACTGGGTTCTAGTTCATGCTAACGAGGAATAAATTCACTTTTGGACGGTTTGATGCAACCACAAAGATGCGACCAAAATAATCACAGACTTCTGTGATTCATATAATTTATATGGCAGTATTGCAGTACAAGTCTGATGGTGCACCGAGTAGAGACTCGGAGAGCTGAAGCAATCTACATTCGTACTACAAATGATTAGAATACAAGTTATGTGCATATAAAATACAAAAATTTTATGTATGAATCTACAATGATTAAATAAAGACAATTTAATAAATAAACGTATCTGCGTATATATTTATTGAATCCGCAATTTTTCCCGAACATCCGTCTTATTGTTGAGTTATACTACTGATTTTGAATTGCAAAAATAACGCAACTTCGAAATACAACAATTTTCGACCTCCAGGCTGGCCGTTGAGTTCTACTACTAATTTTCGTGCCAACTCTTAAAATATCATGTTCTCCCAATACAACAGTGAATTTTCGGGGTTTTCGAAAAATTTTCGACCTTCTGGCTTAACGTTGAGTTGCACTATTGAGTTTTCGAAAATTTTCGATCTTCTGGCTTTCCGTTGTGTTATACTACTGAAATTCGGATACCTCCTTCGATATCATGTTCTCGTAATACGAAGTTTAATTTTCGGGATTTTCGAAAAATTTCAGAAAAATTTCGACCGTCTGGCTTGACGTTCAGTTGCCCTACTGAATTTTCGAAAATATTCGACCGTCTGGCTTGCCGTTGAGTTGTACTACTGAATTTTCGTGCCACTTCTTTCGATATTATGTTCCCCTAATACAAAGTTCAATTTCGAGGTTTTCGAAAATTTTCGACAATTTTCGACCGTCAAACTTGTCGTTGAATTGTACTACTGAAATCCGGATACCTCCTTCGATATCATGTTCTCCTAATACAAAGTTAATTTTCGGGATTTTCGAAAAATTTCCAAAAAATTTCGACTGTCTGGCTTGACGTTGAGTTGTCCTACTGAATTTTCGAAAATTTTCGACCTACTTGGCTTGCCGTTGAGTTGTACTACTGAATTTTCGTGCCACTTCTTTCGATATTATGTTCCCCTAATACAAAGTTCAATTTCGAGGTTTTCGAAAATTTTCGACAATTTTCGACCGTCAAACTTGTCGTTGAATTGTACTACTGAAATCCGGATACCTCCTTCGATATCATGTTCTCCTAATACAAAGTTAATTTTCGGGATTTTCGAAAAATTTCCGAAAATTTTCGACTGTCTGGCTTGACGTTGAGCTGTCCTACTGAATTTTCGAAAATTTTCGACCTACTTGGCTTGCCGTTGAGTTGTACTACTGAATTTTCGTGCCACCTCCTTCAATATCATGTTCTCCTAGTAGAGATCCATATATTACCGAAAATTTGGAGAAATGTCGAGAATTGAATTTTGTATTAGGCGAATATGATAGCGAAGGAGGTGGCACGAAAATTCAGTAGTACAACTCGACGACAAGCCAGACTGTCGAAATGTTTTCAAAAATTCAGAAGTACAATTTATCTAATCTATTATCGAATATTCGTGTACAGGGTGGATACAAAAGAACACCTTAACTGGTTGTAACAATTATTCTTTATTTTTCACCAAAAATATTACAATATTAAACGTGTACAGTGGTGAGATGAGAAGAAGGTTCCTGGCAGGAATGTAGTGGCGTAGGGTATGAAGCCGCAGTTCCGTGAATTTTACTTCGTAAAATTAGGAACGTACCAGTCTGAAACATCGGAAAGAAACATATACTGATTTTGGTTCTTTAAATAATTAAAACATTTGTTTAGAACTTCAGACATTGTTTAATTATTTTTAAGTTCACGGAACAAATCATACAGCGAGGGAATTCAAGGTTACGGTGGGATAGGTGGGATCATGGCAAGAAATTTTATATTAGTAATAATTCTATTTTATGATAGCTTGTCCGCTTCAAGTAAACAATAATGTAGGAGACTAAGAGTAAGCTGATAATAACACTGAGGACATTAAGACTACGTTTACGGGATCCGTCAAAATTAAGATTGTAAAGATTGTGGTGTCGCTCGGTTTATGAATTGTCAAGACTTGGAGTCGATTTCGATAAAACACAAGGTTCTGGGATTCTTGTGAGATATGACAGGAAAGTAAGTTGGTAAGAACACCTCGGGTGGTCAAAAGATATCTGATTTATTTCTTCTTGCAACGCTTTAAGGTAAACCTTGCAAATGGTGGGGGTTGGGAAGATTTTATTGGTTGTATTTGCGAAAATAGGAAACATGTGTTTGACAGCTGTGGTAGGTTTTTTCGAACTCCTTGTCGTTTAGTCCCTGTTTTATGGTGTTTATAGTGACCAGGCGTACAAATCCTTAAAATACCTTTAAAGTCATAATAATAAAACTTAAGCCCGGACCCTAATATGGTCAGGTATGCAGGTCCCTTAGCTGCCTCCTAAAAATGAGCAACAAAGGTTAAGGCGGGACAAGCTGTCGCTTAAAAATTAGTAACAAAGGTTAAGACGGAACGAACATGCTTAACTGAGGAATTATTTGTCAAATATATTTCTTCGAGTATATATTATTGGAAAAATGGCAATAAATTTGAATAAAGACATTCTTGTTATGTCGATAAAATAATGTGAAACAGTTATTTCTAGTGCTCCGTAAACCTGGTGTTGAAAATACCATGTGATTAAGGGTTATTGGTGTTGAAAGAAAATGGTGACGTACATTTACATTAAATTTATTTGTCTCACGATACAAGACAGATCGTACATACGTTTTGGTGATTGTAAAAGGTTGAAAAAAGCAAATAGAGTTCGATTGGATTCGATGCACGAGATTATATCGAGATTCGGACAGACGACTTTTCGAGAGATCACTGTATTCTTTTGTAATTTTCATCGTTTGTTTATTTTTTTTTTTTTTTAACAATTCTCGTGATATTTAATATTCTTCATCCAGGATGTTTTTAGATACAAGCTTGCGTAGCTCTTGATGTTTGCGGTTTCTCTGTTTTCGTACATATTTGTAGACGTGAATAAGACGCGCATTATATCGTGCAGTAGAATAATTGACGGGTGTGCGTTTTAATCATGTTTATTTTTCCGGTTCGCTTTCGTCAATCTGATACTACAAGTTTTCATCAGGTAATAGTGGCCGCCAATGTCGATTTTTGTTTCCTCTGTGTAACACATGTTCGAACGACAGTCTTTGATTCGAAGCTCTCTCTCTCTCTCTCTCTATCTCCCTTTCTCTTTGGTAAAGCAACCGGACTAATTGTCGTTTCTTTTTTATTTTGCTAATTTTCTTTATTATTTAAGACAATTCACTCGAATATCCTTGGTCTGGTACCCGCAGAATTTCCATCGAATTGATTCGCGTGGTTCACCGATGAAACTTCCGAGCGAAGAAGCCGCGTGATCGTCGTGCCGAGAGATCGGAAAAGTTCTAGAAAGACTTCAGATTGTACGAGCAAATCAAATACGAATCCCTGCAGTAAAGACACAAGGGGACACCTCACTTGGTATTAATTAATTATAATATGTTATTTTCTCGCTTTCTCTGATCGTTTCTTACCGTATCCTTACTTACACACGAAACGAGCACAGATCATTTGTTTATCATATACGATTTCTTATTTCCATTCTCTTCTTCTTCATTCTTTTTTTTTTTTTTTGTTGTTTTTGTGTTTTCGTTTTTCGTAAATGTCGATCGAAATCCGTCGTGCAGATTGCGAAAGGGTTCGCGTGTAAAGAATAGTTTCGATCGGCGATCGAAGAAGTGATAGACGACGGTGAAAAGATAGAAATAGACTGTATAGCCAATGAGAAATAAGAAAAATATTGTATATTGACTCTGCTGAGTTGATCTGTTATCCGTCGAAGCGATGCGAATCGGCGATGATCTCGTTTCACTTCGGTAATGCAATCGATGGACGTGTCGAGTTTCGATGATCCATGATGTGTTGTGACGTTACTTTCGTTCTCGTTTCCAAAGGATTGTTTGATTTCTCTTGGGCGTGTTTGGACGTCACGACCGTTTAGCATTGCTTCAAGTTTCGACAGTATCGACGATTTCATCGTTAGTGTTTGTATTTTTTATTTTTTTTTATTCTTTAATTCCTTTTAAACATCTATCCTTAGATACATCACATCGACTGACTGGTACTTCACTCCTCTATTCCCCACCTCTCGATTCTTTGGTTCGTTATTGACACAAAAATAGCTTTGGATATATGTATGTTTTCTCTTTTTCTTTTTGTTTTCGTTCTCGTTTGATTTCGTTTATCCTCCCTGAATCTGTTTTGTTAAACATGTATTCTGCGTTTAGTTTTCTTTAGTTTACCGAACACCTATTATATTCAACACGATTTACACAGACGAGAAAGAAAGATCTCCCGCGAGATAGATCCGGCGAGCATCAGGAGAAACGGGGAGTAAGGGGATGGATTCGATTTTCCATCCATTCGCCCTCGTTCATCCCCATCGAAGAGTAGGATCCAATAACGTGCGATCGCTACGAACATCCTTACGTCCGCGGTGATCGCAGCTTTACGTTTGGGCGAATCGTTGCCTTTGTTTCTTCACGAAGTCGATGGCCATCTTGTCACCAGCTCTTGTCTCCAAAATTTGAAGAATTGGATGATCTAGAAAGAGGGAAAAATTACGACGATCGTAAACAGCAATTGATTTTATTTTTTACCTTCTATGACTTATGATTAGACTGCGGATCTTTATGCAAAATAAAGATATTTTGCATTGATTTTGAGAAGCAGGAATAACATACAAATTGATTTTATCCCGTAACGACTTTGCTCGTTTAGAAGCAACATTGCAACATTCTTGAATTTTTCTAATCTTTTACTGTTTTATATTTTGCTCCGTCGTGAAACCTCTAGTGAATATCTCCACTGACGTCATAACGAATGAGACCGCCATGAAGGACATAACAAAATAGCGAGTCAAACAAATATTTCAAATACTATTGAATATTTTAGATTTTATTTTGCTCGAAGAAAATAGTATTTTAGATAAGATATATCATTTCGAAAATAAAATATTTCTATCTTAACAATCTGAACCTGAAAATAAAATATTTCTATTTCAACGATTTGATTCACAAAATACAATATTTCTATTTGAACGATCTGAAACACGAAATAAAATATTTTACTCTTTGCATTGTTGTAATACTCTGAGAAACCGCATAAACATACAATTCTAAACTTAAAATTTATAAAATTTATATAAAATTTTCAATTTTAATTAAATCTTTCCAGCGTAAATGAAAAATTTTATTTTTAAACTAAAATTTATAACAGAAATAAAGCAAATGAATCTTACACGTTAAATTTTATTTATTCCATTTTTCTGGGTTGAAGGTCATTAGTAGGTCATATTGTGTTTGTGGATGAATTCGTTATTTTGTCAACTACAACATTACGTTAACGAAGATATATCGTTCCATTTAAGAAAACATCGATGACCTTGAAATCTCATAAAAAAATGACCTTGAAAATTTTGTCCCTTACACTTTTACATGTGGCCCTTCAAACAGTGTAACTTTGTCCTAAGAAGTTTTTTTGTACAACGAAAAGTAACGGAGATATTTAGGTGTTCTCTTTCTTCGGACACGCCCTGTATTTCGTCCAATCAATTTCTTCATAAATGCATAAAGATCCGCAGTCTCCTTATGACTTATTTTGACATACTTCGATTTTTTTGGTGCATAAGGGGTAATTCGGTCGGCTTGAGGCCGTGGAAGTTCTCAATGCTTGCGTTCGTATCTGCCACGCCCGGTATCGTGCTGAGCCCCAAGAATGCTTCGCCCCCGAAGTCATTCGGTTTGATGACGTCGTGATCCATTACCGTAAAGAGCACCATGGCATCCGGACTTTGACACTGTCCCACTGTTACAGAACTGTAACACAGTATTCATTTTTTATTGAACGTGTCCTTCACGCGGACGGGTCAAAAATCGATTTTTTTCATTGTACTGTTTAAAAGCATAGAACCTTAAGGGGGGTAGACCGGTTTCCAGGATTGCAAGGGTGCGGCAAACGCCATCTCATTTCCCGATAATGGTGTTTCTCAAAGATAAGGGTGTTTCAGTCGTCTAAAGCGCTAGATAGGAGATCGATCTAGGCCGCAATCGCCCTAAAAAATCCTACTTTTTTGTTAACGACGCGTAATTTGCATTATTCGGAAGTATACAGCTGCGCATGTAGCTATTTTCATGAAGCTACATGCAGCCGAATAATGCAAATTACGCCTCGTAAACGTAAAAATGGAACTTTTGAGGGCGATTGCGGCCTAGATTCATCTATTATCTAGCGTTTTTGACTACGGAAAACCCCCATCTTTAAGAAACACCGTTAACGAGAAATGAGAAGACGTATTCTGCACCCTTGCAATTCTGTAAACGAGTCTACCGCCTTAAAGAGGTTCTCATTTCTCGATAATACAAATGTAGGGGTCTTCAGTAGTCCGAAACGCTAGATAAAAGATCGATCTAGGCCGCAATCGTCCTCAAAAATCCTACTTTTTCATTTACGATGCGTAATTTGCATTATTCGGAAGTATACAGCTGCGCATTTAGCTATTTTCATGAAGCTACATGCAGCCGAATAATGCAAATTACGCCTCGTAAACGTAAAAATAGAACTTTTGAAGGCGATTGCGGCCTAGATTCATGTATTATCTAGCGTTTTTGACTACGGAAAACCCCCATCTTTAAGAAACACAATTATTGAGAAATGAGAAGATGTATCGAGCACCCTTGCAATTCTGTAAACGGGTCTACCGCCTTAAGAAGGTTCTCATTTCTCGATAATACAATTATAGGGGTCTTCAGTAGTGCAAAACGCTAAACTGCTATGAAAATAGCTACATGCGCGGCTGTATGCTTCCAAATAATGCAAATGACGACTCGTAAACGTAGAAATAGAATTTTTGAGGCCAATCGTGGCCTACATCGATCTTTTATCTAGCGCTTTTGACTACTGAAAACCCCCATCTTTGCATTATCGAGAAATGAGAAGGCGCATTCCCTAAATCCTGGAAAAACGAGTCTACCCCCTTAACACTAGGTTTACGGGACTCAAAATGACGAGTCTGGGTTCTAATATTCCTAATTTGCGATGATTAAGATTGTAAAGATGCTTCCCTGAGAAATTATTTACCAAATTTATTTCCTTGGGTATATATTATTGGAAAAATGTCCAAAAATTTAGACAGCTTGTTATGTTCATACATTTATAAAATAATGTGACATATTTACTTCCAGAGCTCCGCAAATCTAGTGTTAATAATACCTTCACAAAATTGTATAAACTCACAATTCGAAACTCTCTCCGAATATGGGATTCAATGTCTTCTTCTTCACGTTGGTTTGCTGCTCGGCGCAATGCTCGAAGACTCTTCGTGGCAACAGCTCGATTATCACAAACGGATCGCTGAAGCCATTCGGATCCAACGGAATCACGTCCCTAGCATTCTTCACCTCCACCCAGAGCGAATCGTGATTGAGATACGCCATCACTGTTAGAACACCGTACTCTGTAGACACGGTGTTCAGTTGGTCCTGAAAACGACGTGTCTGGTCAGAAGATTCTCTCGCATTGAGATTTGCAAAAGGATGGATGGATTTCGAAAGAAACCTGAAGTCGTTGTCGATAGAAACGATCAATCAAGAACGCTGTGTCCATTTTATGATACTGCAAGCGTTCCTCAGCGTTCATGAAACTCTGCGAATGAAGCACATCGTACGGAAGGCCTTTGTCGTCCGCGTGGAAGAACTTCATCAGCAAATCCAAGGCCTCGTGAAGTCTCTCGTAAAACATTGCAGGTTTGTCCTAAACGAAGATTCAGTCTCTTAACGATCATGTACGCGAGGCCAACGAAAACTGGCGAATGTTCACTTACGCCGGCGTTTCCGTCCATTTGGTTGCTCAATTCTCCCAGCACAACTTCCCAGATGTCCTGGAGGACTCGCATGAAGTTCACGGTAAGCAAAGCCGAGTTTAGTGACACTAAATGGACGTCCAAATACTCCAGCAACGGCGCGATGGCTTCCGTGGTCGGCAAACTGTCCGGGGACCAAGCCAAATGGAAAATTGCCTTTTTCAATGGCGGCCTCATCTGCGGTTCGAGTAAAAAAAATAGCACCAAATTGTAAAATTGAATTATTCAACTGCCTTAAATGAGTAAAAGGCAGAGCCGGATTAAGACCAATAGCAGAAGTAGCAAATGCTACGGGCCCCGCGCTCTTCTGGGGGCCCGTGCTCTTCTAAGGGCCCCGCGCTTGCAGCAGAAAAAGCTCTGCCTACTATCAACAGATATTTCTGCTAAAAAAAGGTCCTTCATTGCGTTTTGTTTTATTATCATGCAAAACCTAGGGCCCCCAGGTAACATTAGCTACGGGCCCCGCGCTAGTTTAATCCGGCCCTGGTAAAAGGTAAATTAAGGACAAATGCTAGAGAATAGAAAGGGATGCAATAATTAGGTTAGCAATTATTAGGATACGAACAGAGTAGATCAGGATAGGAATGAGTGAGACAAAGTAAGAGAGAGAGAGAGAGAGAGAGAGAGAGAAGGTATGGTAAAATTGAATTATTCAACTGCCATAAATAAATAAAAGATCACCTAAAAACAAATGTTAGGGAATAGAATGGGATACAATAATTGGGTTAGTAATAATTAGGATACGAACAGAGTAGATCAGGATTGGAATGAGTGAAACAAAGTAAGAGAGAGAGAGATGGTATGGTAAAATTGAATTATTCAACTGTCTTAAATAAATAAAAGATCACCTAAAAACAAATGTTAGAGCATAGGAAACGATGCAATAATTAGGTTAGTAATAATTAGGATACGAACAGAGTAGGCTAGGTTAGGAATGAGTGAAACAAAGTAAGAGAGAGAGAGAGAAAGTATGGTAAAATTGAATTGTTCTACTGTCTTAAATAAGTAAAAGGTTAACTAAAAACAAATGTTAGGGAATAGGATACGATACAATAATTGGGTTAGTAATAATTAGGATACGAACAGAGTAAGTTAGGTTAGGAATGAGTGAAACAAAGTAATAGAGAGAGAGAGAGAGAAAGTATGGTAAAATTGAATTGTTCTACTGTCTTAAATAAGTAAAAGGTTAACTAAAAACATATGTTAGGGAATAGGATATGATACAATAATTGGGTTAGTAATAATTAGGATACGAACAGAGTAGGTTAGGTTAGGAATGAGTGAGACAAAGTAAGAGAGAGAGAGAAGATATAATAAAATTAAATCGTTCAACTGTCTTAAATAAATATAAGGTCAACTAAAAACAAATGTTAGAGAATAGGAAAGAATGAAATAATTGGGATATGAACAGAGTAGGTCAGGGTAGGAATACGTGATACAAAGTAAGAGAGGGAGAGAAGGTATGGCAAAATGGAATTATTCCACTGTCTTAAATAAATAGAAGGTCAACTATAAACAAATTTTAGCGAATAGGAAATCATGCAATTATTAGGTTAGTAATGTTTACGAACAAAGTAGGTCAGGGTAGGAATGAGTGACACAAAGAAAGAGAGAAAGAAGATATAGACCGAATGTGCGAATAAGATAAATCTGTAAAGTTAGGATACTGTAAACCAAGTCACATTTCTTAGCTGTAAGAATAAAATAGCGTAGTAATGATAATAATAATAATAATAATAATAATAAAAGGTCATCGTGATTATGATGGTTTGATTAAGTGGCAAATTGTTATCGTCCTGGAAATTAGATAGAAACGCAGCCACTAGGCATTGCTGACCTTGGTGCCGATTCTTGAAACAATTTGATTTATGAAGAGCAACATTTGTCCCGGGGTTTGTTCCAGCGGAGATGTCAAAGCGGTCCGCCATTGGATTCGTGCGGAATCACCCGCTTGGCTCTCCAGCGCCATCAAAAGTTTCTCAACATGAAGCTCCTCGCGTAAGTTCATGAGCCACCTTCGGACATATTCGAGGCCGTTGATGGCCACACACATCTGTCGGGCGAAATGATACCATTATTGATCGCAAGAAGCTGGGCAGCTCGTCCGGGAATCAAACTTATTTAACCGCTGTCCTTTTTATTCTTCTACAAAACTATGTTGCACCCGATTGTACAACTTTTCATTGAAATTCGTCACCAGGAAATGAATGATTTGGTGAATGATGCCTTTAAAATACCGGGTCTAAAGTGTAAATAGATGTTGCATTAACACTCGACGCGGTAAACACATATAAATTTGTTATATTATTGAATCTATAATAACATTATTTGGAAATTTAAGTAACCTGACATTGAACGTGACTAATGGCAAACATAGGTAAAATTATATATTAACAATTATAGCTGAAGGAGAAAAATAATTTGAATAGCTTCGCGTGCAGCACTATAATCGGACGCCTTGCCTGTTGTGATCTGTGTTCGTGAGCTGCTTTACGCTGCAGATCATTCGCTTGCATCATTTCCACAGACAGTTGCATCTACGATATTTTATTCCGGCAGGTACAATGCATCAACGTTCAAGCATGCTCAAAAAGAAACGTCATCCATTCCCGCGGTAAAGTGTTCCAGATAGCCCTACAGCTAATTTGCGAAGCAGTGTTGTGTCATACAAATGCAAAGCAGTCTCTACCTGAGCGATTACCTCGTCTGTGGTCTTATATGGGGTTTGCTCCTCGTAATAACCACTGTCAGCTAGTTTCTGATGGGTAATTTCCGCATAGTATGCTGCCGAAGTGCATATCGCCTGCAGTATAAAACAATGTTCGAAATAAATGAAGTCCAACAAATACAGAGTGTCCCGGGTTTTTCCGGCCGAACCACGGGAGCGTATTCTACAAGTGGAAATAAGAAAAAAATGTTACTTGAAGTTCAGTTAGAACACGCTTCGTTACAAAGTTATAAACAAATGAAATTGAATTTGGTAAAGGCGGATTTTACTACGCAATCTAGCAGGTGTTGCGGTAAACGTGACAGTGACGTTGAATCACTCGAAGATAATAAACGTGATAACTAGACAGCGGATGTTTATGCAAAATAAAAATTTTCGTCCCGAATTGCAACAAACTGGAATGAAGCAGAAGTTTATTTTCATTCTTAATGTGTTAAATAGATTGAAAATAATACAACAGTATTTTCAAATTCATTTAATATTGCTACCTTTGAAATTACCAGTTTCATTTGTTTATAACTTTGTAACGAAGCGTTTCCAACCGAACGTCAAATAACATTTTTTTCGTATTTCCTCTTGTAGAATACGCTCCCGTAGTTGTAATCCGGGACACCCTGTATATCAAAAGATACACTTGTATCATACTCACGTCGATGACTTTCAATACTAAATTGTACGATCCTGGGAGGTCAGGCCAAGCCAACTTTTTCCAAAATTCCTTGATCTGTAAATATTGAATGTAGTATTGAAAACTGCGATATTGTTTATTATTCTGAATTCTGTACAAGAACCGATATAAATGCTACCGCGACGTTGGGCCTTAATGGGTCAAGAAAAGTTCACAGAGGTTTTAATCAATAAATTACACTCTAACTTCAGTATACCTGATAGAAGCACGCTGTAACATCTATCGCCGAGGTACAATGTTTTACTATATATTCGCCAGTACACATTCGATCCATTTCAGCCGACTTCCGTACACGTTGAATTGCTTTCAGTTTAGCGAGGTCCAACCATTTGTCGACAGCTGGTCTGAACAATTCGTAAAACTTGCAAATAGCCAAAGTTTTGTGGTCGGACTGTGGCAAGTTCTCCTTCATTCTAGAAATAATACTTCCGTCATAACAGTACTTAAGACTAATCTATGGCTAAAGTAAAACAATGAAAATATGTTCCAGCATTATCGGTCGATTTAATAATTAGAAAAAAGGGGGTCTGTTTAAAATGAATTCGAGTACCAAAAATAATATAAAATAAAATGGGTATGGAGAAAACAGGAAAGATGAGATTAATCGATCAGATTGACATTTACATCGCGAGTAAAGCGAGGTTGATTTAGTTTAAATTTGCTTTATAAAGCAAGGTTGATTTAATTTAATTTTGCTTTATAAAGCAAGATCGATTTAACGTAATATAATTAGAAAAAAATATATGGGACTGTTTCAAACTAATTCAAGTACCTAATATAATATAAAATAAATTGGTCATAGAGAAAACAGAAGAGATGAGCTTAACAATTCAGATAGACATTTACATCACGAAATCTTGTAAAGCAAGGTTAATTTAATTTAAATTTGCTTTATAAAGCAAGATCGATTTAACGTAATATAATTAGAAAAAAATATATGGGACTGTTTCAAACTAATTCAAGTACCTAATATAATATAAAATAAATTGGTCATAGAGAAAACAGAAGAGATGAGCTTAACAATTCAGATAGACATTTACATCACGAAATCTTGTAAAGCAAGGTTGATTTAATTTAAATTTGCTTTATAAAGCAAGGTTGATTTAATTTAATTTTGCTTTATAAAGCAAGGTCGATTTAATTAAATTTAATTTAAAAAAATATATGGGACTGTTTCAAACTAATTCAAGTACCTAATATAATATAAAATAAATCGGATATAGAGAAAACAACAGATTAGATAACAATTTAGATTGACATTTACATCACGAAATCTTGTAAAGCAAGGTTGATTTAATTTTGCTTTATAAAGCAAGGTCAATTTAATTTAATTTTGCTTTATGAAGCAAGGTCGATTTAATTTTATTTTATTAGAAAAAAATATATGGGCTGTTTCAAACTAATTCAAGGACCTAATTTAATGTAAAATAAATTGGTTATAGAGCAAGCAGAACAGATGAGCTTAACAATTCAGATTGACATTTACATTACGAAATCTTCTAAAGTAAGGTTGGTTTAATTTTGCTGTATAAAGAAAGGTTGATTTAATTTAATTTTGCTTTATAAAGCAAGGTCGATTTAATTTAATTCAATTAGAAAAATTATATGGGACTGTTTAATACTAATTCGAGTACCTAATATAAAATCAATTGGATATATAGAAAACAACAGATGAGTTTAACAATTTAGATTGACATTTACATTACGAAATCTTGTAAAGTAAGGTTGGTTTAATTTTGCTGTATAAAGAAAGGTTGATTTAATTTAATTTTGCTTTATAAAGCAAGGTCGATTTAATTTAATTCAATTAGAAAAATTGTATGGGACTGTTTAATACTAATTCGAGTACCTAATAAAATATAAAATAAATTGGGTTTGGAGAAACAGAACAGATGAGCTTAACAATTTAGATTGACATTTACATCACGAAATCTTGTAAAGCAAGGTACAGCTCGAACATCGGAGTCCCTATCTCGGCGCCTGGTGGCAGAACATACTCCTCGTCTGGATTCTGGCCGTGCAGCTGAAGACAGGCGGTCGTGACTCTTGCTCCGAGCTCGTGTTCCATCTAGCAATCATATATTTGTTTAATTGGTCGGCTGTCATTAATTGTCAAGTTTTTCTACAAACGCTTCACAAGTTACTTGCATGAAAACTTGATTTCTCGAGAGATTTAATACTGCAGGAATTTCAAGTGTCAAGGTTCTTGTAATCGCTATAGGTATTGAGTAATTATCGACTTGGACAGAAGGTGTGTGAATTAAAATATTTAGAACAGTGTAGCATTCTAACAGAGGATTGTAACAAACTGGAAAGTGAAAGTATGAAGTGGAAAGAATTTTAGGTGTTTTTTCACCAACATTCAGTGCATTTTTCTAGCTGCATTGTTTATTCTTATGCATCCAATACGAGTTAAACAGCCTGCAGGTGATACGATTTCTCGTACAGCTAATTGTATAAGTTCGTGTGAACAGAAATCGTATCGTTTGTAGGACGTTTACTGTAACAATTTTTATTCTATTGTTACTTGACAATATGGGTTCGCTGATTCAATTTTGATCCTCGCCAGAGTCGCCAGATTAAGGTGGTAGACTCGTTTTTCCAGGATTGCAAGGGTACGGATAAGGGTGCGAATACAAATGCGCATGTAGCTTTTTTTCATAAAGCTGCAACAGCTACACTACTGTGCAAGAGAAAGAAGCGCCCAGTATAATTATAAGATACAACGACAAACGATATCTTTATATAGAAATTGTATCGTGCAATGTATGATTTATTGCATTTAAAGTATTCGATAATCCGCAACAACACATGCAGTGACTCGAATTAATATTCGGGAGCTCTAAAAAAATACGATAACCTTTTTAATATCGTACTATACGATTTGAACATTTTTGAGAAGCTAGAGCAATTAATTCGCTAGAGAATGTGGAAAGAAATTTTTTCAAAAATTGCAATTCATCGGAACTGTAGAAAAAATACTAAAAGTTGCAATTTACAACTTGAAAATTATTAATTACAATTTGAAAATTTAAAAAACACTTTTGTAGATCTGCGTCAATTAAACACATTCTGAAATTTATAATTTATATTATTAAATTTCAAACACATTCTTGAATTTCGTCAAAATCCGTGGACGTAGCAATGAGTAAAAATAGGACTTTCGAGGGCGATCGGAGCCTAGATTGATCTTTTATCTAGGGTTTATTTTGACAGGTGAAAAACCCAAATTTTTGCATTATCGAGAAATCAGAAAGTGCATTCCGCACCCTTGCAATCCTACCCTTCCCTTCTACGACGCCATTCCGCGCGTCACGTGACCAATCCTATAGAGAGAATAACTTTTTCTCCTCAATTTGTGCACCATCCCATTATCAAGCGACTCTGTTCCAGCGTTTTTCGTTGCGGTGTTCAACGCGTGCATAACTCGGGAGGATAGAAGGGGCAGCGGTGAAACAAGGAGCACACTGGATGCTTGGCAACTTTTCAAACTCCACTTGTGCCGTGGTAACTCGTTTACGGAGCGGTATTCGACCGGAGCCCGTTGCTTTCCCGCGCCGATATGACGCGTCCACGGAAACATAAGAGTTCTCTATTATCCCGCCGCGCCGGAAAAAATTGCAGCGAGACGCCGATGAAATTATGAAATTTCCCTTGGACGTGTCACGAACTTTCCGATGGCTCTGAAGTTCGGGATCGGCGCAGAAACTTGTGCAAAAGTGCTAGACACTGCCCTAGAGGAAAGATGATCCAGGACTCAAGGAGGAACTCCAAACGCGAAGTATACAATTGCCAGGATACTCAAGGACTTCTTACTACCCACTTTCCGGAAGTATTCTCGTTTGTGACTTCCGGCCGTGAATTTCAAGAATGCTTTCACAATTAATTCGAGAATTTTCTAAATCGTCGCAGAATTATCTACAATACACAATTTATAGGCTGTTCTCGTCGAAATTGTAATTATGTACAGGGTGGTTCACGCAACTTTGTATATACAGGGTGTTCACGCTATTACTAGCCAGCGTTTTTCTTGAAAATAGTAGATATTAGAAAAGAATGAAAGAGGAAAAAGTAGTACTGTTTTTTATACGCGATACAATGGCGTATGCGAATTTTGGTGGTTGTACCATTTTGTTAGATATGAAGGTGACCTTCAATTTTTTAAATAGAATGCTGTATAGTTTTTTTATAACACATGAAAGCGTACCCCTTCAAACCGGGGAACTTCTGTATACAAAACTTTTTCGTGCAACGCATACTTTGGAAGTTATTTAGGTGTGCAAGTTGCGTGAACCACCCTGTATACAGGGTGAGTCACCTAACGTTTTGCACCTCAAATATCTTCGTTCTTTCTGAAGATACGTAAAATATGGTGAGAACAACGTTGAATGGTACAATGGGGCTGACACGATGCCAAAAAAATTTTGTTTTTATGTCATTTTTTTAGAGTTATCAAAGTCACCTTGACTTTTTTAAATGGAACCACCCTTTTTTAAACACCTACAATGATAGTCCCTTTCATTAGGAATTCAGTGACTACAATTATTCCAAGGTCATTCAAGGTCACAGACAGAGAAAACGTATAAGATTTAGATTATGGTTGAATTTCTAAGGTCAATACTTTTTTACTCGGACTTCGACATTCTTCCATATTTTGGTATGAAAAATATAATATTCCATTTAAAAAAAACAAAGTCGACCTCCAAATCTGCGAAACGCTTCCACCTGTGAAAAAATAGATACACTAAATAATGTACCCCTTCAGACCATGCAACTTCTGTATACAAAACTTCTCCGTGCAACGCATACTTTGGAAGTTATATAGGTGTGCAAGTTACGCGAACCACCCTGTACATATAAGTAAAAATTTATAGACAATGTGGATTTCAAGAATGCTTTTATAATTAACTTGACAATACATTTTTGCAAATCGTGAGAGAATTGCGGGCAGTATGTATTTACTCGGCGAATTAATGCTACAATTTTGACAACAACAGTGTATAACAATGCATAAATGTAGTCTAACTGTAGACACTTCTTAGTTACCTTTACTACTAGACTGCGGATTTTATGCATTTATAGCAAAAATAGGTACGCACAAATTAAAACAGTGAACGTGTTAAAAACATTGAAGTACGTCAATGCATTATTTTCAGCTTGACAGTATAATTAAAAGAAGAATACACTTTTTATTTGGCTCCTGTGTCTTGCAATCAATGCGAACATTTTTATCTTGCATAAAGATTCGCAGTCTATTTATTACTTTTATTTCTACGTTAACAATTGGTTGCTTTCCCCCTTACGATTTCACAGTTAAATAACCACAGTTCGGATTGAGATATCCACTCGTTTGACTACGTCTGAATAAACTAATTTTGAAGGAAGACATTTTTAGGTAATTAGAAGTACTGGAGTCTCAAGCACATTTCGCAGTCTCTAGGTAGTCCAGCACTTTCCCGAGAAACAAGGGCGCAACGGAAACAATTAGTGCACATGCAGAACAGCCCAGCGCATATACATATGTATATAACGTATAGATTCAATGGATTTTCGGCGCAGCGTTTGCCAAATCAGGTGGAAATTCCGTGTGGAACGTGTGATGTGTCATCGATATACATACGTCGAAACCTACGAGAATTGTGCACCAGCTGAAACTAAAAGGCTGATAATCGAAACCTACTTCATGCGTTATTATTTCAAATAAAATCGTTAGAGTATGTTAATCGTTAGAATATGTTTACATAAAAAGAAGTGGAATCACCGAAGAGTATCTATGACACTATAACACTGTCCAAACCAAATTTGTTCAACAATTACTGTCGGATGATTCTTATAGACTTTTCTGCGCTGCTTCAGCTAAGCAAAAAACCCTATAAGAATCACCCAACAGTAATTGTTGAACATGAAAAAAGTTTGATTTTGTTGGACAATGTAGTTTATTTTGGAAGTAGCTAAACTAATTCATAAAATACCTACGTTACTCGTAAATTCATCGAAACATGTGTTTTCCTGTTATTTACAACGAATCTCTAAAATGAGAGATATTAACATGCAGGCGATCCGTTACGCATGGAGATAACGATTGTCTAACGTCAGCGACCGAACACTATCTTTCGGATTTCGTCTATTTCCCTAAGTAAGTCCTTCAAATTTCTACCTCTACAATCTGAGAATGCTCCACACTCTCGACAATTCTGAACTCGAGGGGAATATTTACAAGAGATCGGTGATCTAGAACAGAGGCGGGGGACTGATGGCCCACGGGCCGCACACTTTCCGTGTCTCCTGTTCTCAGTGTCTACCAGTGTCCCCCACTACTCGACAGATGTCCCATAAAAGAAATAGCGTGCGGCCCGTGGACCAGTTCCCCGGCTCTGGAAACAAAGTCAAGTTAGGAGCGGTGCTGAAGAGTGGGAGGCCAGAAAATCAACGGTGGGGGTCGCGCAGCGACGAACATGTAATCGAAAAACATGTTCAGAAGACTGCGATCTAATCAGTGACCCTCCATCTTATTTGCGATCGACAAACCGATTGGATGGAAAATGCAGTTTCTTTTTTGTGTGTGATCTTTACGGTTTGACGGTTCTCTTTGCGAAGAGTTAAATTGTCGAGGGCAAATAAATGCGAGACGTCGCGATCAGACGGTTCGAGTGGTGAACATACAGAAGGAGTTCGAAGAAGAGAGAAGACAGAGAAGAAAGAAGGGGGAAATTAACATTTTGTGGTTGGCGATGAAAAAAGTACCTCAGAAGTGTTCTCCATGTGTGTCGCCACGTGTTCCGCCAGCTATGGACAAACATCTTGTGTACAGTAAGATCGCGATGACCTGACGGACATATCGCACTTCATCGGTTTCCGTTCAACCTGGCCTTCAGGTCACTGCGATTTGTTTATTTATAGGGTGTCCCTAGTCAATGTAACAATCTAACTTGCCTTAATATCCTCCTGAAACTTTATCAATTTCGCGAACGTGATATAAATAACAATGACCATAGAAACTCTCGGGTTACGTGCACCGAAAGCCCACCGGATTTAGAGCAACAATATACACTCGCCACGTAACCGTCCATTTTCACCATATTGATTAGTGAATCGTATACAGTGAGCGTGAAATGTATTCGTACGCCCTATAGGGCTAATTCTAAGATAGAATAACTTTTTTATAATTGTATCGGACGACCTGATTCTTTATAATCGATTAAAAACATTGGTTTACGAAATGATATGCAGAAAAGATTTTCCAAATAATTATAATTCACAAGGTTACATGCAAAAATGGAAAAGGCAATTTGTAAAACTGTTTTATTTGGGCTCCTAATGAAAATTTGAAATATAGATTTTGTAGATCTACAAGAATGATATTCAATTTTTGTATAAAATTTGATTACCATGTTTATTTATGTATAGTAGTTGCGCACATGCTGAAAATTTCATCGAAATCGATTAATATACGCGAGCTACAAGCGGTTAAAAATTGTGGAAATCGTAGTTTTAGACGACTTTTGATCAGTTTCTGCTTAAAAACCACAGAATCGTACATCTTTCGATGCGTGTAGTTTTTTCCTGCGTCAACCGATTTCGATGAGATTTTCAGCAAGTGTATAACTAACATAGATCTACGAAACATATATTTTAAATTATCATTAAGGGCCCATCTACGGGCCCATCTACCACGTAAAGTCGCAATATTTTGCCAATGGCTGTGTTTTTATGAGTGCGTTTACTTACCGCGCCGAGAGTAAAAACGAAGCCGAACGTAGAAAAGGACAGCATGTAAATACGGATCGCGCGGCCGAAGCATATCGGTGTGAACCACTACTAATCCAATCACAAAATTTCTTTATCGATTATAAAACGTTTCATTGCATTTACATGAATTACCTTGTAAATTGTAATTTATGGAAAATCGTTTTTGCATATCATTTCGTAAACCAATGCTTTCAATTGTTTATAAAAAATCAGGTCGTTTGGTGCAATTATAAAACAGTTATTCCGTTTTAAAGAGCGTACAAATAATGTCACACCCATTATACATACACTGCTCGTGAAATGCTTGGACCACATACGAATATTCCTTCAATTTAATAAAAAAAAAACATGTAATGACAGTATTCTTCTATTCCCAAGTCGGACATCATCAAAGAAAAGAAAACGTGAAAATGGTTGGATAGTGTTACGTGATTTAGCAATTGAGACTGATATACGAAAATCCTGATGCAAAGCATTGGGTTGGCAAGAAAGTAATTTCGGCAATTTAAGGTGAAATAACAGCCAATTCTGGGAAAATTTTCGAGTTCTAAAGAAAGATGGCAAAAGATCATCGAACAAAATGGAAAATATTTTACTGATTAAAATTCATTGCTTGGATAGAAAAAAATTGGCTTTTATTTGACTTTGAAATACCGAAATTACATGTTGTCATTTATGCACTGCTCGAGAGAATGATTTAATTTCAGGATAATTTTTTCTCCTATTTTCAGCCACGTAAATGTCGATGAAATAAAATCTTACAATTTCATGATATATCATATGCGGACCTAGATTTTTTACCGATAGTATTATCTATGACCCGAGAATGAAAACGCCGATGATACTTGTTCCTTCGAAATCGGTCGGTCTCCGTGAATTATAATAAAACTGAATGAGCGAAACGTTGAAAATTAATTTTCAACAACAATTTCAGTTGCGAGCATTTCGTGATTTTCATTTGAATTTCATGGTCCACGTGATAAATAGTAAATAACAAACGTAATTGTCCATCGTAACGTACACGGAACACCCTATATATAAAAGAGTAATATGTTTTTGCAGTTATTTCGATGCAAGGACGTCGACCGAATTCGCAGATGATGTGAAAATTAATTGAAGAAACACAGATCCATTGATATTTATCGCGTTACTTTCACATCGACGTTCAAAGAGATTTAACAGTTATCATTTTCAACGAGTTAGCACATACATAATACTTGTCATTTGAAGAAAAACACGATCGACGTCTTGACTGAAGCATATAAGCCAAACATAGCACATCCAGCTTTACGAAACAGTGAATAAAATATAGTTATGTGTTATATGGTTGTGTGCTTTGATTCTGCATCGTCACGGACTATCAAGTGAGTATCTTATATCTTTCGTTTACTCTTTCAATTGTCAGATCACATTTCGCATTCAATTGCTTACCAGCTTGTCCAATTGTTTATACACCGCCGCGAAATATGGCACACCATTCGTGCTGAAACATAATATTTCATCGATTGTTTGTGATCTACCATAGATGCTGTTGTTTTTTTTTTTAGTTTTTTTTTTAGCAAACGTAAACAAATCGCACAGTGCATCGTTCAACACTGCGATATTGTTGGATTTCTTCTCGGGAGATTTTCAACGAGAAAGAATATTTTTTTTGGGATTATGTTTCTGTACTCGTCTATTGGATGATTGCAAAAGTTCGTGCACGATTTTCGGAGACTTCATGTGATAGTGTGACTGTACATGTTATTGAGTAATAAAACTATTTTAAAATGTACTATTATTAATTTTCAAATCGGGCACAAGCTTTTGCAATCGCCTAATAAGTTACGCTTAAGGTAAGAAACTATTTAGTAAGAATTTCAAATGTACGAAATTTTTATGCATGCATATTAGTAAAAGTGTTTTAGCTAACAATAACATTTGCCAGAACAATCGAAGCATTACAAACTTGTATTCTAATTATATTTATGTTAATATCTGGTTCCATTTTCTGCACCCCTAGTCAAAAGTGTTCGATCAGTCAAGATCGACGATTATTCGTATATTTAATGTAAACCATTTTTTCACTTATGATAAAGACAAACAAAATGATTTATCAGACATACAGAAGATGCTAATACGAATATGTTTTTTCTTCAAGATATAAAATGAGAAAATTTGACATCCAATTCTTTGAAATTTTACCAATTGTTATAATGCTGTGTGGTGCTATTTATATTTTTTTATAATTTACGAAGGTCCCTTTGTATCTATCTAATATATATTCAATAATTTCGTTTCTAATAATCCTTTCTGTAATCACATTTATGTTTCTGATCGAATATTTTCTAGCAGGGGTAGCAATTAGTTTCTCAGATCTTTTTTGGGTATAAACTCCGAAATAATAATATTCAAGAGACGAAATGTATTACCGTAATATTAATTCATTAACTTAAAGATAGTCGATTTAATACGATTGCATGTGTAGTGCAACTACATGTACAGCATGTTAGAGCTTCAGATGAACAGAGTAAAGAAAGTAATTACTCGATGAAAGAAAGTTAATGTATTCACCATTCAAAAAGACTGTTATAGTAGGTCAACCCTTGCTCCAGGTCTACCAGTAATGCAGTTACTAAGTTTGTAAAGTCTTGTAGGGCTTTGTCTGCATCCTGATCTGGCTCTTTGTCGTAACACATTGTTTGGAGTCTCGTGCTTTCATACCTGAGGATGATAAACATTAATAACCAAGATTTGTCGAAGTTGTAACAAAAGTAATTATTGGTAAAATCTGACGTTAATGGTTGTTCATCGAGTATCAATATATATATATAAAATAACAAGAAAAAATGAATTCATTTAAATCTATCACCAACCAATCCAGGGTTCCTTTTCTTAAGGCAGTTATAATTTCTCCACGAATTTCTTTGTTGAAAGGACAACACGATCGGAAAGCTGGCATATTTGATAGCAATCCTAAACACCTGTAAGATAGACCCATAAACTTTAATCACATTTTTAATTGGTAATTACAAAATCTAATTACAAGTTTCCAGTAAAAATTGTAGAAATTGTAGAAGTTGTATTCGTGTCTACAGTAGTGTCTCGCTCAGAGTCGCCAGATGAGGGGTGGGAGCACGAATTGAGGGGAAATAGTGACCATCTCTCTGCCAGTACAGGATTAATCACGTGACGGGCAGAAAAGTGGGGGACTAGCGTCGTAGAAGGGGAACATACAGTGAGGAGACAAGTTTTAATCTGGCGACTCTGGTCTTACTAGTAATAACAGTTGCATTGATTCATTGTAATTGTATTTTATTACACGAATGTAATGAAGCCTTTTTAACGTTTTGTTTAATACCACTGTCCAACGAATATTCACCTAAGAAGATAATCCAGTTTCGAGATCGACGGTCGATGCAACGGCGGATAAAGTATGCGGTGCTGTCGAATTTTCTTTAAGGAGAAATCGAGGAAATCGTTGAAGGAATCGGCGAGACACTGTGCCACGTCTCGAGAGAGTGTGTCTGTGTGCCACACTTTATCCAATTCCTGCAAGCCAGACCCAGTTCAGTGTGTATTAAAGAAATGATCATAATATATTGGTAGAGTGGGGTATCCTATGAACAATCTTACAACGAAGGAATGCGAAACAGAAATTTTTTTATTTGTTTTTTAACCCCTCGCACTCGGAGCTATTTTAACTGGAAAATTAAACATTTATCTGATCTAGAATATTTCCATTCCCGATGATTCTTGAAATTTTATGGATATCAAATTGGTATAATACCTCATACAATGTCTAAAAAAATGTTTAGTGCAAAGGGTTGAAAGATGTTTGGCATACGAATTTGCCAAAAAACTGTTTTCCGGTAGAATCGATGGTACCTTTCTTTCCTTTATCAATTTATTATAACTTTGCACATGCGTGCAATGTATTTTGAAGTGTAATAAATATTTATTTTGTTTATTAAAAAAATGTTTAGTAATTGTACTGCAATTAATAATAATGGAAAATGATGGTAAAGTAATTTTTAGTGGCGCCTCAGAGGAGACAACCGAGTGCAAAGGTTTGAAAGATGTTTGGCAGGCGAATTTGCCAAAAAACTGTTTTCCGGTAGAATCGATGGTTCCTTTCTTTCCTTTACCATTTTATTATATCTTTACACATGCGTGCAATGTATTTTGAAGTGTAATAAATATTTATTTTATGTATTAAAAAAATGTTTAGTAATTGTACTGCAATTACTAATAATGGAAAATGATGGTAAAGTCATTTTTAGTGGCGCCTCAGAGGAGACAACCGAGTGCAAAGGGTTGAA
>CM052204.1:8080107-8100800 GCA_028455805.1 Lasioglossum figueresi
GTACTATACTATGACCTTGAAATGATCTCAAACTTGAAAATTTTGTGCAAACGTAATTTTAATGAAGAATTATTTCTTACAATATAAATCAAGTTACATTAGATGTTCGAACTGCGATCCATCTTCTATGATACAGAACTCCGCTCTTTGTATTAGATTTTTCGTTGTTGCCATAATTAGGGCGTCTTTCATAGTTAGGGCAGTTTTTCAGAAGTACTGAGAAACTTTTGTATAAAACATTTTTTAATTGCACTACTGGAAATGCCTAAAAAAATGGTGACATAACTTAACGGATACACCCTGTATATTTTTTAAGCACGAGTATTTTATATATAATTAACCGCAAAATTCATAGCTTTCGAATGATATTCAGTTCAAAAGGAATGGTCACTTAATTATAATTGGTTATAATGATACAATAAAAGAATTACGAAACGAAAGTTCGCGAATTTAGTTGCCAACCTAATATTTTGTATGGATCATTTGAATAACAATAATTAATTTATGCTCTGATAAATATAGATTCACAAAAAACTTATCTTGTTTTCGCAAAGTTTCCTATATCATATCGACTCGCTTTAGAACTCGCTGCAGTTGCTACATTCGTGCCTTCTGCTTCCTTAATTTTGTTCACGTCGGAAGAAGGTCAGTTGCCAAGAAACTTTGAGTTTCTTCCGTCTTAGAATATCTTCAGTTGCATTCAAAGTTTCAGAAAAGTTGCATCCCAAGTTTTAAAAAAGTTGCATATTTGTTGCATGATAGTGCCGACTTTTTGTTATTTATTTCCGTCTAGACTTATTCGGGAAAACTGCATAATTTATTACACAAAAATTAACCTCTCACAGTACGAACATCATAATTGATACTATAATAATTTCTCAAATACATAAAGATGTTTGAAAAATAATTTACTCTCGCATAAATATTCTCTATAGAAAAACATCGTGATTACCGTCAAGAAAATTGTTAGATCACGAGATATTTAAATAAAATGTGCGCACAGTTTACGAAGAACAAATAGGTTAGTCTGGCTCTCTCCCTGGAAATTGTTTTTTGATGTTTGTCTCACCGCGAAACACGCTCGAAATTTGAATACACCGAGAACATCTTACCATGGAAATTTATGATAACGATTTTCATCGTCGCTTGCATATAGCTAAGGTTACCGCGATCATAAAACCAGTGACCGACGTTGCCGTGTCGAGTTGTTAACTTCAGGAAGACGATGATGCATATCTCTTCACGACCGTATATCGTTTTTCATCTCGTTTTTCACTCCGACAAGATTCGCCTCGAAACGACGCGACGACGGACCGAGAAAAACTAGCTTTCATTCCTTCCCGTTTCCGTCACCGCGAAAATAGTAGTGCTCGATATCGATTCATCGAAAATGCAGTTCTCGACCGAGTTTCGCGAACGGTATACAAAATCTCGCTTGGGAGCATCGTCGAATTTTCACAAAATTCTTCGGATTGATAAACGTTGTTCTGCGCAAAATAATGGAAGCAAGTTCGCTACATACAGTGGAGTTTTGATCTAAGAAAAAACTCGGTCGCACAGTGGTCCTTTTCATTGATTTAGCTGGCCCAAATTATTTATAATGTTTAATGATCCCGCAACGTTTTCAAACCACGTATAATATCATTTTTTATTTGTTTAAGTATTCTTAAAACATTTTTTAATACTTTTTCAATATTTTTTGGAACGTTTTTAAGTAAAAAGCAATATATTGTTGAATTAAACAATAGAAATTAATAATAGAAGCTGTTTTTAAATTCGTGTAACTGTTTGTTTATTAAAGTTTATATAAAATTCAGGCAGCACTATTGCACGGAAAAGTTTACATGTCACTCTAATCACTATGTAGGCAAGCTTATAGTATATCACGCTATTCACTATGCAGGCTAGTTTATATTACAGTATACACTAGATTAAAATATAATAGTTGAAAACTGCGTATAGCAAATACTGATACATAAAATATTGTGGACGAAGGCCAATTTTCAATAGAATTTCACTTTACTATAATAGACACTACACGATTCGCTCGAGATCATTCTCTTCCGATATTTCCTAAGAGACTGATACAATCAGGCAAAATCTAGCCTAATGTTTATAAAACTTAAGAAGACCGTAATCGTTTCATCTCCAGTGTTCATGTCTGGAAAGCGTGCGCGCTCGAAACGCGAGAAAATGCTGTGAAAATGAGGCGGGTGTATTCGGGGATCTAATTTTTGTTTTACTGTAAGCCCAAACCATTGATAATAACAACCGCGCTTAAAAAACTGCTCGGACGCACCCGGAAGTACAACATAATCACTCATGAAGTGTTACAATCGTAACAAATATTATTTACATACTACTCATGTTGAAATGTAAACAATTACCAAAAGATATACAATAAAAAAATACAAAATTGTTGAAAGTATAGTCCATATTTACTTGCAAAACTTTCGTACTGGAAAGAAATGTGTACAACTTACTTGAAACATATAAAAACTGTCTCATCGAATTTTAGCTCCAAGACACGTACCACGAAAATCTCTAACTTTCGATGAAGTACAGCACTTTATGGGTGGCTAAATGATAGAAAAAATATTACTACTCCAGATATTGTCCCCCAGATATTAAACAACAATTTCATTAACAATTTGGCCAGCTAAATCGCTGAAAAGGAACACTGTGGGTCGGTGCTGTTTCTTAGATCCTGTGATTCTAGTCGCCAGATTAAAACTTGTGTCCCCACTCTACTTTCTTCCCGCAGTGGAGAGGATAGGCAATTTTCTGAGATCCTAAAGTTCTTATTTTCTTAGATCAAGGCATTTCTGTTCTATGCATAAATTCCTTCATACAGAGTGAAGTTTTAGATAAGTATCGACTTACTTTTATATCGAATGACTCCATTTCGAATGACAGTAACCGAGGAGGATATGAAAGTTTCGACGGTTGCGTTTCGTTTAAAAATTTTTGTGGCACAGCTGAAAGTTTCCATTCATGTGCGGTGGAGGGATAAGATTAAAGCTGTCACCCTGTTGCTTCCTCGGCTCGCGATATTACGCTCCATCCCTTAAAGCATGCAAATAATCGCGAGGAGCGGCGCTACATATGCAAGACAACACGATGAAATACTGTACCACGAACTTCTGTTAACCAATTACTGCCTCGTGAAATAGAATGATTCCCGTGTAAATCGGAGAACGTTTACTACCTGTTCGCCTCTATTCTCGAGAGATTCGCGTGTTCACTTGTTGCGAGTCGCCATTTTGATGCGCTACAGTGGCCGAATATTAGGTCAATCGGAAAGTTCCGTCCGTTTTTTTTACAAGAAGTAGAGCTTTATTTAAGAAACAAAATGAAAAAGTATATTAGTCAAAATATTGTCCATCGTTAGCGATGACTTTCGCCCATCTTTCGGGCAGCAAGCGAATTCCGCGGCGAAAGAACGAGTCATTTTTGGAGGTTATCCAGTCAGAGATCCATTTTTCGACATCTTCATCAAAATTAAAGCGTTCCTCGGCAAGTGCGTGTGCCGTCGACCGAAACAAGTGATAGTCGGATGGAGCACAGTCTGGCGAATAAGGCGTATTCTAACGTTTCTTTGACAAATTTTGTGACGCGAGGCCCCTTTCTTTGTTGCCTAACAAGCAGAATTTCGTAGATGGTTTTTCGCTTTTCAATGTCTCTTGGCTTGAGTTCGTATGGGACCCACTTCTCTTCCTTATAAACTTTCCCCAAGGCTTTTAAACGATCGGAAATGACAGATTGAGCACAATTTAACGCTTCTGCAATTTGTTTTTGCGTTTGACATGGATCTTCGTCCACCAATGCCTGCAATTCTTCGTCTTCGAATACTCGTGGCCGTCCAGAACGCTCTTTGCCCTCCACAGTAAAATCGCCATTTTTAAAGCATCGAAACCATTCTCTACATGTTTTATCGGAAGCAGCACCATCGCCAAAAACGTCTACAATCATTCGATGAGCTTCAGCTGCAGTTTTCCTCCAATTGAAACAAAAGAGACATTTTTAATGCAGAAGAAAACGATGTTATCGATGCAAGCGTATATTTTTATCTATTGGATTTTATTGAAAGATGTCAAAACTATAAAGTTAACCTTACTTTAGAGGTTATAGTTAACGTCAGTTCGAGCTACGGCTACTCGACGCTAGATGGACGGAACATTCCGATTAACCTAATATAACGTTCCCTCCTTATTTCTCGATAATACAAAAATGGGGGTTTTCAGTCATTAAAAGCGCTAAATAAAAGATCGATCTAGAGCGTTATGTTACAGAACTGCAACGCAGTAATCATTTTTTATTGAACGTGTCCTTTACGTGGATGGGTCAAAAATCGATTTTTTCATATTGTACTTTATGAAACCATAGAGCCATACTTTATAAAACCATAGATTGGATGATTGGAAATGAAAAATATACTAACGCGTCACAAAACTGTTATACATATTTGTTATATACTCTATGAAAAAGTATTAATCCATAATTTAGCAGATATTTTGATGTAGATATTTAATTTTTAATTTCCTCGAATAAAAAAAGAAAATGAAAATTCCATTAAATCATCTTAATGTGCGTTATTGATTGATAATTTTACTTCCAGAACTTTTAGTTCGTACGTTCTATTTCGTCAAACAATTTTCTGTATATACGCGTTAGAAAACATTTATAGCTTAATCCACTGTGAGCACAGACACGAATAAATATTGGAATAAAAACACGAATAATGGAACAGCAATAAGCTGCTAATGGTACCTTATGGCACCTAACTTGATCACCTCGTATACATTTTTGTTATATACTCTATGAAAAAGTATTAATCCATAGTTCAGCAGATATTTTGATTTAGATATTTAATTTTTAATTTCCTCGAATAAAAAAAGAAAATGAAAATGCCATTAAATCATCTTAATGTGCATTATTGATTGATAATTTTACTTCCAGAACTTTTAGTTCGCTCGTTCTATTTCGTCAAACAATTTTCTTGATATACGCGTTAGAAAACATTTATAGCTTAATACACTGTGAGCACAGACACGAATAAATATTGGAATAAAAACACGAATAATAGAACAGCAGTAAGCTGCTTATGATACTGCAGTTAAGCTTCGATAAAGTATTGCGCAGTGTGAAAGCATACTGTGAAATAAAAAATTCACTGACAGGAGGAAAAATCGATGGTGCCAGAGAAACATGTTTCATACGATAACGAAAACAAATTCTATCCATTTTTTTTCATTTCTACGAAAATCTAAGTCATCAGACAAAAAGAATCGTTAGCAGTTTAAAAACGATCACTCATTATATCATTCCTGCAGTTCAAGAGCAGCTTAAACTAGATAGCATTAATCATTCCAAAAATAAACAAAAATATGGATGGCCTTTACTAACGTTATCATTTGCATATCAAAGTTATCAGTTTTGCATAGATGTACATACTTCGTTGGACTAGCGATGAAAAATTCATTTTTCTCATTGACATTTTCAAATTGCACTTTTTACACTGAATCCACATCCGCCCTGCATTTCCTCAGTTTAATTTTCTACCTGACGGAAGGGTAAATAATTAACTTTTTAAAGTTCTTCTTCAACACCAGAACTACGGAACCCGTTAAAATGGCGGGTCATACAATTTTGAATTGACCACTATCGGGATTGCGTAGTTGAATTCATGGCGCATTGTTCAACAAATTTATTTCTTTGCATATAAAAATCGTTAAAAAACTGAATAATTTTATTAATTTCATAAAATAACGTAAAATAGAAGCGTAGCGTGGAACCATACTCTTATCGTTAAACAATCACATCGACAGTATCGTAAGCTAATCATTTTACAAAGCGTTTAACATGGTTTTCTTGATTCGAAGAGCTAACAGAAAGTAATCCGAAGATTTAATGAAATGCGATTTCCAGAAGTAGAAAAAGGACAGTGCAATCTTAACAGGCGTTCGTTAAGTCTTTTGCGACCGAAGTGGTTTAATTAGCAATTTCCTGAGATCGTATGAATATTCCTCGGGCTCGACTGTAATATTCACTTTAGAAGAGAATGCAGAATTAACGAGCCTGAGATAATATCCGGCGAACCCCTATCGTTATTAATTACCTGTAGCTTATTAATTGGGCTCGACAGTAACAAACGGTAATTGCGTCGCGCGTCTTCACTCTTCCTCAGTCGATCTATTTCTCTCTCTCTCTCTCGTTTCGCCTTTTTATGAACCTTCCCTAGATCTGTCTGTCACCCTTCCGGCGAGGGAATCATAGGGCAGCAACCGAAACGATTTAACCAAGCCCTTCACAGCGACGTTCTCCCTTTAATCCGATCGGTGTTATCGGGTTCACTGTTTTATCCTCGCGATCCTTTCCGTTCGAATCGATAGCGAAGGCAACGATACTCTTTTCTTTGACGTTCCTGCCGTGCTGCGAAGCGTAACTCAACACGCGCTCAATGCACAAAGAAATGCCATGGAACTAAAATCCGCGGACTAGGTCAATTTTATACCACGAAATTCTGAACTCGCTCAATGCCAACGAAACGTTTCAAAAATGAACATTTTTCTTTAATTGCGGTGCTTTTAGCGAATACGTGAACAATGGATCCGGAAAGTATTTCCGAATTTTAAGTTGCGAAGAAATTCTCGATATTTGAACCGCGATAATGTTGTTTTAAAAAATAGTGCAGAGATGAATCCCGTCTGGTTTTGAAGCTCGAGGCTTCTACTTTTGCTAGCCATTATTCAATTTTGGTGTTGTGAAATGTTTATATCGGGCAGAACAAACTAAAACAGATTAATATTAACACACTACCACCTGATGATTATTACATAAATAATTTTAAAGAATATGGTACATGGTTATACACTTTTTAATGGAACCTTCAATAGCAACAGCAATTTTCATTGCGAACTAACAAGACATTCATTTAAGATTGCAATGTAAAATAAAATTCCTATGCTTTCTTTTGTACATCACAATTATATAAAGATCAATAAGCAAGTGCTTAATATATTTTTTGTTAAATACATGAAATTTGTTATTTTTTATTGTATTATTGGTTGAATTATTAATTGTTATCGTTCACAAGTTCTGCTTTTCCAATTAAGCATCCGCTAAGAAGTGGAAAAACTGTAAACTTGAAGAGCACACCTGTCCTCGTTTCGAAATCATTAAACGCAGCACTAATCTCATCCGTCGCTAAATACACCTTCAATAACGTCATCCAATACTTTCATTTAATATTGCAATGTAAAAGACAATATCTATGCTTTCTTTTGGTGCATCACAATTATTGAAGATCAATAAGCAAGTGCTCAATATTTTTTTTGTTAACTACATGAAATTTGTTATTTTTGATCGTATTATTGGTTGAATTATTAATTGTTATCGTTCACAAGTTCTGCTTTTCCAATCAAGCATCCGCTAAGAAGTGGAAAAACTGTAAACTTGAAGAGCTCGCCTGTCCTCGTTTGGAAATCATTAATCGCAGCACTAATCTCATCCGTCGCTAAAAACACCCTCAATAACGTCAAACAATATTTTCATTTATGATTGCAATGTAAAAGAAAATTTCTAAGCTTTCGTTTGCTACATCACAATTATTGAAGATCAATAAGCAAGTGCTTAATATATTTTTTGTTAAATACATTAAATTTGTTATTTTTTATTGTATTATTGGTTCAGTTATTAATTGATATCGTTCACAAGTTCTGCTTTTCCAATCAAGCATCCGCTCAGAAGTGGAAAAACTTTAAACTTCAAGAGCTCGCCTGCCCTCGTTTGGAAATCATTAAGCGCAGCACTAATCTCATCCGTCGCTAAAAGCACCCTCAATAACGTCAAACAATATTTTCATTTATGATTGCAATGTAAAAGAAAATTTCTAAGCTTTCGTTTGCTACATCACAATTATTGAAGATCAATAAGCAAGTGCTTAATATATTTTTTGTTAAATACATTAAATTTGTTATTTTTTATTGTATTATTGGTTCAGTTATTAATTGATATCGTTCACAAGTTCTGCTTTTCCAATCAAGCATCCGCTCAGAAGTGGAAAAACTTTAAACTTCAAGAGCTCGCCTGTCCTCGTTTGGAAATCATTAAGCGCAGCACTAATCGCATCCGTCGCTAAATACACCCTCAATAACGTCATCAAATAGTTTCATTTAAGCGTGCAATGTAAAATAAAATTCCTATGCTTTCTTTTGTACATCACAATTATTAAAGATCAATAAGCAAGTGCTTAATATATTTTTTGTTAAATACATGAAATTTGTTATTTTTGATTGTATTATTGGTTGAATTATTAATTGTTATCGTTCACAAGTTCTGCTTTTCCAATCAAGCATCCGCTAAGAAGTGGAAAAACTGTAAACTTGAAGAGCACACCTGTCCTCGTTTGGAAATCATTAAACGCAGCACTAATCCCATCCGTCGCTAATTACTCCGGAGGTTAATCAACGAGACGTGGCCACGTAAATAAATCGTGGGCGCTCTCTCAAAAGACTTCCGCACGGCTTACTGTCTGAAAAGCGATAGGAATGTCAACAAGTGTCATGGCGGGCTCAGGCAAACGAGTTTCCCGATTTAAAGAACAGCCGTGGAACGAAACAAGCTCTGGTAGCGATCTGCCCGCGCTCTGCTCGACCTACTACTTTAAACGTGGTGAGTACGGATCAGGGAATGATCGATCAGGTTTTATCCGAATCCCCCGAGGTAATCGTACTGGAACGTTTTCCGGGCTTCAAGCTTGAAAAATCGACAATTCGCGGTCGGTAGACGTCAAATTGTGGACAGTCTGTCATCAATAAACTGCGAATGTTTATTTAAATACATATTTTTCTACCATGTACATATGCAGATAATAAGATAAAAAGAGATTTTCTTTTTTCGAAAAAAAATGTTTTTACAGTGGTCTCAATTTAAAGCATTTTTAATGAAAAACGGGTCTTTAGTTTGTCACCCGGTATATGTCATACTAATGACTAGACTGCGGATCTTTATGCAAAATAAAAATTCTCTGAATCGATTGCAAAAAATAGAAACCAAATTGATTGTTATTTCTTCCCTTAACGATTTTAATCCTTTGCACTCGGAGCTATTTTAACTCGAAAATTAAACATTTCTTTCGACCTAGACTATTTCCATTCTCCATGATTTTTCAAATTTTATGGATATGAAATTGGTATAATATCTCATACGATAACTAAATGTTCAGTAATTGATTAGATACCGACATATTTAATAATTTGAACCAAATTTTGAATAACGCTATAGCAATTTTTAATGGTGACTCCGATTCACCACTCGAGTGCTAAGGGATAATAGAGGAAAAATCATATATTCACGTCATCGATTCTCAAAATGTTTCAACACACGATTTTCAATTTTATCCACTCAATTTTGCAATAAATGCATAATGATCCGCAGTCTACTAATGACCTTCGAAAAGAGAAGCTTCGAGCATCGAAACACACAAGTCCAAATTCCCAGAAGCCAAATATCGACAATTTTTCTAGCATCGAAAATTCATTGTTCAAATATTGTACTTTCCGGATCCGCTGTATCCTATTTCTTCTTTTAACTGCAATATGCTCCGAAGAGTTTCACAAGCTGTGCCGTTCGTTGTGTTGCGGAAGAAAATGTTGTTACTAAAGAATTCCCTTCCAGGTTGTAGAAAATGTCCGCGGCTCCCTCACTGACAGAACTTTTCTGCGGAGTTTACGGTTTGTTTTACAACTGTACTCGAATTTTACTGGAAACTCATTTTCCGATACCGTGGCGCATATAAATGCAAATATGCGATGTAAAGTACGGAGTGGACTAGCATCGAGGCCGATAATTTCGAGCGAAATTGTCGCTGAACGCCAGATACAAAATTTATTCCTAGTGGTTTAGCGGACGGCGTGGAAAAAACAGTTTCATAATTTACGACGACGTAGAATCTGACGCGTTTCGTCGGTCGTGTGCGTGTCACGATGTAACGTGTCTAATCCGCTATTACGGGAGAGGGGGTAACTATTTCCCCTCAATTCGTGCTCCCTCCCCTAATCAGTAGAGCGAAAATGGGTGAAATATCACCCGAGGATCTTTTGTGTAACTATTTCTGAGGAGCGTGTATGAGGGTTAAATATTGATTACAAACGAATTAAATTGTATTTCATCTAATATTTGTTAAACTCTGTTAAAAACCTTCGTCGCGAGCCTGGCTTGTTAAATCCACCCCTACAGAAGCTAAGTTAAAGTATTTGTTACTTTAACTTGAATTGCTATAATTTTTTCCGGCTGTGTACTCGTCAATACGTATTTTGTTCGTTGACCTTTGCTCGGATTGGAGGTTTAATTTCTCCGATTCATTTGATTTTGTTCGAGCGAGTTCTAGTTGCTCCTTTTTGAGGTTACCATCTACACCGACACAAAGGGATAGACGGCAAGGTTGTGGTTTCCAAACACGCCGGCTTTTCAGGTCATCGAGTTTATAAACCCAGGCGCAGGAGCTTAGTTAGTGTACTAGAATCTCCGCAACATAGGCGGCGGTTGCGGTAGTGGTGATACTACAACTGATCAAGAGGTGACCGTGAGAAATAAATGGGACATACGAAATTAAATTATTTTTGTAACACCCTTCGGGATAGTAGTGCGCGTAATCGATCGGGGAAAAATTGAAATGCTACTTCGTCGTACGTTCGAGCAGGACTGTTTTTAGCCACTTTGTTGCTAACACTATGTTCTGCGCCATATTGCACCAACAGCGAGCACTCGTGTCATGGAAGTACACTCCGCGACAGAAAGATGGCACACCCCGAAAATTCAATGTTTTCATCATTTGGACATAATAAATCTAGTCTTTCTTGGTACTTATACATTTTTATTACAAAATACGTTACATTACAAACAATAAAATTAACGAAAATGACCGTTAGTTGGTGGAAACAAAAAGTAACATAAATCGGTACGACGAAATGATGGCGCATATACAAAAAAAATACGTAATTTACGTACATAAAATATATAAGATTGTATTTAATACTTTGCGTGGCCTCCCTTATTTTCCAGAATAGCCAACATACGTTTCGGAAGCGACTTAAAGAGTTTTTAATATATTTTGGCCGTATTTTTTGCCCATTTTTGTTCTATGCAAGGTTTTGGAATTGTCTTCCGCCATCGTAAACATGTCTTGCTAGTTGTGCCCAACAGTTTTCAATTCTGTTGAGATCTGGCGATCTCGCTGGCCACTTTAAGACGCTAATTTTGTTTTGCTCAAAGTACCGCTTAACGGATTTTGCGGTATGCACGCTTGCATTGTCTTGCTGAAATGTAAAATTTTCCCCGGAAATTGTCTGTCCGAATTTAATTAATTGTTCGTCTATCGAATCTATATAAATTTTGCTGTTCATAGTTTTCTTTATAAATTTTACTTCGGTCGCTCCTCGATAACCAATTCCGGCCCAAAGCATTATTCCTCCGCCACCCATGTGTCTGCAGCTTAATATTCTTTCTTTTTTCCGCAGATCGTGAAAATAGTGTGCGAAACCATCCGGCCCATCTAAATTGAACCTTTTCTCATCGCTAAAAAATAACACGACGCCATTTTTTTCTCCAATATATGTGCTCTTGCGCCAATTTCAGACACTCCGATTTATGCTGAACGGTTAATGGTGGTTTTTTTTCAATTTCATTCGAACTAAGTGCGGACATTCTTTTATTATCGTTTGCACATTACGTACATTTGTATGTACGCCAGCTGCTTTAGCGATTTGTCGTGCTGTTCCCGAAGAATTCGAAGCTTCTTTTAAAATTGCACGTTTTCCGCGATCGCTTGCTGCTTTCGGTCGACCGGAACTCTTTTTTTTACCGTATGTTTTGGGATATTTTAATAAATTATACACCACTTTTCAGCTTCGATGTATAATACGTGCAATTTTTGAAACCGAGTAGTTCTCTTTACAATGTCAAAATCGTTTTTATTTCAGCATCGGATAAAGATTTTCCACTACCCATAGTGTAATTTCAATAGAAGATAATAAGAAACACGCACAATATTTAATGCACGGTAAAATAGTACACGATACAAACAGTCTGACGGTCTAGTGTTAACTGCAGAGAAAAAATTTTAAGACTGTGCCATCATTTTGTCGCATCGATGACCCCGATTGTTTACATTTAGACTAGATCTGTAACCTCCGCTCAACTCCGTCGGTGTAAGTAACCTTGAAGCTCCACCGAAGTACATACACGGAGAGAAACAATAAATAGCAATATTTACGGGTGTGCCATCTTTTTGTCGCGTGTATGTAATTCTTAAAGTTGGCAATTCAATTTCCTCTGTTAAATTCTCAAGAAAGGCACGGAAAATTTTTTTTTTTCAAAATCTAGCAAGTATGTACATATTAAGCAAGTGTGTTTTTAGATAGCGTAAAGTTGAAATTTATCATTTTTAATTCCGTAACTCATTTTTCGTATTCTAAATTCTTACAACAATTTTCGTGCCAGAACCGACAGAAAGTCCACTGTAGAACTAATTAAATAGATACCAAGTTGACTCAACTCCCCTCAATGCTCGGCAAATTTTCTTGTCGCCCCTTCGAAAACAGAACAATTCCCTTTCCGTTTTCTTCCGCTCGCAAGAGTAATAGGGGAGACTGTTTTCTCAAGAGCTGCACAGTCTCATAATTCCGGAGTTTCGTTTCCAGTTGTACGAAATTAAATTACGCTGATTAACCACTGCATTTTGCCGTGTTTCGTTCGCTCGTCATTGGCTTCTTCATTCAAAAAGCCTCCGGAAACTGGGTCGCGTGACCTATTATGCCGTTTAACTTTGTTGGGTATACGTGAAATAGTTGTTACTCAACTTTCGATATTTGCGTTCGTAATATTCTTCCAGCAATACGTACAGAATTGCCGTCGAGTCAACATTCTGTAGATCATTTCGAATAAGTTAACGATTTTGGTGTTTCATTGATAGACTGCGGATCTTTATACATTTATGGATTCGAAAGTTTCCAAGAAATGCTAGAAAATAAAATTCCACAGAGTTTAGTACGATTTTTATTTATTTCAGATCTACAAAGACGACTACCACTGAAAATAACATTTTACATGATTCCACTTTCTTAAAATTTGCCTACAAAAATTGAAAATTTTAGTCTATTCGTTAATATTTTTTTCAGAATTAGAATCACCAGATTGAGACTTGTCTCCGACTTTCTCCTCCCCTTCTACGCCACTGTTCCCCCACGCTTCCGCCACGATCACGTGACGCGTTCGGTTTCTGTCGTGAATGCGACACACTGTCATTTGACTAGAGATAGGATCTGAATCGCTTCGAATCGCTTCGATTCAATATTTACGGCAAAAAATTCGAATCACTTGCAAGATAATTCGAAGCATAGATCTCTTGAAACTCTTGGACGTCTTGACAGTCTTCGTTGTCTCGAAAATCTTGAAATCCTTAAAACTTTGGAAGGTTTGTATGAATTGAAACTCTTGAAATGTTACATCTATCACGAAACAATGATCACGTCATGTCAGCATTGGGACGAATAACAGTATGAACGTACCAATATTATAAAAAGTATAACATTTATTAAGATTATCAAGACTTTTAAAATTTTCACACACAATACTTTGAAAATTTTCAAGACTTCAAGACTTTCAAGAGTTTCAAGAATTTCTGATTTCGAATAAATATCGAATTGATTCGAAACTCTGTGGTGATTGATTTGTTCGAAAACTTGCAAGACAGAGCATTGGGACGAATAACAGTATGAACGTATCAATATTATAAAAAGTATAACATTTATTAAGATTATCCAGACTTTTAAAATTTTCGTACACAATACTTTTAAAACTTCCAAGACTTCAAGAATTTCTGATTTCGAATAAATATCGAATTGATTCGAAACTCTGTGGTGATTTATTTGTTCGAAAACTTGCAAGACAGAGCATTGGGACGAATAACAGTATGAGCGTACCAATATTATAAAAAGTATAACATTTATTAAGATTATCCAGACTTTGAAAATTTTCACAGACAATACTTTGAAAATTTTCAATACTTTTAAAATTTTCAAGACTTCAAGACTTTCAAGAGTTTCAAGAATTTCTGATTTCGAATAAATATCGAATTGATTCGAAACTCTGTGGTGATCGATTTGTTCGAAAACTTTCAGGACAGAGTATTGTATGCCCATCACTACATATGACTAATCCTGTACTGGCAGAGAGAGGGTAACTTTTCCCCCTCGATTCGAGTCGATTCTCCTGATCTGGTGGAAGTAAATTGTTATTTTGATGAATAGCTTCTCGAAACAGTTTCCAATGGAGAGGAAGGTATTCGACAATTGGTTCGAATTTTTCAAAGTTCTCGAAACCGAGAGACCTTCAGAAGCCGACTGCAAGCCACTCACGTACTCCACGAGAAAATTTATGTCGTTTCAGTGACAGCCGAATCCTCTTTCCCGGAATAATGGCGGTAAAATATATTCTCTCATGATTCTCTGCAAAAATATTCATAGTAAATAAGAAATTCTGCAGCTTCCGGAAAAAATTACACAAAGAACGCGTCAACGATTATTAAATTACCTCGACGTGCATCGCCTTCCCGGGGAGCAGAGAATCGTATAAAAATGAAACGGTTGAAAGTTCCAAATGGTATAGTTGTTTGTCAAATGTCACCACCGCTCGGAATACTTAAACGAACTATTATGTTTGCCAGGTCTTCTCGATTTCGATCCGCTAATTTTCCCTTTATCGAACTGTACTTCACGGAAATATGGATTGCAATATATGTATATATTCTTATAATGTTTATTATTAAGTTTTTAGCAGTTGTCGTAAAAGGGAATATTCAATTTTCAAATTTGTAGTACATTCCTTCAGAAATTTGTTTTTTATGCTTTTATATACGATTCAATTTGCATCATTTTCGACGAAAAACGTGTAAATTTTTCACCTTCCATATCATGCTTAAAAATCCCAGGATAAAATTAACGACTGCCTGTGAAAATAGAAGCTTTCCTCTAAATTTATAATATTACTGTACTATTTTTTCAACGGAATTATCACAGATCAAATATTGATAACTTAAAATACGAGTATCTACAGTTAGGAGCATAACTGATCACACACACTTTAAATCAGAATAATTTTTTTATGAATGAACCAAACGACTTCAATTTCTCTGTAAGGCTAGAAGAATTACTTTTGTAAATTACGTATAATGAATAAGTTGAAAAAATGCATTTGGTCGGAATTCTGGTAAACAATAGTAAAAGTTGATTTTTATAACTTTTTTAGCTGGGCCAATAACGAAAATTTAAAACATGTGTTTGGATCAACTTGTATAAATTAAATACGTTCTGAAAATATCATTGATATTGGTTAATTGGTTTACGAGTTATAAACGATCAAAAGTGGTAATTTTCGGCCTTTTTACCACTTTCGATCGTTTATAACTCGTGAGCCAATTAACCAATTTCAATTAAACTTTCCGAACGCATATAATTCATACAAGTTGACTACACACTTCTTTTAAATTTTCGTTATGGGCCCAGCTGAAGAAGTTGTAAAAATCAATTTTTACTATTGTTTTTCACAATTCCGACGAAATGCGTTTTTTCAACATATGTTTTAGACGTCATTTACTAAACTATTAGGTTGGCAAGAAAGCAATTTCCGTATTTTAAGGTGAAACAGAGTCCAATATTTTTATTCAAGCAGTGAATTTTAATGAATAAGATATTTTCCCTTTTGTTCTAAATAAGTAAAAAAATAAATAAGATTCTAAATAAATAAGAAAATATTTTATTGATTAAAGTTCATCGTTTGAATAAAGAAATCCTGTTTTATTTCACCTTACAATACCGAAATTACTTACTTGCCAGCCCAATAATTCTTCTAGCCTTACAGAGAAATTGAAATCGTTTGATCCATTCATAAAAAAATTATTCTGATTTAAAGTAGCGTTTCCTGTCATTTGATCCAAGTCTGTAGCACGCTTTTTAATAGTATGCATTTATTAATCGACTGTGCAGACACGTAGACACAATGTCGAGGGGTCGAAAGGTCGTGGTCACGTGGTCACGGCGCGCCGGGACGCCCTTGTTCGTTGCATGTTACCTTTTATCTCGCCTATGGACTAGCGGATATATTTCTTTCGAGGTCCTTACCCCCGCGCCATTACCTCCATTAAGTCGAGCACAGTGTTGTTGCCACTTTCCGGAAAGTGGCGAGCATCGATCAAGCTGTGCATACGCGGCCAAGAGGGTCCATTTTGTTCTTCGCACGGGCCCGGCCTGGCGCGGCGTGAGACGTTTCTTGAGTATCGATTCGATGCAGCTGTTGGATCTCATTCTCTCTCGAGAGAGATAGAGAGAGAACCGAAGCTCTCTCTGCAAAAAGAAAAGGTTTCTTTATAAAGGTTTCTACGTAGGGGATTCTGAATTTTTTTTCTTTTCCAGCGGCTCCGCGACTAATCTAATCGACAAAGGGAACGGTGACGTTCCTCTTGTGTGTTTTCCCTTTTCGGACGACGCGACGTCGCGAGGAAGATAATGTTCTTTCCATGACAATACTTTGTGCTACATAAATTTTGTAAAATAAGAGAATCGGAATTTTTCTCTCGAAGAATTGATTAAAAACCAGCTGTACCCGACCACGCGATGCTGTGGCTCAGTCTGGTTAAATGGATAAGAAAGAAAAGAGAAACCGCACGTTTCTACTATGTTGAATTTCACAATGCCTGTATTATATAGATTATATAGATTAGGTATATAAAAACACGCGCGTATTCGAATGCAACGTTGTGTCATAATTTTAAAGCAATCGTTGAAAAACTTTCGGAGATTTAACACATTACCGACCGGTGATTATTGCATCATTTTGAAAAATCTATGGTACATGGCTGAACACTTTTTAATGGATCCTTCAATAGCAACAGCAATTTTCATTGTGAACTGACAAAGTCACCCTCAATAACGTCATCTAATAGATTCATTTAAAATTGTAATGTAAAAGTAAATATTTATGCTTTCTTTTGGTGCAGCATAATTATTGAAAATCCTATTAACAGGCTTCCGGTAGGTAAAGTGTTAAGATTTTGAACAAACGAACATTTACATTTTTATTTATATAGATTTATGGTTGTCACGGTTCATTAATTATATTTTCTTTGTTAACACTAAACCTACACTCGTTCATTAATTATATTTTCTTCGTTAACACTAACCTAAAAATAACAAGATTGTAATCCTATTGTACTCCTATTGTAATACGTGTACTACTAAAAATATATCTTATACAATCGTTTCTTATAAAATCAGTTTTATTACTTTCCTAATTGTAAAATAAACAACCTGGAACCGGTCATCTTGACCGGTGTTGGTAGGTTTAATGTTAAGTATAAGCAATCGTGCGTGAATCACTGGAATAGTATAGCGATACTTCGAGATACAGTAGTTTAAAGTTCTCATCGAGATACCATGAAGTGCAGTAGTCTGAAGTGATATAATCAAATTTCGAACATGCTCAGGACACTATTAAACTTTCCCGTAAGTATAACAACGTACAGTTTACGACCGTTGCCAATTAAACTCGTAATTACAGTTATCGAGAAGTTTTCTGAAAGGGTTTCTCAGAAATTTATAAATTATTCACACGAATTATTAAATATCTCGCTCTCGAATTTTCGCGACACTATGTTAACACGTAACGTTTACGGCGTAATATAATTAGATGCATATGATATTCACGTAGATATATTTTTGTCGGATGGAACGGTTATTTATCTGAAAGACTTTGTTTCAAAGACTCTTGTTCCACGAACGTTTTAACCTTTCAGTAAGCGTGAACGAAAGATCTCGTGACGCGATGACGTTCACAGATTCGGTGTAAAAATCAGTATTCGAGACATCGCCGTTACTATCGCTGTCAGTATCGCCGATAACTCGATTTTTCAATTGACGAGGCTTCATTGCTGCACGCACTGAAATGTCACGTGAAAACTGTAGATGCAAATCCAATGCAGACACGAGAAGGATGTTGAAATTGAAAATTTCATCGAAATTGGTTTATGGGTTATAAACAAATAGAGATTTGTAAACAGAACACGACAGAAGACCATGACGTACAGTCTGACGTCCATCGACCGTATGTTGTTGATGACTAGACTGCGGATGTTCATGCACAAAATATGCAAATATGCACAAAAATTATATGCAAATATGTACACAAAATATGCAAATATACACGAAAAATATGATCAGAACTAGTACAAACATATTTGTACGGAATCACCATAATTTTCGTTACAATAAGTTACTAATAATTTTTCCATGTTTGTGAGGCAGTTCTTGTTGTTTCTCAGTTAATATTGATTTATATGCTGGAAAAGTACGTTCTACGGTAAAGCTCTTAAGTGTTCAATACAGTACATGAATATTTTCATTGAATTTATTAAAGGTAAACTGACCGTTTCCAGTCTCTTTATTGTGGCTGGAAGAGTTTGTAAATGTACTTTTATAAACGTCAAATTTTGTGCAACTTGTGTCTGTTGCCACACATTCTGAGCTGTTGCAATTGCAACTGTATCATATTCATCAAAATCTTCAACTGCCTATTGACAGAAACAAAATAAAGATTGCGAATTAATGATTGTACAAATCGCAGCAAGATATAGTGAAATTATATAAAAGAAACATGTGATATATGTGTCTGAGGGATAAATTATAATAAATACAATGACAACATCATTAATGTTTGTTAATTGGTTTTCGTTATCAGCCGTTTAGAAAAGTTCGTAACTTCCGCCTCCTTGCTTTCAACAGTTTGAAAGCCTGTTATTCTGAACAAATAATGTTGCTTTATAATGATAACAACCGGGTGTAACGAATCACAGCGTTGAAATTTATTGCACGATTTCATGACGCGCGCCTACAGATTGAAATTGGGATTAGAATTTCCGGCCTGTATAAATCCGCGCTCCGGAGATACGTGATTTAAGCTGCCGTCGATGTATGTGGAAGCACGTGACGGAAAATATAATAGTATCAGAATCCTGGCGAATTCACTGCGAATTTATTGCATATACGCATCTCGTTCTCTCATTTGAAACGCATTATTCGAAATTACTCAGTTTGCAAAAATATAAATAAATACAAATATTGAAAGTTTACCGTAATTTGGTATAGTGCGGTTGTTTTTTTGCAATTCACTGTGCACAATTCCTCCGTGACCGATACAGTAAATGTTTCTTACATTGTACATAACCTATTTAATTGCAATGGAAATATTTGGACAATATCAAATTAAAAAAGTTTTCCAAAAATCAAAATAATAACATGGAATGTTTACTACAATTTGATACAGTGCAGTTGCATTTTGCAATTTACTGTGCACAAATTCGCCGTGACGGATGGAATAAATGTTTCTTACGTACATCGTGCATAACCTCTTAAATTGAGACGGGAATTCATGGCAGAAAACAATTAACTCTGGCCGATATTCTATTCCGGTAATAATTCAATTTCAGAGGATTTGCCCTTTTGACGATTGTTGGTCGTTGTTGGTGTTGAGGCAGAGATAGAAATTTAGCATTGTGGAGTTTGCGAAACGCAATTAGAATGCAAATGGCCGCGCGAAATAAACAGTGAAGAATCACAGTTCCGGAGGACCATGTACCGTCGACATTCATCTTCATTTTAGTCGGCTTCCGCCGATCTACGGGCGCGTCTGTGTTATTGGTGGCATTTTTATTTTCTCTAGCTGTTGGTAACGTCAACTAATTTTCATTCATAAATTTTTGTCCACCGTCGCTCAGGATTTATTACTAGATCTTCGAGCAAAATAAAAATTCTTCAAGTCAACTCATATTTTATACAAAATAATTCTAGTCCATTTATTTTTCATTTTTCAATGTATATGTATATTATTGGGTCGAGATTGAACGGACATTGTGTTCACGATGAATATTTCTGCTTTATGTTCTGTCAAATTTTCAATTTATTTTGGTTACTATTGAGTTACAATTTTCTGACGATTTAGCTGTCGAATCATAAAACATCCCGCATGCTCGACAGCGGGAATCGGGCCACCATTTTAATTCCGACGCTGCGTGGCTCCGGCTTTATTAAAGCAAATACATACAACTCCGCGATATATTCCTCGGTTTTTTCAAAGACCCCATCATCCCAGCTCACTATCACTCTATCTTCGAACTTGCAAGTTGGCGAGTTGCCAAGGCAATATCGGTCCCCTGCTAATTTGCAATTAAGGCCACGACGTGTTGCGAATTCTACCGCGATATACGAGTACCGATTCGCCGTTGTCTATTAGACCATCTTCCGGTAGGCGCTACACGTCGCAATGCTATTATATCATTTTTACGAGAAAAATTCACCGGAAAAACTGTCGGCATTCCCTGGAAACGTATATTCAACCTAATTCTCACTGAATTTATCAAGATTCCCTCCATGTTTACCATACCTTGTACACAATTTTTGTGATCACCGTTGACTTTAAAAGGGTATTCTCGTTTTTCATTTCCAAAAAATCGATTCTTCGGCATTCTCAGTATGCAGAAGAATTTGTTTGAATCGGTAAAATTAACTAAACAAAATATATTGTACTCTTGTGAAATTGGTACCATTTTAACCATCTTGTGATTTCTAATCTAAAAATATTTTTCA
>CM052204.1:8109278-8143566 GCA_028455805.1 Lasioglossum figueresi
AAAGTAAATTAAATTCGAATAACCTTCATGCTATCCTCGGAGGCTAAACCGCAGAATCGTGATCCGTTCTATGAAAATGAGTCAGTGTTTAAGGATCGACCGGTCTCAGCATGAACGACAGTCCAGGACCATTTGTCAGGCTTAGAAAACAGCAGGGAACCAATATCATTGGGAAGCAGCAACAGTGTCTTCGTTCTTGAAACGGTATCGATTGATTAAAACGGTTAATTAATCGCTGGGGTGGAGTGTTGTCAGAGGGTGTCGACGTACCGCAAGCTGAGATCGTGACAGGCTCGTGGAATCCGGCCCGGTTGCGAAATTGTTGCGCGAAGTCGACGGCCAGCTCGTTTACGAAAGCCTAGGAGTGAGAAGAATTCAACCGAGGCTGATGGATCCCGAAGGAAAATCCAAGCGAAAAGAAACGAGCTTGGATAGAATTATACAGTACAGTTATAGCAAATTCCGGAAGCTGATTACTAGACAGCGGATTTGTTGCATTTGTGACAAAAATGAATAGGTGTAATTTAAAACAGTAAAAAGATTGGAAGAATTTAAAAGTACTGTTATATTATATTCAAGCTATTAAACATATTCAGAAAGAAAATCAATTTCCATTATACTCGAGTTTGTTGCAAATCGAGTAGAAAATGTTTATTTTGCATAAAGATCCGCTGTCTACTTGTGATTACAGGATTCCCTCGCATAGTGTTACTAGTAGGGATGGGATCAAGTATCTCGCAAACAGGTTCAAATTTTGATTGATTGAATTCGAACTCTCTACAGGGTGTCTCAAAATTCCTTCAACATTCGGAAATGGGAGGTTTCTGAGATCATTTGAAGCGACATCTTCCTTTGTAAAAATGGCGTCCGCGGCTTTACGAGACCCGTCAAAATGACAGGTTCTAATATTCTTAATTTGCAATTATTAAGATTGTAAAGATACTTCTCTGAGAAATTATTTACCAAATTTAATTCTTGGGGTATATACTATCGGAAAAATGGCCAAAAATTTGGACAGACATATTCTTTTCATGTTTATAAATTAATGTTAAATAGTTATATATAGACCTCCGTAAACCTAGTGTTGAGTAGTAATCGAAACCCATGAAATGAAACTTGGTTATTGAAATTGACTCGGATTCGTGAGTACATATTGAACTTGAACCCATCCCTACTTGCAAGTATATTCGAATCTTGGTCGAACAGATTCGAAACTTTTATGAATACCTACTATGCAGTTCTGATTTCCAAGAGTCAAGTACTACTTGCGAAAGATTCGACTCTTTTCAACATCGAAGTACTTATAACTATCTTTTCGAAACTTGTAAGTACTCGTTCCGAGATTCGATGTCAGTTTGTACAAAATGAATACGTTTCAAATATAATCATTGAAACATTATTGCTTTTAAATAGCAATCGAAACCCATTAAATGAAACTTGGTTATTGAAATTCACTCGGATTCGTGAGTACATATTGAACTTGAACCCATCGCTACTTGCAAGAATATTCGAATCTTGGTCGAACTGATTCGAAACTTTTATGAATACCTACTATGCAGTTCTGATTTCCAAGATTCAAGTACTACTTGCCAAAGATTCGACTCCTTTCATCATCGAAGTACTTATAAGTATCTTTTCGAAACTTGTAAGTACTCATTCCGAGATTCGATGTCAGTTTGTACAAAATGAATACTTTTCAAATATAATCATTGAAACATTATTGCTTTTAAATAGCAATCGAAACCCATTAAATGAAACTTGGTTATTGAAATTCACTCGGATTCGTGAGTACATATTGAATTTGAACCCATCCCTACTTGTAAGTATATTTGAATCTTGGTTGAACAGATTCGAAACTTTTATGAATACCTACTATGCAGTTCTGATTTCCAAGATTCAAGTACTACTTGCGAAAGATTCGACTCCTTTCAACATCGAAGTACTTATAAGTATCTTTTCGAAACTTGTAAGAACTCGTTCCGAGGTTCGATGTCAGTTTGTACAAAATGAATACGTTTCAAATATAATCATTGAAACATTATTGCTTTTAAATAACAATCGAAACCCATTAAATGAAACTTGGTTATTGCAATTGACTCGGATTCGTGAATACATATTGAACTTGATCCCATCCCTAGTTACTGCCTCGAGGTTATGGCGGTTCGAAAAGCGTAGAGGCATGTACTACGTTCTTTGACATTTGCGAACATAGAGAAGGACAACGTGTAAACGACAAAGAGGGACTAAGGGTCGAGACAAGCCGGCACGGTTCGAAAGGCTGCGTATCGATTACAATGTCAATGCAGATGAAGTTTTTTATTTTTCATTCTGTTTTGGTATTCCGTATGTAACAAAAATGTTGAAGGTTGTCGAATGGGTTGCCTCCTTCGCCAAACAGAATCGAACAGCTGTCAGCAGTGCGAGGCGAAGTTTAACGAGTTTCGTTACACCCTATAAAATATGGTAATCAAGCGAAAAAATACGTACCGCTCGAGTTTTCATTAACGGGAACAGGAAGCGTGATCCCTCGGGGACCGGGAAACTTCGAACTAGTCAAGCCGGGAACCGAAACGAACGACGAAATGTAATTTGTTTATTATCGACTTCGGAATGCTTGAACACTCTGACCGAACTTTAACTGCGTCAACTTCATTAAAAGTTTCCCCAATTACTTCCATACATTATTATGCCACTTCCATAAATGTCTATGACCGATCCGGATCGCAAGGTGTACGTATAATGCTTTATGGAAATTCTTGTTGCATTGTGTTCCGGAAATCGAGAGACGTTGCAAGCGAGTGAGACGGCCCCTGTCTGCTAGCAACTTTTTCTCACAAGTATTTTATCGAGTAAAGATAACAAGATTCCGATGTAATAATTGCCTTTAGGAGAGTTTCAGAAAGCTATCGATGAAAGTAGCATTTGATCGTCCCCCATCCCTTCCGATTCCCATCGTTCCCTCATTTTGCGATATCCTCGGCAATAATTGCCCGGGGAGCTCGTTTCCGGCAGGGATCGCATCCTGCTGCGAGTTTTAGAAATATATCACGCAACAGGGAATGTTAAACAAACGCGACCGGTAATGATTTCAGGGGCAGATCCAGAGCTTTCACTCCCTCGAATCTAATTCCAGATAGAGTGCTCCTATATCATCCCGATAAGAACGTCGCATTCTTCTATCATTTACTATTACATGTTTTGTGAGTGCACCATTATCAGTTCCATTGCGGAAATTTCCTACGACACTTTTTTCTTCCTGTACCGTCATTCCTCCCGTCATTCTTAGACATTTTAACCCATTGCACTCGGACCTATTTTAAATGGATATAATTAAAGATTTCTTTCGACCTAGAATAATTTCATTCTATATTGATTCTTTTCTCTGCATGAATATGAAATTGATATAACACCTCGCACAATACTTAAATGTTTAGTAATTCATTAGATACCAACATATATAGTAATGCAAACAATATTTTGAATAATGGCACAGCAATTTTTAGTGGCGTCTCAGAGTCGCCACTCGAGTGCTAAGGGTTAATTATTTATTCATAATATACAAAGTAATAAGTCTAATATCACATTCATTTTTCATGTTTACAGTGAGTATCACTGAAAATGCTTCAGAATGACTTCAGATTACAGTACAATGTTAAATTAAACATATAGATGTCTCTCGACGTAAATAATTTTCAGATTGATAATTAATATTCTTTAAATAAATGTTCAATAATATCGATCGTAAGTTGCTTAAGCAAAAAAAAAACCAAAACACTATTTGCAAATTAGCACAATATTATTTCTCAACGTTTCGATCTACATTTAGATCATTTTCAAGAGAATCAAGTAACATTGCGTCTGTAACCACAAAATAAAAAGAATTAATAAATTATGAAACGGAAAAAACCCGGAACCAATTACACCATGAAACAATAAACCAAAACATAATTGTTACTCGCTTGCTTAGTGTCACGAAAAAAAATTTAAACTTTACAAATTAACAACCTGTGGGTGACAACCCATGTTGCTGCTACGACAGCAGACATGGTAGTAACGAAACGTGAAGAAAATGGAAACCAATATGGCCAATGATTTATCGATCTATTGGTCGAGCCAAAATCAAGCGGTAAATTCAAATTAAATTTTGAACCAAACACACAAATAAACTAACATTTTTCATATTTTCCTTTGCTACCATCTCTAAACTTTTTTGTTTCCATTAATATGGTAAACAATATTACAAAATTAACATTCAACTTGACATCGCCATTCTTCTGTACCCTTAACAGTACATAAACTTAATGCAGACAGTGAAATGAAACAAGGGATATATTTAAGAAACTTTCCTCATATACCATTACCGGTTCAGTAATGTTGCGTAAAACTCATGTATCTTAGGTGTTTCATACCTAAGATTTACGCTACGGTGTTTAATCGTGTGGATTGTTTCTATTAACAACCTCTGGTGCAAATTTGTTTCACGATCGACCACTTTAGCATTATCAAAGTCAAACGTGGTGGTCAAATTCTATTGAATGTTTCGTCAAAGCGGTGTGATTTGATGGCGGTTGAAAAATGTTATGCTTATGTTCTCTAATTCTAGTTTCCAAAAGTCTGGACGTTTGCACAATATACACATCGCTACATTCCTTACAAGGAATCGAGTAAATTACATTGTGACTTTTTAATAATGGTAATTTGTCTTTTATGCTAGTAAACAAGCTTTTTAAATAATGTGGTATCATGAAAATAGTGTGCATTAATATTCTTTAAACAAGAAACGTGTATACGATTCTCATTTGGATATTAAATGCGTATTCGAACTGATCAATAATTTATTATCGAAATTTCAGATGCTCAGAGGGGTAATCGTGAAGCAAATTAATTCGATTGCAGAAATCAATCTTTTAATCCGTATAAACACAATGAAGAGATTGCATTTTAGGCGTTGATCTCTGTAGAATCCTATTTTGCCTAAGCCAGCATGCGAACCCTCCGGTATCGGTGTCTATTATCCTTTAATGGATTGTGCAGTCGATGAGTCATCAATTTTCTACGTGCACCCATCATTAATTCTTCTTTAGCTTAGGAAAAAACATTAGTGCTATCCAATCGATTAGAAATAGATTTAATCTGAAATGAGTCTCGACAAGACTGATTTGTCACGATAATTTTTTTAGAAATTATTAAATAATTTCTACATATAGTTCCTCCCAAGTACACGCTTCTGATTAATTTCTTAATGATTTACTTGGAAATGTGCTCAGCCCCAGATTATTTGATCACTCGAGGCAAATGTCGATAATTAATGTTGCTGTGCTCGAAAATTCGATTATTCACTCGAACAACAGTGGCTCTTATAGGTTTTTCATTATCAGCGAAATTAAATTCGTTCATCGAGACAAAACCTGTCTCTCGTCGTTAAATTGCGCGCGAAGTGATGCGAACGTTGAAAATATTAATATTGGAACGCAGAATACATTCATCTCGTCTCTTATACACGAATTCACGATAAATGTTTTTTCAGTTTTCGTGTATTATGTAACCAGTTTTAGCAACTAACTACGTCGACGGGCTCAAAGTTTGCTTTAGCTATTTGCGAGTCCTCGCGAACTGGTAGACTTATCGATTCGCTTGAATTTTTTAAGTCATCATCAGCCCTCTGAGACGTTACCCTTTTCATATCCCTCGTGTTCATTACATTGCGGCGTCATTTTCGCAAATAGTCTCGTGTCTTGAATTCTTAAGTTTTGCCCGACATTCGAAATCCTCGCACTCCGGGAATTCATCTCGTTGGTCACAATTTTTCACATATTTTTTATAGAGGGAGCATGAATTGAAGGGAAAAAGGTACCCTTTCTCTGACGGTTGTTCTTGTTAGGTGAAACATGTCAACTGTATCGGTTCTTGAAAAGCTTATCAAATGAGAAAAAATATAAATTACGGTGCCGGAGAAAATGATAGAACATTTGATGTCCAAACATACAAACTTGCAATTCTATATGGATACTTTGAGGAACATATCTAATATACAGGACGTGTAATATGTACATATATCCTATTGTGTTATATGAAATATACAAATACATCAAATGTCCTATCATTTTCTCCGGCACTGTAGACGACCCAGCCAGGTACAATTCTTCTGCACCCGTGAACAGAAACCATTCGTCCACACCAGATCTTAGTTGTCTCGTTTTCTGTTATACAATGTAATCAATCGAATTTCAAATTAGAGTGTACGCGGCGCACGCAACATCTGTGTACACGGAATAAAGAAACCAACTGAACAGAAAAGAGGCGTTACTTCGGTATTTCTCGATGCAAAGCTAAGGGATGCAATTAAGTAATGGCTTTTAATGTAACTAATTCAAGGTTCGTCGGAACCAACTACTTCGACTCGAGTGCGATAAGCTGCAATTTGAGCAAGGATTTAGAAAGCACCGAGCTCGTGAATAAAACGCAACTGCTCCGAAGCTTTCTGAAATTTCTCGAAGTGCGAAAGAACATGGTAATACTCGAATGGAAGGATAATTATGCATTGGATTGCTCGTCGCTGTAAGAACCAAGTACTCGAAATTTGCCCATTTACAGGAGAACTATCGAACATGCAAGAATTCATATTGTTTTATAAAACGCGTGACCATATTTGCGTAAGAATAATAACACTACTTCATCTACAGTGGCCGAAATTTCTATAAAGTCGTCTTCATATTCATAGATATTTGAAAAATATCACCATTTTTGTTGATTTATCGTATCTGGTCTTGTCCTTGTTAACACTCGGATGGAGGGACGCACTCTAGACCGCTATGTTCACTATTTACGTTTGTTTTGATTTTTTTCCGCGTGATGCAGAACACAAGTGCGAAGTTTCTATAAAGTCATTTAGCGTTTCTCTGGATTCCGAGCAGAGAACTATGGAAACGAAGTTTCTATAAAGTCATTTAGCGTTTCTCTGGATTCCGAGCAGAGAACTATGGAAAATTTGAAATATTCTGAAAGTATTAGTTTTAGAAGTCATAGAAATCCTGTTTCTTATCATTCGATTCACGTGTATTAGAATGCCGAGAGGAAAAGTGCTAACAATTGAAGAAAAAGCATCGATCGATGCTTATCAAAATATGAGCTGCTTTAATCGTGCAATTGCTAAGAAAAATAATCGTTCATGTACCGTGATTAATAATTATATCAATTTACATGAAAATTACGGAAAAAATCATTTTAAAGGTGGTAATAAAAACAGATAACATTTATTATTAACGAGGTCTGCGTCTAAGGAAAGGAACAGCAAGTAACAACAAGACGCGTGCAACAACTTTTAAATTCTTCTGGGCAATTTTTGTGGACAAATATGCAACGTAAACCAGGCCTAAAACAAGTACATTAACAGGCCCGTCTTGATTTCGCACGGGCACATATGTCCTGGACGAAAGAGTGGGAGTCTGTCATTTTTTCAGATGAGGAAAAATTTAATTTGGATGGGCCTGATGGCTGCAAATATTATTGGCATGATCTGGGAAATGAGAAAGCGTGACAATGAGTCGTAACTATGGCGGTGGTTCCCTAATGATGTGGGCTGTGTTCAAAACTAACAAAAAAACTCCAATGTGTTACATAAATCACAAAATGAATTCGGAAAATTATACAGATTTGTTAGACATGGTTCTAGTACCCTTTACAGAAAATATTGAAGATGACAATTTTATTTATCAGCATGATAATGCTGCGGTACACGCGTCGAAGCACACAAAGCAGTGGCTTCTTGAAAGAAACATCAATGTTTTGCCATGGCCTGCTGGTTCCCCTGATATTAACCCTATTGAAAATGTTTGGGGTATCGTTGCGCGACATGTTTATAAAAACTGCGAACAATACAACTCCATTAGCGAACTAAAGGATGCGGTGAATGAAGCGTGGGCGTCTGTTAAAACAGAAACGCTACAAAACTTAGTTTCGTCGATGCCCAATCGTATTTTTAATGTAATTAAAAAGAAAATGGAGGTTGCACTAGATATTAAAATAGAAATAATAAAAAAGCAATCGTTAATTTCAACTTTATCCGTGTAAAACGAAAGTGACATTATAGAAATTTCGCGGTTTGTTCTGCGTGAAATTATATTTTTGTTTTCTTTTATCGATAAATGTTATACTTGTGTTTTGAAATCGGTATGTATGCTTCCTTCATGTAATCCCGAAATGCTACCAAATACAAATTTTTCATTGGTACGGTATAATAATAAGAATTCGTTACAAAACACAGCGACTTCATAGAAATTTCGACGAGTGTATTTATAAAATGAATTGATTTTGCAGAATTAATTCAGGGTGGTAAATAATTAGTCAAATCATCTCTTTTGGTCTGCTTCATATGCCGAATCGATACTTCTATTTTTTCGGAAAATCATTTGGAGAAGCTCCGTCCTAGATTTTCTGCTTGATTCTGCACGAGAGAGCGTTTCTTTTTCCGGTACGATTTCAATCAGATCCTGTAGTTTCGATTTACTTCTGCACGAGGAGGCTTCATACTTCCAGTTAGATTAGGATTGTGGCCACGCCCGGGGATCCGAAATATTCATTCTGAGCTTGTCGTTCCGACATTTTGTCCGCGTTCCCGTGAAATACTTCATACATAATTTTGTCGCGGGAAGAGAAATCGGACTTTGACAGATCACGGACTCCCGAACTTTCCGAAACGCGGAAAAGTTCAATCCGGGAAGCACGGAATTTCGGCCGGCTTCGTCCTCTCGACCTTATTTCGTTCGCCCCCCCCCCCCCCCCCAAACGCCAGAATTGATCGACAGACGAAAGTGAAGGCACGACAGGTGGCCGGCTTCATTCGACCCTCTCTCGAAAAATTTCCTCGCGCAAAAATGTCGTGAATGTCACGAGGGCGGAGGCGAGTCGGCGATGTTTGCGAAACAATTCAAGGGGACGCTTTTGAAGCACGACAGGCAGCAACGGGATTCCTTCAGCTAAGGGGACACGATGAACAACGCGGATAAAACAGGAAAGAGAGAACGTGGGTTCTTTTTTTTCTCCTGGCGCGGGCCAATTTCATTAGGCACGACAAGTTCCTTTCTCAGCTGACTCTTCGACAATAATAACGCAGGATTTCAGGCAATACCAAGCTCCCTTTCCGTACCCTTCTTTTGAAATGCTTCAATCTCTGCTGTTGGACAGATGAGATCAACACTTAACAAATTTTAAATGAAAAGAGAATTTCTCTTTTTTTGTGAAACATCGACTCCACACGGTTTTCACGCTATTACTAGCCAGCGTTTTTCTTGTAAATGGTAAATATTAGAAAAGAGTGAAAGAGGAACAAGTAGTACAGTTTTTTATACGCAACACAATGGCGTATGTGATTTTTTTGTGGTTGTACTATTTTGTTAGATATGAAGACCACCTTCAATTTTTTAAATGGAATTTTGTATACTTTTTTATAACACACATGAAAGCGTGTGTCGAGACGAATTCATCCGTGTACTCCACTGTGATGTTTAAGGTCGTGCAAGGTCAGAAATGGAAGAAACATTTTGAAAATTTTCAGGAAATAATGTGAAATTACTCGTTTATTGTTAGGTTTACGGTTAATGAAGGTCAATACTTTTTTATTCAGAATCCGACATTCTTCCATATTTTGGTATAAAAAATATAGTATTCCATTTAGAAAAGCAAAGTCGACGTTCAAATCTCCGAAACGCTTCCACCTGTAAAAAAATAAATACGCTATATAATGTGCCCCTTCAGACCATGCAACTTCTGTATACAAAACTTTTTCGTGTAACGCATACTTTGGAAGTTATATAGGTGTGCATGTTGCGTGAATCACCCTGTATACATTGTATAAAAAAAATACAGTTGCTGCAATAAAACAAAATATTTATTCGTTAGCTACGTTATATAAAACAAGTTCAAGTTTATAAATCTTCAACAAAATGAAGCGACAGTGGAATTAAAGTTCATATTTCAATTGTCGTGTTATCGGCGACAACGGAGTGCAAAGGTTTAATTTTGGGGAAAAAACAAATTTTCAACTTTATGAATTCTTTCTATATCGAAGAGAAGTCCGCGCGAAAGTGCTTCTACATCGTATTCAATTTTTTACTAATATTTTACACTTTGTTGTTTTTATGTTCATGATCTTTTATCTTGTCGAAACTTTAAAAACCGTTGATTTCAAATGGTTAGAATTTAATTGCTGTTGTTCTATGATGACCAACTTGAATCGATACAATTGTCGATTACAATGTTGAGTAAGATTGTACATACATATACAATAGATTGACAGTAGATTGCATGGAATGAGTTGATTGCACAATTTCAGCGATCAAACGGCGATTAAAACTATAAACTATTAACTCGTTTTAATTCACGTTCCTTTATTTATTTAGTTTGCAATAGTATCATTCTATTTTGCAAGATGCAAAAGCGAGATAGAAATATTTTTTTCATTAACACTTTTAATATTATATGTTAAGAATAAAATATTCTTCAATTCCTTCAATCTCTCTTTTATCATAAATGAATACAATTCTCAGTCCAGGGATATTGTATAACCGGAATATAAAGTGTAATAATAGAAAAGATTGATTCCACTAATTAAATAATTTATTTATTCAAGAGACGCATACAGGAATGTCTTCAATATCAGAATTAATTGGAAAACATTTGATAAGGGAAATCCCACATAAGGAAACACACATCCTTCCTTATAGTAATTATCTTATATTTAGGAAAGAAGAATAGATTAGCAATATTAAAACATACAAGCTAATGAAACTTGAATATTTATTGAATTGTTAATATAACCTGCCATCGAGTTTTTATTATTAAAAAAGAACCTGTCCACACTTCTATTCAGAATTACTATGTCTGCATTTTGTAATGAAAGTAATATAATAATTTCTAATCAGTATGGACAATGATTAATATATTCATTAATATATTCTACAAACACTGGAAGTTGTACTTGAATCATTGTGAAATCATAAATTAATAAAAGAGTATCTAATGCCCTAGTATTATTGAGTAAAGCAGAAATAAACGAAACAGGGTTTTTGCAAAATTAAGTCATGATCGGTAATGTCTTCTTTCTGATGATAAAGAATTAGAAGTCCTCTTACATTTTGAAGAAAATCCTAGCCTCACCAATAAAGAATACTTGTGAACACATTGGTATGAAATATTCAAAATGTTTCTTCTATTTCTGACCTTGCATGACCTTGAAGATCGCTGTGCAGTATACGGATGAATTCGTATAGACACACGCTTTCATGTGTTACAAAAAACTACACAGCATTCAATTTAAAAATTCGAAGGTCACCTTCGTATCTAACAAAATGGAATAAACCCCCAAAAATTACATACGCCGTTGCGTCGCGTATAAAAAACAGTACTACTTTTTCATCTTTCATTCTTTTTTCTAATATTTACTATTTACAAGAAAAACGCTGGCTGGTAATAGCGTGAACAACTTGTAGATATTTTTGTAGTTTTCGGGAGAGTCTTTGTGAAATCCTAAGTTAGAATCCATAGTATTCTCAAAGTGTACAGTGGCTCACGGGTTGTGGCATCAAAAAGTCACAGTGCTAAGCTAGAAACGCTACAGTCCACAGTATTAAGAACTGTAGTTAACGTACCGAGGTACACGCGGAACGGTCAACTCAGAAAGGACTTAGAAATTCCATCAGCAACAGAAGAGATAACACGCTTGAGGGGGAAATATGTATAATACTAGAATATCAAATCATCCCAACAATACAGCTAAGGTACTCTGTACACAGTTCAACTACCCAGGAGACAACGCAAACCACACCCTAAACACCTCTTTCCTCGATCGCGAAATACTATATTTAAATTCTTCCTCGGATGCTTTCTGTTGAGAACGTTTTTCCTGCATTTCTTCGAAATAAAATTGTGTTTGTTCACGGATAGCTTGCGAAGCAGAATAAAGAGTGATATTATTCATTCGTAATGAGTTTTACGCGAATTCAACGGAAACAGATGATTGATGAATGTCCTCAATGGAGTATATAACATCACGTGAATTGCCATTTACAGTCACCGATAAATCCGGAAATAATGACAGAAATGGAATACGCAGAAAATGTAATATCGCATATCAGTCACTTTGATCTATCAAGCCATGTTGTAAAACACATAATGTATCCGCGCGCATCGATCAATTTGAAACGTTGAAATTCGATGGAAAATTTATTAATACCCGGCGGAACAATTTTATTGTAAATATATCTATTGAAACAGTAAATAGACTGCACGTTTTTACATGCGAAATATGAATTGTAAATATATTCATGTTTCCTTTCGCGAACGATCGCGGGGGAACAATAAAAATCAATAATGTTGTGCATGCGAATATACTTTTTAAGACCTATCTATTAAAAATTGTTGACGCGAAAACAGCTGGTTACGCGTTGTTGTTTCACATCAAAGTGTGCAACTTCAAAAAAAAAAAGTAACGTACATATCAACAATTTCATCAGAAAATTTGATAGAAAATCTCCGCAGAGCAATATTGTCTTTCTATAATATCAAATTTCATTTATTTAAATCGGAATCAAGAGATATTTAAAATTTTTCCAAAAGTATTTGAAAAATACCGAACGCTTTAATTTAATAATTGAATATGACGGCATATTTTAATATGGAAATTCTGAAATACTCATTTCACTCGCTATCCATTATTCGATTAGAAAAGTTTCCGCGCATAATTCGTCATTAATTGAAAACCTATTACTTATTTAATTAGCATGCTGGCAGTAAACACGTCTGCTGCATAAGCATCGGCCTAAATCAGCAAATTTTACACGGGAACTTCGCTGCGAGGTAAGTTTCCAGGTAAGTTTCCAGGCAAGATAATTGTCTCTGTTTGAAACTTGTTAATTAACATGAGATCTCCGGGCGTTGGCGATCGCAGCTTGAAATCTTCAGCGCGTAGTAACAAGTTTAAATTACCGAAGTCAATAGAATTTCAATAATTTCTCGTACAGCGAGAAATGAGAAATTTACAGCTAACGAAAAAAACATTATTCATTAATTTTTCTAAGAGACATCTGAACTAGATAGGATAACACTATAAATAACGATAAATAGACTGCGGATATTTATGCATTTATATTGCAAAATTGAGAAGATAAAATTCAAAATTGATGAAAGATTTCAAAAATTAAAGACGTCAATATATGATTTCTCTTCTATTACAATCATTAAGAACAGAAATAACATTCAATTTGGTTTCTGTTTCTTGCAATCGATGCAAACAATTTTTATTTTGCACAGAGATCCGTTAACGATACACAATACTTGAAGCTAACGAGTAGACTGCGGATCTTTATGCATTTATAGCAAAATTGAAAAGATGAAATTCAAAATTGATGAAAGATTTCAAAAATTAAAGATGTCAATATATAATTTCTCTTCTATTAAAATCATTAAGCACAGAAATAACATTCAATTTGGTTTCTGTTTCTTGCAATCGATGCAAACAATTTTTATTTTGCACAGAGATCCGTTAACGATAAACAATACTTGAAGCTAACGAGTAGATTGCGGATGTTTATGCATTTAGAACTTATAAATATTTTTCAGAAAATGCCAGAATATAAATTTCGATAGAATTTCGTAAGATTTTTATTCGTTTTGAATCTACAAAGACTGTTCCCATTGAAAATAAGATTTTATTTCATGCCACTTTCTAATCAGATATTCGGGGGACAGTAATTTTCTTGGACACTTTCAACTTGTTTCGAAAATTAAATGTTCGGACGCAAAATCAATTATACAAGATAAAAATTTAAAAAATTTCGCTTGCGCTCACTATTATAAATATTTTCAGAAAATGCTAGAATATAAAATTCGATAGAATTTAGTAAGATTTTTATTCGTTTTGAATCTACAAAGACTGTTCCCATTAAAAATAAGATTTTATTTCATGCCAACTTTCTAATCAGATATTCGGGGAACAGTAATTTTCTTGGACACTTTCAACTTGTTTCGAAAATTAAATGTTCGGACGCAAAATCAGTTATACAAAATAACAATTTAAAAAATTTCGCTTGCGCTCACTACTTTCAAGAACTGATGGCGCCGGAGGAAAACTTTTTCGATTATCGAGACGCGTAGCATTGGACAATATAATTAGTTTAATTGCATCTGATTTGTCCATTGTGCTAACACGACGGTTTCGTGCAAAGCGCGACAATTAGAAGAAAAGAAAACTCGTTGCGAAAATGCAACTTTCAGTGGTTAATTGGTGAAGTAGTTTGCAACCGGGATCGATGCGTTTTTGCGCGACAAAGTTTTAACTCCGATCAAACCATTCGTTGTTCTTGTACTTCGTAGGCAAAAATTTTTCTTCTACTAACGCAAAGAAGCCAATTCCATTAGCAACTCGCACCGTCGTGACATTGCGACCAGCCGACTCCTTATCATCAAGTTGCACGAAGTAATCTCGGCCGGAAATGGCCGACTTCTCCATCTACATGTTCGGAGTATCTATCTCGCTATGTATAAGTGGCACGAGTCGATTATGTGCGAGCCTGCTACCCCCGATGGAAAATATTCGATCAAGATCGTGAATAATACTACTCGACGAATTATTTAAGCGTGCATTAACACTAAACCTACCATCGCCGGTCAAAATAACCGTCTCCGAATTTTTTATTTCACAATTATTGAAATAATAAAAATTATTTCATAAGAAATGAGTGTATAGATCGCTCTAATAGAGCACATGTTACAATAGGAGTCGTGCAAAGTCTAAATAAAATCAAACTTGTCATTTATACATACACAGGGTGAGTCACTTAACGTTGCCACCTCAAATATCTTAGTTGTTTTTAAAAATACATTAAATTTCTGAAGGACAAAGTTGAATGGTTCAGTGGAGCTCACATGATACCAACAATATTTTTGTTATTATGTGCCTTTTTTAGAGATATCAAGGTAACCTTCATTTTTTAAAATGAAACCACCTTGTTTTAAACACCTACAATGATAGTCCATTTCATTACGAATTCAGTGACAATAATTATTCTTATTATGTCTTGCAGTTATTACATATAAATAGCATTTTTATGCTCGCCACATACATTTTTCTTGCAAATTTCGCAAGCCGTGTACGACTTCCGATCTTGCCCTACACATAACTCGCATTGACTTCCTGTAATTTTTCTTTTTGTTACGTTTCGTAAATTTGATGGGCCAGCAGGGATTCAGACTGTAATATATTGGTATCCGAATTTTCTGCACTATCAGAACTATTATCGCTAGAAGACTGTTCTATTATATAATCCTCTTCTGACTCATTGTCAGATGTAGAATCTATACTATCTTTACTTTGGGAAATATCAAAATTTGAAATGTATATAAAAACTGTAATATAGGTAAATATTTTCAAAGAAATAAAGTAATACTTACTATCCAGAGCATCCATGTTATCCATATAAATACTACTAAAGCACTAATAATAAACTATATGTATCAACCATTAATTATAGTAATAACTAATGAACTGTATACCTAAACACTAGTGATAAACTAAGGTTTCTACAAATGAAAGACTTTCTGAAAGGTATAAAAAACAGTGCGTTCGAATGTCGCTTGTACTAAAACTGGAGACCCCCATGACAGAATGAGAACTGAAAACGAACTAATCTGAAGATATGCATTCTGAGAGGCATAGCTTCACATCCCACATCTTCGCCGAAACATAAGCAAAGAATCCCCACATCTCTGCTGAGACTCAGATTTAAAGATCCCCTTGTAGCCACAGTATCGCTCGTATAAGCAGTGCAACGAAACTTTCAAAAGAACGATCATGAAAAAGTTTTACAATGAAAATATATCTTTTACAAAATAATGACATGTGGATAAAAATAAGAACATAATAGCTTCTTTTGACAACAGTATCTAATACGTTTTATAAGCGGACGGTATTCGGATGAAATATCACCCGAGGGACTCTTCCGTCACTTGTGTTTTTGTAACGTTACTATCATGAAGGAAATGTTTTTTTTTTTTTATTAAGCATTTCAGATCTCTACTGAGATCTATTTCTGCTGAACAAGGGTAAATCACAATAATACATATTCATACATATATATACAATATAAAATCAAATTAAACTCGTAATTTACAGTCTTTTAGGAAGTTAAAAATAAGAAAACACGCTTTAATATTGGGTCGGGCTACTATCATTTCTACGCATAAAGGTAACTGAAGTTTAATTTTACGCAGTTGTTGCGTTAGCTTCAATCGCTGCAAATCGAAAAGGCTACATTGCCAAACAATATGATTGATATCCTGACTGTTGTGACCGCAAATAAAGGAAATGTCATCGACTTGTGTTTTACATATAACATGATATTTTAGACAAATACATCAAGTTATAGCACATTTAAAAAGAAATCAAACATAATACAGTATCTGGAAACAGAAAATTGGCCAATTTTCACCCGAGAAGCGTATGAGGGTTAAATATGAAAAATAATACTGTACATCTATATAAATAGAAATGTAAATGTTCGTTTGTTCAAAATCTTAAATCTCCGAAAGTTCTTCGCCGATTGCTTTGAAATTTTGACACAACGTTGCATTCGAATACGCGCTTGTTTTTATATACCTACTCTATATGTATAATAATCAGACTGCCACAGCGACGCGTGGCCGGGTACAGCTAGTATTAAATAAATATGGTATAAAAGTGTATGATATTTTCGACAAATATTTGCCTCTTTATCAAATAGAAAAAATAATAAACTGTCTACACGTATATGAAAATTCTGAAGTAGCATGACAAATAGTAACCGGATTAGTTAGGTACGTGAAATTGTGACGGCGATCACAGGACGACACTGCAGCCCTGACTAATTGCACTCTTAAAGACTTAGGGCTATTAAAAATTTTTTCTCGTAGCTCGACGATCAAGACTAAGCTGTCGAGTAAAGAATCGCTAAAAAAGCACGATTTTTCAGTGGATTTTATTTTAGGTGAGCATGTGCTTGGATACTAACCTCGCTCAAATACACCTTACTCCAAGATAATGATCGAGTGTACATTTTTTATGAGGACACACTTACTTTTACTGACGGTGGACGGACAAATCTTCCGCCAAAACGATTCGCGATCAAGTTGTTATGACTTGGCAACTCGTTTTACCGAGTTCCTAACATAAACAAACTTCTGTGAATGCTTGGAAGGGATTGTTCCTTAAGTCATTCGAAACAACTTTTCTCTTTGCAAAAATGTTCTCCGCTGCAGATTCCACCTCAGCCAATGCCAAGTGCAAAAAGAGCCGAACGTAGAAAAGGACAGCATGTAAACACGGATCGCGCTATCCTTCCTTGCGCCCGAAACTTTCATCGTCAATTAAACCACTAAATGCAGTTGTAATTATATCGCGTTTAGTGTCATTTTAATCAGAAAAAATGCCACAAATAAGTTGGTGAAAAACCGGCGGATCTGCGTTTTTACTCTGAAAAATTACAAGCCTCTTAAGCAATACCTAATCTTATATTCATGAAAGAGGTGTTTATTTCTATAATACAATATATTATTTCGGTGGGTCTGTGAGACCCCACCTTACCACTTTCGATACATTTTCCCACCTTGTCAACGACACAGTGATCGATTCCTCGATCCAAGGTGGACAAAAGTCAAATTTTTGTGTTCCCTTGTAGTAATAACACTCTATTTCTCAGAAATCATTACAAGTGTATAAAAACTACATGAACGTAAAAGAATTAATATCATTTCTTTATAATGAACAAATGAAACAATTAATTGTAACGTTTGTGAAACTAACATAAATTAAATATTTCATAGTTTTTGTTTAAATACGCGAATAAACAATACACAAAATGGAAAGAATTAATCTTAACTTATATTTAAAAATTAGATAAAGTTTTACAAAAATATAATACAAAATTATAAGGAATGTGCATGACAAAGGTGCACACTCTAAATTATTATAAATTATAATTGTCATATGTACAACTGCATCTTTTTTAAGGAGATTTAATTCAATTTTTTTTGCTGAATCATTAACAGCTTCGATGTTTAAAAAGTTTAGAATCAGCTCTATTATCGCATCAACTTTGGATTAATATCTTTAGAACTTGTTGAACACCAGGTTTCAAACACCAGTCTTCGTGGCATACTCCTTGTCTTTTCTACAAGATGATATAAATGACTAACGGGCAAAAACGGGCAAGCGATATTTAGTATCGTCACTTTGAAATAAGTATTCTTCAAAACTATGAAAGAACGAAGTCCGGGCGAGTCCGGGAAAAGAAGTTATACATTTCGAAGTTAAAAAAGACCTCTTCTTAAATAATATTATTAGTTAACCTGTTCTATATGATTTACACGGCAACATAAAATTATGCCGATACGTAAAAATCAAATACTTACCTTCGCTTACACGCTCCATTTTTTAGATAATAATTTAAACAATAAACCACAAACAAGTTATACGATGAAGAAGAATTAGCTTATTCATAGTATTTCGCACAGGCAAAACTTTGACGCCGCAGCGGGGTATTATTACTTTGTAATAACCGCGTGCAATCGAAATATTAGGTTATATATCGATCAAATGAATGTTTATAAACAAAATAGAACGTAAGCGAAGATATCTGAAATTGATCGAAGGGTCTAGCCGGATAAGCATGGGCCAGCGGCCCCCGCTCAGATTTTCCTGATTCCTGTCTTAAAACATCGTTTTATGACTAAAAAACCATTGTGCAAAATTTCAAATGTCTACCCCCACCGATAAGGGTGATATTGGGGTTAATTCCCCCGAACTTAAATGCAATTTTCTCTAAAACGAGAAGAGATATCGACATAGGATGAACGGCAAACAGAAGATATGGATACACTCTATATTTCACATTTTTTTCAGAATTTTTTGCTAATTATTTATAGTTGAAAACAATTAATTAATTTTTTGGAAATTTTTTTAACCATCTTCCCCTGGGTTGACACCCACCAAAAAATTCTAAAATATTGCTACGATGCTAAACTATTTTTCATAAAATTGCATTTAAGTTCGGGGCAATTAACCCCAATATCACCCTTATCGGTGGGGGTAGACATTTGAAATTTTACACAATGGTTTTTTAGTCATAAAACGATGTTTTAAGACAGGAATCAGGAAAATCGGAGCGGGGGCCGCTGGCCCATGCTTATCTGGCTAGACCCTTTACCATTTTGTCCACCTAGAATTGAGGAATCGATGACTGTGCAACGCTGGGTTAACAAAGCGTTGGAGATGATTTTCGGGCAGGAAAAAGTTGTTTAAAATGACCTCAGAAATCACCTCTTTCAAGGAAGTACATTTTTCGGACACTCTACATGTTTACGTAAACGGAACTGAAAAATTGGGCGACATAAAACTTTCGCGGTCATTCATTTAATTTCTTTCTTTAGAAAGTGGTATGCTAAGAATTTAATATTATCAAAAAGAAAGAGAAATGCCGTTTTCCCAAGAGTATCCATTTTTCGTTGACATTGGTTCTCGAAAGCTGCGAGCTTGATTTACCGAGATCCGTGCACTGGGCCATATACTCCTATTCTGTTTGTTAGCGGGCACTCCGGAGACTATTTTCGAGGAACAAATTTCCGACAGACACTTGGCTGATAATAATTGGACCGCGAACCAAGAGATTTTTCGACACGGTGAACTCGACGCGACGGTTCCTAATAATTGTGGTCTCGGTCGAGTCTTGATCCGCTCGCTGCTACAAATTGATCGGTGTAGATAATTGAGCACTTAAGCTCGTCGTGTCCCATTCCTCAGGAACCGAGCACTCGTATCTCATTATCCGAATGTACCGACATACCTGTGTAAATTCGAGGTTCGCGGGAATGACAGTTTACCAGCAGCCACGGTTCTGTTCTATTTTCCAGTGGCAAACAAGTACCGTTGTACCACGTGAGAATTGGTAGAACAGAAGCGGTAGGCGTAGCGTGCATACACGAGAAAAGACAGAGATCGCGCAGAATAAACAGATAAATAGACAGTTGTGCGAGGGCGAGAAATTTATTTGGCGAACACGTTCTCCCGGGGAATACATACATTCTCCACGTAGTGGAGATAGGGGCACAGCTGCGAGGTTCGCGCTAGTGCTAATAGACATATAGCCTGATGTACATTTGGTAAATAACCTCCGATGTTAATGGCGCAGTAACGAGCCGGGAAATAATGGTGCGGACATTGCTAGATTATGAATAGGCCACGGATTTTCTATACGACGCGTGATCAAAAAGTAAGGTGACTTTTCGAATTTCGCGGGATACCTACAGTCGATTTTCGTTTTCTTTTATTTCATATGCTGGTACACTCGTCCCGAACGTATGTTCACAGTTTCAGCTATATAGCATTTTTTGTTTGTTGTCGAGAAGCATAAAGGTTAGAAGTGTTTTGCGTGTTCGGCGAAGTTTGTTCCGAAACTGCTGAATTTTGACCAGAAGAAACGTCGCACGAGCATCGCTCAGGAGCTGTTGAACGACGTCAACGATGATCCTGATTTCCTCAAAAGAGTCATCACTGGTGACGAATCATGGGTATACGGTTATGACGTCGAAACCAAAGTCCAATCGTCCCAATGGAAGTCCCCAGAAGAGCCAAGACCGAAAAAAGCACGCCAGGTTCGATCAAATGTCAAGGTTTTTCTCACTGTTTTCCTCGATTATCATGGCGCAGCGCATCAGGAGTTCTTACCACAAGGTCGTCCGGTTAATAAGGAGTATTATCTTGAAGTTATGCGCCGTTTGCGTGAAGCAATACGAAAAAAAACGGCCGGAATTTTGGAAACACAATTCATGGATATTGCATCACGATAATGCTGCTGCTCACGCATCGTTGCTTGCGAATAATTTTTTGACCAGAAACAACACCGCAATCGTGCCTCAGCCCCCATATTCGTCGGATTTGGCCCCCTGCGACTTTTTCCTGTTCCCAAAACTGAAGAGACCCATGAAAGGACGGAGATTTGCAACGATCGAGGAGATAAAGACTGCATCGCTGGAAGAGCTCAAAGTTATACCAAAAAGTGCTTATCAGAAGCGCTTCGAGGATTGGAAAAAGCGCTGGCACAAGTGTATTACATCTGAGGGGGATTACTTTGAAGGGGACAACATAAATATCGACGAATAAATAAATATTTGTTGATAAAAATAAAAAGTCACCTTACTTTTTTATCACATGTCAAAATTCCAAACGAATTTATATTTTTTCTCCTTATACATTCCATCGATTAACACGTTGAACGCCACGTCACCCATATCTGGGTGACGGCTATGTTTCCGCAGAGGCCCCGTCTTTATTCTTCGTCCAATTAAAGCAGGCTTTTGGAGGTAATTTATAGTAATTTTATTTGTAACACAACTATGACGAGTATAGACGATATAGGGTAACAATAAAGTATAAAGTAAACAAAAACAAACATTGAAAATATCCTTGTACTGATAATGAAATAAAATTATAAAATATAAAACAAACTTATACCAACAAATTATACTTATATTTAAAATTTATTTTTAAAATATTATAACATTTTACTAGTTACGATGGAATTCGTTAAAACATTGTAAACATAATTGGGGTGACTCTGGACACTCAGGACAATACGTTATGGTCTTTTGTAAATTTTTTTTTGCTTCGTGGCTTTAGAGAGTTTTGAGCCCCGGGAGAAACTCTACCGATTCACTCTGGGCATTCAACGTGTTAATTTCACTAATGATTACATAATCTAGCGACACATTATATGTATATTACATATTATGTATTATGTGTTATCATTAGACTGCGGATCTGAATGTAAAATAAAAATGTTCTTCATTGATTGTGGGAAGCAGGAATAAAATAGAAATTGATTTCATCCCTTAATGACTTCATTGCAATGTTCTTAATGTTTTCTAATCCTTTACCGTTTTATATTTCACTCGGCCAATTTCTTCATAAATGCATAAAAATCCGCAGTCTAGTTATCATGGTAAAATATTTTTTTACCAGAATCAACATAAAAATTGATGTTTAAACCTAGGTAAATAATTATGCCATCCAGAAATAGAGACTTGTATGAAATAAAAAAAATTCATTCTTATTCAGAATAATTGTTCATTGATTGATTGTTGCGATATTGACCTGTCGCAATTACTTGGAACTGTTCGTCGTTTGTGCTGATACTGTTTGTAATTATTGAACTGCGGATCTTCATGCAAAATAAAAATGTTCTTCATTGATTGTGGGAAGCAGGAATAAAGTAGAAATTGATTTCATTCCTTAATGACTTCATTGCAATGTTCTTAATGTTTTCTAATCCTTTACCGTTTTATATTTTACTCGGCAAATTTCTTCATAAATGCATAAAAATCCGCAGTCTAGTTATCATGGTAAAATATTATTTTACCAGAATCAACATAAAAATTGATGTTTAAACCTAGGTAAATAATTATGCCATCCAAAAATAGAGACTTGTATGAAATAAAAATAATAAAAAATAATATTCATTCTTATTCAGAATAATTGTTGCGATATTGACCTGTAGCAATTACTTGAAACTGTCCTTCGTTTGTGCTGATACTGTTCGTCGTTTGTGCTGATATTGTTCGTAATGATTAGACTGCGGATCTTTATGCAAGATAAGAAATTGTCTGTATCGATCGCAATGAGTAGAAACCAAACAGAATGTTATTTCATTCCTTAATAATGTTAATAGATGAGAAATCATATTCAATTTTTAAAATTTTCCTACAATTTTCAATTTCATTTACTCACTTTTGCTATAAATGCATAAAGATCCGCAAGGCTAGTAATGATTTTGTTGCATTATAATTTGCGCGAACCGATTTTTTATTTAGTTCAGCTCTCGTGTACACGTGTTAACAAGATTCAGGTAATGCATGGTGTCGTGTAATATTATGTATATTACACGCGAACGATCCACTCGAACCATGATAACAAATTCGTAGCAATTAACGCTGCTCCGCTGATCCGACGTTTCGAGCACACTTTAACGAGATTGTTTATTAACCTATATTCCTGTGTAATCCCTCCTACTGATTTCAAAGCTGTTTCGCATCCATTACTATTTTTGGAAACATCAAACGTCACAGTTGCGTGTGCCTATTATTTATTCCTTCGTTTTTACTTGTTGTTAGTATATTTGATTTTAACTGTGTACTGTAGATTTAGTAAATAATCATCTTACTTGTACAAATACGTAAATACAGTTGTTAGAACTATTGAAAAATAAATTTATAAAATAGGGAGAATTAATGCATTAACTTGTCACTATTCAATTATTGTGTTCTATTGAGTATATAGATTCTTAAACCTGCAGCCATGCAGCTTTTCGCTGAGCTTTTCATAGTACGTGAATATTTTTGGAATATTGATTTTATAGATTGAACTAACAGATAACGTTTCTATACACATGCAGCTTATAGGGCTCAACTATTAAAAGAATAATATAGCAACTTCTTTCATCAGTTTATTTATGGAATTCCAAAAATGTCTCGCACATTGTGGAACATTCTGTAAATAATTATAAAGTGATCCTAAGATTTTAAGAATTTGTTAGCAGATATTTTCTTCCTAATAAAGAATGTCGAGAGTTCTTGGCATTTTTTAAGTAAAGAATTATTCTATTTTAATTTGAAGAAAAATGAGACCACGTTTATCAATTCATTTTATATTTTTTCTTTTGGTATTTTTACTTCCAAACTTTTACTACCAAAATAATCGCAGTATTTTAATAACCGAAATAATATTAATATTTTTTAATCACGAGATCTTTAATGAAAAATGGAGAAACCACTCATTTTTTCACGCAATTACATTTTTAATTATTCATAGACCGTTTACATATATATATATATATATATATGCGTGTGTTCTTTCTTTCTTAAAATTATGTCAAAGGTACATTTTAGCCGAGAACAGGGTTAACTAAGCGCATAGGGTCAACATAATTTTAAACACGAGTCATGCTTTTTCATACCGTAAACTGGACTTTAACATCAAAACATCTCTTTGTTAAATTATAAACTCGTTAACGGATAATTGTGTAATTAAGGCCATAATTAGCCGACTCTGATAAAAGTATGGGACACGAAAATGGCTGGTTTGGATTGGGATACGAAACGCTTATATAAATAATATGAAAGTTTGATGAGTAAAATGTTGTTTTGTCCGCTGTAAACATTTTTACGGTTTCAGTAGACGTAAGAACATCGTAACAAATTGTAATAAAATTTTAATAAAATATTGCTATTCTTCTCTGAACGATAAGAATACGAAAATTTTGTTCATGTCATAAAATGTTGTGTTATTTCAAAAGTTTCCAAGTTCTTTCGTCTCAGATCTACGAAATATTGATGAATAAATACGCTATACCGCTACTTTGATAACAACCGAAACGAAGTATAATACGTAACGATTTTCTCCCTACATTATTCATTGCGCTCTGAACTATAAACACGCAACCGTGGCCGAACATTCGTATATGTTTCGGTCGGAAGAATAGTTTGCTGTTTTTCATGAAAATAAATATTTCCACCGTCTCCAAATCAATATTTTTTCTAACAAAACTGTTAGTTCTCGCCGTTGCGTTGGAAAGTTAATGCAATTACTCACAGTCACTTAACTTTGTTGATTTGGAAAACGTATCTCTACTTCCACGAATTCAGAGTGATTCCTAAAAACTTTCAGCCGACGGTGTGCGTGAAAAAAAAACGATTCAAGTTTCCGATTCTGAAACTTTGTTTCTAAACTTTTTCAATAGACTTGATTGAAACCGGTTAAACTTTTTCTCCCGTTGCAAACGTTTAATAGCTGTCACAGTAGTATATTAGGAACTCCATTCGAACGAATACGGAACATCGCTGGGAAACGAGTTTACAATATCATTGAAAAATCTATGCAATTTGAAAAAGCATTTTTGCAATTTTTAAAAATCTAGCGGATCCAATTATTTTAGATGTAAAGAAGCTTCAATCGTTAAATCTATGATATTATTCTGTAGATATTCACAGTCAAGATAACTTTTCAAACTTGAACTTGTACAAAATGAACAGAGCGAAATTGGAGATTTCGAGCTCTAAAACGAGATTTAGTGTTGTACGATTTTAAAAAAATTCGAACAAAATTGTTAAATATCGAGTTCATAAATGTTTTGATACGATAGGTCTGGATAGACCCGGGCACCGCTGTCGGAGGGCTGAAAAACGCGCACTTTGATGCACCGCTCCTATTCAAGACGCTCGTCTATTTCATTTCGGAAGATTCGACGTGAAAACTTCGCGGATATACAGGATGTCCCAGTTTTAAACGATCAAACTTCGCTGGTATGTTCTACGAGTATAAATAAGAAAAGGTTATAGAAGAAATAAGAAAAGGTTGTAGAAGAAATATGAAAACTACTCTATTCGGGTTAGATCTTTATGTTCCCGTTTCAACTGACATCGCCGCATTGTTCGATCGAGAACACTCGTAACTCGACAGCAGTTCTTTATGCCAACTAAACATTTTTTAGCTTACAGCAAACTGCAAACTTTATATTCTTTCTTAACCCCTTGACGTAGTTTGACGAGCCAAACTCGTGACGAAGCTTTTCAACAAAGTCTAACATGAATGTTACGCGTTTCATTTTAGATGAAATGAAATTTCATTCGTTTGTAATCAATATTTAAGCATTCGAATAAATTTAGACATACAAAAAATATACATTTTCTTTTTCCCTTCTTCGACATTTTTGTGCATGAAGACGTGTTAACACTGAACCTACCACTGTCAGTCAAGTGTATATTTTTCATTTCGCAATTATTGAAATGATGAAGTTGCTTACGTGGAAATTGATTCGTAAAAATTGCAGAAAATCTAAACAAATAGAGCCTCGTCATTTTTACAAGCTAAAACATGTTAATCGCTTTTAGTGCTCCATTTTAGTAGTCCATTGTTCCTATATGGGTGGGGGTAGAAAAATGTGGTGGGGCTTTGTAGGTGCGCTAACTCATAAAGTTTCAGTATCCCATTATGCCTTGGCCAGGTGAACATCGTGCGTTCACTGTCGAAACTTATTTATTAAATCAGATGTTCCCCGGCTGCATTATTTCATATCGCAGTGACATAGCATGGCCAGCGCGCTCACTCGATCTCCTGAAAGAAAGAGTGTACACCAACCGTCCTCAAACCATCGACGCCTTGAAAGCAGCAATCCGTGCAGAAATGGCAAGGATACCGCCTGAAATGACAGCACGTGTTATGCAGAACTTCAAAAATCGCCTAACCCGCTGTATCGCAAACGAGGGACGCCATTTGGAAGACATCGTTTTTCACAAATAAACTTAAAGATACTGCAAACATTTTGTAAAATAAAAACTTTTGATTAATTCCGTCGTTTATCATTTACTGTCCTTGGAAATCCATGCATTCTCTTTGCCGGACCCTGTGTATAACTACAATTTAAAATGATGTTTTCGGCGCAAATTTGCAAAAAGCTATAACATTATTTCAACGTTTCGGTCTCTTTTTAGACCACTATCAAGAAAAATATTGATATGTATTTGCGTCTGTAAAAATAAAAAAAACTGTATATAACATTATTTCCTTGTGTCTATTCAGTCAGCGCACCGACGAACTTTGGTACATGCCTTAACCCTTGGACGGCGAAGATTGGGTCCATTTCGACCAAGAATAATAAACGTCTTCTCTCGACAGCCAGTTAGAACCATCAGCTATTTAGATGGAGTTCGAGAAGAAGATCAACCTCGATCTCAATGAAGTGGACCGTAAAAAAAATTGCAATGCAAATACCTAGATCCAGGGCTGCCATCTAAAAGGAAGGAAGTCACGGATCACTGCAAGACCCGTTGACGTTCACTAGGGTGACTAATTCCAAGAGATGCGAGCAGTTCCTTTTTCCAACGTTCGCATAAAACATCGAATAGATCGTGTTGCTATTCGTGCAGCAATGTTTCGTGTGACGCGGAACATAGTGATCGTGAACGCAAATGAAACACGAAAAATGGTCTAGACGATTCGGAATCCAGCGGGAAAAAGTTTCGCCTGTTACAACAATTGCATTATTACGAGTGCCCTCTTCGATCAGATAGTCGGACTTACCGGGAGCCGGAGATTATCGGTCTGAAAGCAGCCTTGGTAAATCACGGCAAAGAGCGTACGTATGAATGCATAAATATACGGAAGAGGTGGGCGTGTGAAGGGCCCTCGAGAGCTCGGAGTTCGATTTTATCAGGCATCTCGACTTAGCGTGAGCGACATGGAGCCACGCAGTGGCACGGTTTGCCGGCCGCACATGCGGTTAGATCGTGCAACCATCGATTTCGTTTGTGCCCGATGTGTGTGTGTGTGTGTGCCGAAGTTACGGCTGTAAGTCGACTCTAGGACGAACTGCTATGCGAGGTGCATTTTTTTAGTGACAACTGGACTGCGAACATTTCCGCAAAATCGAGATGTTCTGCATCCTGCATCCCCTTAAAGCGGTAGATTAGTTTCCAGGGTTGCAAGGGTGCGGAATTCGCGTTCTCGTTTCTCGATAATACGGGATTTTGGGATTTTTCGGTAGTCAAAAACTACTGAAGAGGGCTGTCGCCCACGAAAGTCCTATTTTTTCGTTTACGAGGCGTAATTTTCATTATTCGGCAGTATGTCGCTATGAAAATAGCTACTTGCGCAGTTGTATGCTTCCGAATCGGAATTGGGCATTAATCGATTAAAATTTTAACCAAGATTAAATAACAAAGAATTTAAATTTAATATTTGATGATGATTATAATAAATTTTTAATAAATTAACACTTTACCTAACGGAAGCGTATTAATAGGATTTTATTAACTATTCATAATTCTGCTGTACCAAAAGAAAACATAGAAATTTTATTCTACGTTGCAATCTTAAATGAAACTATTAGATGACATTATCGAGGGCGACTTGTTAGTTGACAATGAAAATTGCTGTTGCCATTGAAGGTTCCATTAATAAATGTTTAGCCATGTGCCATCGATTGTTCAAAATTATGCAATAATCACCGGTCGGTAATGTGTTAAAATTATTTATAGGGTTGAGTTTAGATTAACATTTATGATAAATATAGTTTTAAATAAGTTGATTATTGTGTACGATTAAAAAAGGTAATCATTGAAAAATGGACGATTGATTCAATCGATTTGATGAAGTTAATCGTCAATCGTTCATTAAAAAAAAGAAATGATCGAAAAATCGGAGACCGATTTAATCGATTGTTGAAGTTAATCGTAACACATCTATCCATAAATTGTAATAAATAGGCACATAGAGATCGTATTATAGACCAAATAACAATATACCTAAACTCAGTTTACATTTTTTTCAGTATGCATACAGTTTTTATTTCGTATTTCATTTCGAAAGTTCAGCGGTTAATCATTAATCAATTATCCGATTGAAGAGTACAATTGGAAGGAATGTAATCGTTAACAGCAATTAACGTCAAAACTAGGAGTTTAATAGTTAATTGCGATTAACGATTGAAGTAGAAATTTATTCGTCGATCGTTGATTATATTTTTACCCAACTCTCTTCCGAATAATGCAAATTACGCCTCGTAAATGTAAAAATAGGACTTCTGAGCGTCCTAGATCGATCTTTTATCTAGCGTTTTTGACTACTGAAAACCCCCCTTTTTGTATTATCGAGAAATGGGAACGCGAATCCCGCACCCTTACAATCCTGGAAAAACGAGTCTATTCCCTTAAACCCGGGAAAAATATCCGATGCAAAGCGAACCCGAATTTTCGGATACCCGCCCACCTCTAATAAAAATCGATAGTCCCAATCGACTTAAGAGCCACCTGTATTTTATCAAAATTATCAATTGTTTCGGAGCAAGGTTCGCCTTGTTCCATCGAAGAAAACCATGCTTAAACAAATAGCATAACTATCGTAAACGATGCTTAGTTAATTAGTTCGTCTCGCAGCTATTTGTCCACGACGAAAGCGTTCAACGTCATTCGAATTGTCTCGGAAGCGCGGCTAATTATAATCCAATCGCGATTGATCTGTCCCAAACTCTTATCGATCGTATTGGATTTAATTACGCGCTAACCGCGCGCAGGTAAACCGAAATCGCGGCGGGTACCATTGATTCAAGATTACAATGTCATAACGGTAATTGATCAAAATGTTCGACAGAAACGCTTAGGTCGTATTAAGAGCTTGATTAACATTCAAACAACAGTTGTTCATTAATATTGAGAATCGGTAGTATATCGAGTTCATTTTACTTGAAAAATAGTCATAACTGCATCGATGTAAATGTTTATAACGTTGAATGAATATAAACATGAATATAAACATGAATATAAACATGAATATAAACATTTGTATAAACATTCAATGATAAGCTGTTTAGCAACTAACATTACCAAGTATTTTCAGTTTGCGTAGAACCAAGAAATGAGCCGCTCACTTGCCAAATCGATTAACTCCATAAAACAGAAAGTGGAGAAACGTGATGAAACAATATACATTGTTTTCCAAAATTCCCTTTAAAATACAAATTGAAGTAAACATAATCATACACATAAGCATAATCGTTATTAACGCTAGATTTACGGGACCCGTCAAAATGACGGATTCTAATATTCTCAATTTGCGATTATTAAGATTGTGAAAGTGCTGTCTTGAGGAATTATTTACCAAATTTATCTCTTTGGGTATATATTATTGGAAAAATAGCCAAAAATTTGGATAGACACATCCTTGTTTTGTTTATAAAGTAATGTGAAACAGTTATTTCTACAGCTCCGTAAACCTAGTGTTGATATCACAACTTTTGGGTGACTAAAGGAGTTGATCGATTTAACAAGTGAAAAACAGTAATAACATAAAAATCAATCTTCGAATTATATATTTTATTGCAGAAAAAGTTTATTAACCGTTAATAAGCCTCTAATTTCAATTATTCTATTTCCGCAAGGTATACATACATATGTGAGCCGTTCACAGGCCAAATCGATTAACTCCGCTTTTTGAAATATTTTAAATTTAAGTGTCACAGCACTTGGTTCAGTCTTTTTTATTTATAACAAATTTCCCAAATAATACAGACTAACACCATTAAACAACAAAATTTTTTGCACGCGGATTTCGTTATTGCAACGATTTAGAGTGCGGCGTTAATCGGAATGGCTTCTGAAACAAAATTATTTATCATTCGGCGACCAAACAAAGTTTTGTCGTTCAACGGTGTTATACTGTGTTATTTGGGAAATTTGTTATAAATAAAAAAAGTTATGACTGAAGCAAGTGCTTCGACACTTAAATTGAAAATATTTCAAAAAGCGGAGTTAATCGGAATTGGCCTGTGAACGGCTCATATAGAGACACGTGATACGGCTTCCATCACTTTCAAGTAATGTGAATATGTAACCGTCAGGATGAAGCGAGTAACCTCGCCGAGAACCACAGTTATTTTTACACGGAACTAATACCTTAGTATATCCCCCGGATGAATGCACGATACATAACATCGGATTCACCGGTGGTTCCACCAACAGGATCGAGCTGCGGCGTTGTATACGACGCGTCCAAAGGATTTCCTGGGTGGCGTCGTTTCAATTTCCATCCTCCGTTACGGCTGGATTCAATAGCCCGGCTACTGGTCGATGGATAAAACACAAATCGGCATACAGCCGTTTTACACAATCTCCTTTATCGATTTTATAAGTTAACAGTGTTCCAGCTGTCCCTGTTCTTCGCTTCGTTTTTTCTTCCTTCTCTCGTACAGTGTTCTCTCGGTTTTTTTTTTTTTATCGTTTTGCTTTTGCTCGGAACGAGCCAGACTTATTGCGCGGACGCTTTTCATCGAGCCTCTTTGCGCAGCGCAGCTTCGATGCACCGGTAAGCGCGAAATTGGTTTTATTCGAAGCCGGGGTTTAACGGAACGGTTGTCGCGTAAGGTGATCGTCAAAGAACCACGATCGACGTGTGTGCAGAAGCATATGTGCAAAAGCATGTGTGCAAAAGCATGTGTGAAAATGCTCCTGCACTCGAGCCGGCTAGTTTGCTTGCTGCCGTAAGATTCGGCGCCAGCGCCGTCCCGCATACAAAGCGTGTTTGCACTGCGATTTGATTTCGCGCAATCCTGTGTTTTAGTGACAGTTGGACAAAGTGGTGTAACCAAAGATACACATGCAGTCAGCAGCAGCATGGACCGAGTTGTCCCAAATCGCCAAAACGTGGCCGGGACCTCAAACACGAATTATATGGTTTCAGGTACAGTTACAGTAACGGACTAAAGTTTAAGACGACTATCTTCTCAATAGATTATCGCATTTCATTAGAGATACTACGCGTCGAACAATTCTCAATTGTTCCTAACATTTACGCATACGTTCGCACTCTATCTACGAACACCCTAGACTATTTCAAAACATGAACAGTGTTTGGCTGAATGCGCATGAAACTTTCAATGCTGTATTTGCTGCGGTCATCAATTCAAGACTTATTCAAGACTTCTTCTTTTTCAAGACTTATTCGTGAAAAAGGTATTTATGTTAATATCGGTAACAATAATATCTTTAGAAGTTAATATTCTGTGGGGTAACCGTGACTTTTAATGACTGCAACAGTTCTATTGAAATGTTGTTCCTCTCTGTTTCAATTGCAGTGTGAAGGTCACTCAAATTTTTGGATTTACAGTGGATTACAAAAGTAAGTTGATACTCTACTATTCAAGGATAAAATTATAATTACAGTAAGATTTATACATTTTTTTAATGAAACAATTAATACAATAACTAGTAATTATCTATGAAATAATAGCCAATCAATTTTTTGCAACAGTTACAGGTTTAAAGAAAATATTGTCTCTTACATAACGTAAATACAAGATTGGACGGTACAAAAGTAAGTAAATCCACGTTTTAGTACAGCGATAGCCTTTTCTTTGCGACATTTTTGGTATTCTATCTGAAACAGATAGAGCATATTTTTTGCATTCTTCTATAGAAAAATTTTCCCAAATTTCCATGACGAAAAGTTTCAGTTCATGAATATTTTTTGGTTTTTTCTCTGCTATTCTTAATTTGAGTATAGCCCACATATTTTCTATCGGTGATAGATCGGGATTTTGTGGTGGCCATTCTAATAGATTATTACTATTCTGATCTTTAATATAATTCATCACAATTTTTGCTTTGAGGATAGGTGCGTTATCCTGCTGGAGAATAAAATCCATATTAGACGCTTTCCTTCGGGTATTATAACTTCTTTTTGAAGGTTTAAATAAACCTTCGAATTAACTCTACCTCTTAATGACACAATTTTGCCAACACCATATGCTGAAAAGCATCCCCAGACCATAATTCCTTGTTCGATAGATTTTACCGACGGTCTTGTACAATTATATGACATACATGACAACGTTTCACCACCTTTCCTCCAAAAATACATCCTACCATGACTACAGTGCCGGACAATATGATAGGACATGGGATGTATTTGTATATTTCATATAACACAATAGGATATATGTACATATTACACGCCCTGTATATCACGAACACTTACTTTTGTTATCCACTGTATATTTGTGTACGTTCCTTTTAACAATGTTCCACAAGTTCTCGATCGGATTGAGATCCGGTGATTGCGATAGCCATGGTAAAACAGTAATATTTTCTTCTATAAAGTACCGCTTCACGATTTTAGAGGTATGTTTGGCATCGTTATCCTGCTGGAAGATGAAATTGTCTCCCATATATTCACGTGCATAAGGTATCATGGTTTCCTTCATATTGTCGACATACTGAAACCTTTTTCCATAATGCCATTAATTTTTCGAAACGGTCCTGGACCGTTTCGCGAGAACGATGCCCACACCATTAAACAACCTCCATCGTGCTTGAGAATTCCGTCACAAGATACTCATATTGAACTTCGACACTTTAGCATCTCTAATAAAATGCGATAATCTGCTGAATAGATAGTCGTTTTAATCTTTTGTCCGCTACTGTAGTCTTACCATTTGTACTTGCAAAATGGTCAGATCAAATGGTCAGCGGTGTCAGAGCAAAGTGAATAATTGTAAAGGACCCATTAAGCAATCTGCTCTTGATTTGGTATTAATTTGGCAAGAAACTTTGCAAGCAAACACCAACCCATTTGCTTCCACATTAAGCTCGGTATCTGTCTGCAAAGTTTGGTGTCAAAATTCCATGTGAAATTGAGGGCAAAACGAGGGCAGACCCTGGTTTACTCCGATATTGCCTGATATTTACTCTTAGACCATGTTCCAATTTTAGAATCAAAATAACTTCGAGCACAAAGAGCCAACTTTTGAAACAAATTCCACTTCCCGGTTGGGTGAGATTCTACCAAAGGATGAGTGCTTTCGTCGTAGGAGGTTATTTCAAGGAGAAAATAAACAAGAGAGGCAGCTGCAGTGTTGGTACAGAACAAAATCGAATGGTTTAATCTGGCGACAGGAGACAAGGTGGCAGAGGATGATCAACGAATTCAGATCAACGAATTCAGATCAACGAAGGAGAATTTGAAGAGGGAAGCTTCTAGGGAACGACGAAACTCGAAGTTAAAAGGCGAGAAACAGAGAGAGAGAGAGAGAGAGAGAGAGAGAGAGAGAGAGAGAGAGAGAGAGTAGAAGAGATGCGAGCTGCAAAATACAAAAGAGTGAAATTGAGTGAAGAAAGAAGCCTCCAACGTACCATTAGTTTCTTTTGCACTGACGACCACCTTTGTCCTCCGTTCTTGAAACCACTTCGTATGCTATGCAGCTGAAGTATTTAAAGCTCAAGTATCCTCGCGCGTGCAACGAGAGTTGAAAAATTACCATGACCGAACGCCATCGCCATTTACATGGTGTGTTTTTTGTAATAATAGCATCACTCAGCATGTCTAATGCACTTCGAATTATTTAGGGAGCAAATGTCTTCGACAGTTTACGATTATCTTCTCCTCGTGTCTTATTAGTCGACTGCGGCTCTTCGCGCGAAGTAAAACTGGTCTTTATCAATATTGCAACAAACAGGAATCAGTTAGAAACCTCTTTTTTAATTTTTCTTACAATTTTAGCAATGTGAAAATACTAGGTAAATACTAGATCTCTAATTTATTTATTAGTTTATTCAGTGGGTTATTGATTATTTTTTGTTATCGTCATTTTGATATTCTTATTTATCATTGATATTGTTGCAATTTCTCTTTATTTTGTGTGTAATCAATTTGTAAAGGGCAGAT
>CM052204.1:8152727-8181336 GCA_028455805.1 Lasioglossum figueresi
TTCAATTTCATGTGAATAGTGCAAACAAGATTATATACAATAAAAATCTTGTAGGTTGAAAGATATATCTTGATTTCGAAATTAAAATTGCTTCGAGTCCAAAGGGTTAAACATTCTGTATTGGAATATTGTACGTGTATGTGAAAACAATCATAATTACACGAGTTATATATTTTTTTATACAGTATGTTTTGAAAAACGTGGGCAAAAGAAAAAGTGGAAGTATATTAATCAGTATGAATGGCTTGATCTATGATAAATTAATCTATCACGACGGATCAAACGAACCATTTTAGATTTTTTATTTGACAATTATTGAAATTGCAAAGGCGTTTTCATGGGAATTTATTGAATATATTTTTTGAGACTCCAGTATATGTTATAATAAAAATCGCAGAAAATATAAATAAATCTAATCTTGTTATTTTTATAATACTATACACATTAGTCGCTTTGGACGTTCGGTAGGTTTAATGTTTAAAAAACTTGGTTATTTACAAAGGGGCAGCATTTTAAACTCGAACTACTGATTTTTTTTAGATATTTTCTGCCTTTAGAACGTTAAAAGAATAAGGAAGGACTTTTAAAGAAGTAGGAAGAAATGATCGTCTCTCTCTGCCAGCGTCGTAGAAGGGGAAGACAGAGTGGTGACACAAGTCTTGATCTGGCGACTCTGGATAACGCATCCGGACACTAATGTTCGCGATTTTATTTTTCGTTCTAAAGTGCATCAACCTGAAAGCATTTCCGTATTCCGGGGTAAAATAAATATCGTCGCGGAGGCGGACGTAAAGATTCGCAACAAGCCGTGAATCGTTGGCAAAGGAGTTACAACATCGATACGGATGTCCCGAAGGAACTGTTTGGCTCGCGATGAATCAGACTCTGACAGTTAAATTTATTCGTTCCGTTCGACAATAAGTCATCGAGCCGGCGATATCTCTCCTTCCTACCTTCCTTCCTCGTCGATCCGCATCTATTAATATCCACTTCTCTTTATGTTCGTAAAGTTTGACGAATCGAAACCCGACATCAACGATTTATCCTTTTCTCATTAACATTCTTTCGCGCTCTTCGCTCGAAACTTTCGCACAAGATTCTAAGATGGGTCGCGGTGCTTTTTTGTAAATTGATTTTATCGTGAAAGATACCTTTCTATCACGTTGTTGATATGTCCGATTTTTACCACCGTTGATTTTTAACATACATTTTAAACAAATTATCCTTTCTTGAATTAGTTTACGCCAAAAGATTCGTCGTTTAAATACGCACAAATTGAATTTTGAAATGTTTATGTAGTCCCAATTGTTTCGGAGATATTCAATAAAATACATTTTTCACGAAGCGCTACTTGAATGTCAACAACTTGTTTCTTTATTAATATTGAGCACAACCAGGTGTGTCGCTTTAAGTTCTGACTACTTATAATTAGCTTCTGCTATAACAACAAGTGAGCAATATATTGAATAAAATAAAACTGACCACAGATAATAAATCACATGCCATCGTTGAACGTAGCTTGTTAAAAGGGAGACCAGATTCTAAATCTGCAACCACCGACCTTGAAAATCAGGGTTCGTCAGCGAAAACTTTTTCATTGACCTGCAAGCAATAATTTCATACACGCGATTACCTTCGATACCCTTTCGGTCGATTACTCTCCTTTTTATTTGGGAAAACACAAAACCACTACCGCTTTGAATCTGCTCCTCAACTTTTCCTCAAATAGTGCACACCAAATAATATAAAGAATATAAAGAATATACCAAATATGTATGTTATTAACTTTCTTAACAAAATCACACGCGTCCTATAAATTTTGTAAATGAATTCGCAATGCAAATGGTACACAATTTTTCCTGGGCAGTCAGTGCTATTGAAACGCTATTCAGGTAAACTCGTTTTAGACATTTAGAGAGACTTCAATCCAAACTATTTATTTCAGTTAACACGAACCCACTGTTTCTTTCTTAGATTATAATAATATTGAAGAAGATAGTGATTTTGATACTAATAATATTTATATGATTCATATATATATACAGGGTGGTCCGTTTAAATGTAGTCATCTAAATATCTCCTTCATTTGTGACGAGATAACAAATGTTTTTAATACGTAGAGAGTTTACTTCGAGGTTACGTTATTAATTTGTCTGAATGCGGTTTGAAGCCAATAGAATACGCAAGTAAAAGAAATATACGTTTACAAGAGAAAAAATATCGAGGATCTAGAAAACATTTCTAAAGACATTCAATTTGCGATACCATTCACATTTCACTAAAATCATTTATTGTGTCATAGAAATAAAGAAGATATTTGGGTGGCTACATTTAGGTGGACCAACCTGTGTATATATATTTTTAGAATCGATTACAATCGCCATAAAAATTTTCACTTCTACATGTATATATGTATTGGTCTGTTTTTTATCATTATGACGAGATTTTATACATAGGATTCTCTTTATACTCTCTAACCTACCTCGTGTGTATACAGGTTGGTCCATTTATCTTGAGACAGTCGATTATTACGAAAACCAGCAGGGCAGTATGATGGGGCACATTTAATGGCGCTATGCACATTTTTCCATAATGGCCGTATAAGGGTCAGATGAAGGGCAACTTCATTTTTTCAAATGGAAATCCATATTTTTTATTTTACATTCTTATTCTACATCGAAAAATAATAATATTTCGCGTAAAACATTTTTTCCTAGCGTGCACGGTTTCAATAAACAAATTGTGGCGAGTGTCCCAATATTTGTAATGACAAACAATACCGAGTTTGATCTGAAGTCATAAAAATCTAGTAAGCGGTGGCGTAGGTGGCGTTGCTCCAATGACTTTTAATCATTCTCGTAGATTTTTATGACTTCAGATCAAACTCAGTATTGTTTGTCATTACAAATATTGGGATAGTCGCCACAATTTGTTTATTAACCTTAGAACCCTAAAAGTTGCTGTACCATTATTCAAAATATCGTTTACATTCCTAAATATGTTGGTATCCAATGAATTGCTAAACATTTAAGTATTGTGCGAGGTATTATATCAATTTCATATTCGTACAAAGAAAATAATTGATGTAGAATGGAATTATTCTAGGTCAAAAGAAATGTTTAATTTTCCAGTTAAAATAGGTCCGAGTGCAAAGGGTTAAAACCGTGCACGCTGAGAAAAAATATAAAATAAAAAATATGGATTTCCATTTGAAGAAATGAAGTTGCCCTTCATCTGACCCTTAAAGGGCCGTTATGGAAAAATGTGCATTGCGCCATAAAATGTGACCCTTCATAGGAAGAATATATTATATAAAACATTTTTTCATATTCCTGTTGGTTTCAAGATAAATGGACCACCCTGTATAGACAGTCAAAACATGTCCTTGAAAAGCGAAAACACATGCGTAAGTCTGGCAACGCGACCGAGATAAAACACAATTTGCACGATGATTCAGCGGATGTTTAACCACTGTGACCGGATCAGTGGTGACCCGTGCATATCCTAAACCTAATATACGAACATTTTATCTAATCACATATTTAATTGTAATGAAGTCTTCGTGTATAAGACATTTTTCAATTCTACAGATACAAAGGAACGTTTTCGTTGACATTTTTTCATTTTACCACCAGAAAAGTTTCGAACGGCGAAACCAAGTTTTCTCTTAATCATTGTTGTACAATCTCCGAAGGACAAATGTACTGTGGACGGTACAATGTTGTTGTTCAACACTGATTCGTTTGGTGAAAAAGTAAAACAAGGGGGTTGTATAAAACAGTCTATATGCATACGATGTTTACGGATGAATGCAAATGTTTTTTACTGCGCAGCGAGACAGGTTGCAATCGGAAAAGAGCATTATAGCGAACAAGTAAACACAGTAGGTATCGGGAATATTGTTCGTAATAAAACATCCTCGATTTGCTTTCGGCAGTGGGAATTCGAGTCGGATATAAAACGAAATCTGTTACAGTGGCATCTGAAATATTCATTCTTCTAACCAGAGTTGGGTAAAAGTTTTATTTAAATACAAATTTTTGCCCAGCTCTGCTTCTAACTTAACATCGCGTCTTTTACGTAATACAATTCAGTGCATAATTATATAAATTTCCAATTTTCATTGTTAGTTATGCAGTGTGAATCTATTTTGATTTAAGCTTGCTGTTATATTCAATTCAGATGTATTATTTCTGTTTTAGAGCGTGAATTTTCATATTTTCCGGTAGATAGATATTTATTTCATAAATGTATAACTAATTATTCTGACCGAAATATTTTATCAATCACAGAAATTGAATGAAATTGAATGAAATTGAATGAAATTGAAAGGCAAGTGCCTCTAGCGAATGTTAACAAGTTTACCGTACAGTTAAACAAAAATGATTAACTAATAATTACAAAACATAATTGCATCATCCTCGATTTTTCATTTTTGTCGAAATTATAATTGTATATATTTTTCAACTGTTCACGTGCACACGGTTTATAAACGCCGATAACGCACAATGACAGTTCGAATATCTGAAGTGCAATTTCAACGTGTGCGTGTCACGGTGTGTTGCTGTTTTGCACATGATCGACTGGTGGAGAGTTACACGTAAAGTGCACTTGTCGAGCTGTAACTAAACGGGACGGCAATACTAATCTTTGATCGAGCATCCATAAAAAGCAATCATTGTCTGTCTGAATAGCATAAAACGCGAATCTCTGATCGAACAGGATGCAGAAAGTGATTGCTCTGTCACTCACGCTTCGTGACAGAACCTCGGAGCGTCGAAATCCTGGACACATTTTATTCTGGATGATGTCGATCGTCGCGAATTGAAACAATAACAAAGGTTACAAATTCAATGGAGGCGTACAGGAGGTTCCGTGTTAACCGAAAATGTCGACGTAATGTCAAAATTTCGAAGCTCGAAACACACGGAACCTATTATCCTACCTTAAACGGTACGTCACGTACACGACGGCAACAAGCATCACTAATCCCCGGGTTGTTACACAAGTTGTACCATCCACAAATTTTGTAAAAACCCGGAGGGCACTGTTTGGTAAAACTAAAATCAAAATACAACTGATTCTGGCCGGGATAGAAATTTTTCTGTAAATTACAGATTCGCATACGCCTCGACTGCACGACTATCACAAATCACTTAGACCCGCAAAAAGACACACTGGTATTCTTTTCAGAACGACAATTCATGTTAGCCATTCAATGCACGGGTCAAAGGTATTCTCTAGTTTTGTAGTCCCAGAAGAACAAGAATTTATCGAGAAATTCCAAGATAGTTTAAAACACAATCCGATCACATATCTAATCCGTGCACTGAAGGAATAACAACCGATCGGACCCTATTCCCAAAACAAAATGCTGACGATCGAGACCGTCTGGGATCAAGATCCACAGGTTCGGATCTTAACGCGATATATTAGGTAAGCCGACCCAGGGTACTCACCGTTTCCGTCGCTGGGGATGCGTGTCGTTGGATGAAGCCCGCGAAGATGCACCAAGAGTGTCCTCGCGGCCAGTGAGATTCGATTGTTGTGTCCGGGAGTCGGACGCACGATAACCACGGCACGATGGAAAGAAAACGGCGATGATCGGTAGTCGAACGTGGGGAACGAGCACGTCTAGGAGTCGCAATGGAATACCCACTTGTAGAGCCGGCGGATGACCGGGCGCGTAAACTAGACTGGCGGGTTGGCAAACAGGTGAGATGCCGTCGCGTGCCCGTCTTTCTCTGTCTCCGTTCCTCGATCTCTTTCCATCCCACCCCGTCACCCTACTCCAATAACCCGGCTGGTCCGTTTTCCGTCTCGCTTTAGCCACCGGGAGCTTTCCTCCTGCCCTCTCTAGCCGCACGCTCCTCCCACTCCAGCTCGTTCAGAACGGGGATCCCCCTCTAACTTGACGCGTATCAACCCCCAGATTCTAGGCGAGCCTTGTCCTTACGGGTCGCGTTCACCCCGTACGACGTATTTTCCCCCGGTATCGTTCGGGCACAGAGGAGACCACTCGCGGATTAGGATACGTGTCGCTTTTGTTCCACGGCGCTTGTTTCGCTCGCGACCGCCGTTCCGCTCATTTACCCGCGACCCGTTCATTATCCTCCGACTCTGTTTTGATCGTCCTCGGCTCGTTGGCTCTAATTTCGCCCAGGTATCACTGCTCGACTACCCTCCGACCCCCATACGAACGACACATTTTTTTCTCGAGGCGATAACGAAAACGTTTGATCGTGAGTTTTCTTTTCTTTTCTCCTTTTTTCAATGTTCGCCGCCCGTTCGGATCTGCCTCCCTTTTCTTTGTCCCTTTCCCTGTCCCACCCCGTCACGCGCTTCCCCTTGCTCTCCGATAACCCTACCCAGGAGCATGGAGCTCTCTCCCTACCCCCTGCAGGGGTTACAAGCGGAGGTACTTGCGTGCGCAGCACGTCCATCGATCTATTTCAGCTCACCTACGCTCTCCTGCCTGGCTAGCAAGCCTGGCCTCTACCTGCCGCGCTCTCTCTACCCTGCCCGAGCGTTTGCGGGTGCGTTCATACCGGGGCAAGGTGTGGACGATAGGGGCTGAGATGTTTTATTCCGATCTAGAATGCGATCCCAGCCCCTCGGGAGCCACGTTAACTGTACACCACCGTTGTAACGAGGAAGGATATCCCTGGATCCGCCCGCGGTATGACATCGATCACGGCCCTGCGAAATTGAATAGACTTTTACGCTCTTTTTGCTGTTTTCTTTTTATCCTTACTTTCCCTACACAGCGACACCCCCGATTACTTGAATGTCGGGGAATACTGTTGGCACATCCCCGGGTACGCTCCCGGTCGGAAAGAAGGGGCGCGAGCTACCCTTCGATTCTCACGAATGGATTCGGAAATGGACAAATTTTCGGAGATTCTGGGGAGATTGTTAGCAATAATGGGAACACGTTGACTTATTTCGAAGCTACGAAATTTTAATACGAATGATTCGGTATATTATTATTATTTATTTCTTATAAACGGGCTGAAGCTCTTTTTACACATGAGAAAAAAATACAGACTACTCGTATAATAAGAAAGAAGGGACATGCGCAGAAAGGAAAATTTTGATAATTTTGATAGTGGTACAATCGGTATGGTATTATAATATAATCCTGCGTAGTTGCATTCTAAATTTTATTAAAGAATTATTGAAAAAATCAATACGATTATAAATAGTGCATGATTTTGCAATAATGCGATTCATTGGATTAATTAGTCTATAAGTCGATTTTGCTTTAAGTGTCTGAAATCCCGCTCTTGTTCTCAATTCACGTTCCGGTACGTAAAAATTGATTTGCGCAAGTAGAGAGGAACAATCAATATAATTATTAATTAAATTAACAATAAGGTTCTGGTCAGTTACTATTCTTCGAGCCGATAATGGTTCTAGGCTCATCGTAGTTATTATTGCGGAGTAATCATGATCAAAGAATGACATTGGATTATTTAGCTTATATGAACAAAACCTGAGAAATTTATGATGTACTCTATCGAGCATGATTTCGTACTTAGAGCTTTTCGGAAACCATATAATTGATGCATATTCTAATAGCGGATTGCAAATTAGTCAAATATACAGTGTGTTAACACCTTGCCTACCGAAAGCCTATTAACCAGTTAACTGCGTTCGACGTGTATACACGTCAATGGAAATCTCTATTGCGGTGCAATAAGAATAATCTTTTGAAGAATGAATTGTTAATTTTTCATCGAATAGGAATGTGATACTTCCTTGTTTTTCGTAAAATTTGTAATAGGACACATTGCCCTGCGTTCGACGTGTATATTCGTCATTGGTTAATTTTAATTCCGCACTCTGTGGGGGATTTTTTAAATTAAATTCCGCAGTTAAGAGGTTAATAGGGTTTTTAATAATTGTGCTGTACCAAAATAAAGCATAGAAATTTTCTTTTACTTTGCAATCTTGAATGAAACTATTACATGACGTTATCGAGGGTGACTTGTTAGTTCGTAATGGAATTTGCTGCTGCTATTGAAGGTTTCATTAAAAAGTGTTTAGCCATGTATCATAGATTTTACAAAATTGTGCAATAATCACCGGTCGGCAATGTGGTAAATGTCACTAATTGACCTTTATCCTCTTCGTTTCTTTCGTTATCACAGCTGCGGTCGGTTTTGCACCGAGTATTTATTTACAACTATATACAGTCTCTCGGGGACAAAATGATGGGACAATAATGTTTATTTCCACTGTTTTTATTCATTTGGCTCGGTTGATAAAATTAAAATTTTGTTCGTCCGTAGGAATTTATCCAGAAAAATGTAAACATTGCAGAGGAAAATTAATGGGTTTGAAAAATGCAATGCGCAAAAAGAATTTATGATTTCGTCGAATGTTAAATGTTATTTAGTGCCTCTTTTAATTTCGATCACGGAAATTATACGTTTCCGCAGAGATTTGTATCGTTTTTTATCTGTTTTTTGCGTTGATTGACGTCATTCATGTTCAATACGTTGTTTCAACTCGTCGAGAATTAAAAACAGTTGGCTCTTGGCATATACCGCAAATACATACACATATGTACGTACCACGGCAGAAATATTCCAGACTTTTTAACCACTTTACGCGTTGACGTTCCATCTTTCATTAAAATAATTGTATGCACTTCGCTCTTAATATTCTGTGCAACGCGGTCCATTGTGGTTCTGTTCAATGTTTTATGAAAAACCATCTTGTTGATATTTTGGATAGGTGTTAAATAGTTTGGTCTCAACGAATAATGATATTTCGAAAAAACGGATTCATTGGTTCAATTTTATGGGTTAGTACTTCTGCCACCTTGTTTCACGGAATCGACCAGACGCTACGTCGATGTCGATGCAGGTTTTCGTTTTAGTTCTACTCGTGTAATATTCCCACATGTCTGGAGTACGCGACGAACGTTTCTGGAATTAATTTCAACTCCGGCTTTACAACGAAATTTCTCGTGATGTAAGGCAAGAGCTTGACGCAGCATGCAAAATGACACGTTTTTCACGAGCAGGAACCTTTGTTGGGCGATCACTCGTTGGCCTTCACTGCACCATAAATATCCACATCTTACACAACAAACTGTAAATAACTTTTGGACTTCCTTCCATGAAAATGAGCAATTTTTTAATCGAATATGTTTCCTTGGCCCCAGAACTGGTAAATGTCCCGTTTACTTAATTTTTTTCGCTTTCCATGATTGTGACGAAAATTTGTTTCGAAATTTGATTCGTCTGTAATCAATGTTTAAGCATTAAAATAAATGTAGCCATACAAAAAATATATACATTTTCTTTTCCCTTCTACGACATTTTTGTTCATAAAAATCGGTTGTTCGGTGTCCCCAATATCCACTAAAAAAACCGTATGTCTAGGACGGAGAAGCCTTTTTTCTCTCTTACTAATGCCCTTGAGGACAGTCAGGGCCCTATTATTCGTATTTCTCCTGGCTGCCTCTTTTTCCGGGCTCGGTCCACCCCTGTTCTTTTCTTTAACAAACGTTATAATCTCTGTAACTGTAAAAGAAAAGGTACGGTAAGGGATTACTTTAGTTTGCTCCCATATAATTTCCATTTCGTATAAAAATCCACAGAGTAAAGATTCAGGCTTGTGTCCCCACTCTACCTTCCCCTTCCACGAGGCGAGTCCCCACGCTCCCGCCATAGCCCGGTCACGTGATGCGTTCGTACTGACAGAGAGAGAGGGTAACTGTATTCCCCTCAATTCTAGTCAATTCTCTGTAATAAACTTTATTTTACAAATTTATTTGATATTATAATAATATAAATATATTTTATAGATAATATTCGTCTATACTTAGACTTATACTTTTATTTTATAAATAATATTCGTCTGTACTAACTAAACTTCTGTCGCCACTCTACCTTCCCCTTCCACGACGCTAGTACCCACGCTTCAGCCATGTCCCGGTCACGTGACGCGTTTCCTCTGTGTCAGAGAGTGGGTAGAGCTTTCCTCCTACGATTATATTACTCTACTCGATTAACGTTAGAATTGTAGACCGTCGATTGTGCGTTTTAATATAAATGTAGATCACTTAATATTTGTTCGATTCGCTGTTTGGTGACCAGTGCGAAATGGAATATTGATGCACCGAGCATATTACAAATTGTAATACGTATCTGCTGATCGAAATTTGGTTTTACGTGAAACTCTCGTGCCCTTTACGGGATTATCATTAGCTAATTATGCCCTGTCCTTGTTCCACAAGTTGCGACATGTGCGCGGAACATTCGACGCATAAATTGGTAATTGAATATTTTCAAATTTTATTCGTATAGGTAGTGACACGCGCGTAAACATACGATTCGCGAAAATGTTGGTTCTTCAGAGTGTTTCCGTACACTCTGTTTCATTCGAATGGTCATTTTAAACCAGTTATCTTCTTCAATATGCGACGCAAAATGTACTCGATATCTCGGTACGGAATAAACGCGGTTTTCTGAAAATTCATACGTCTATTGGGAAATTTAATTAATACACAAATTAGAAGATACGAACGGTAACGATTACAGCGGCAACACACTTAATGATTGTTAATTTCGGTGTTTGTGGTCCAGACTAGTCGAAGCGTGAAGAAGCTTCGCGGCCCACGGATAATTTCATACGTTTAATCGATCCGATTCAATAAACCTCGCGCACACGGAAATAATGTACGTAACTGTGCGCAGCGAATTGCTAAATTCGATTTCACTCGAAATATATGTTATTTAACCTAACCTTACCTATTTTAACGTAACATAACCTGCCAAACAAAAATTGTGTGCGTCGAGAAACAGAAGTCGTGTACAGACATTTGTTATTTCCTATTAATTATCCTAACGTTCTTTGAATTTTGCGAAAAGATACTTGTAATTCCGTGTAGGTGCATAAAATCGATCGAGGAATGATATTCGCCATCTTTGTTTACCAGATCTGCTTGAACTGCCGGTTGAATCGACAGTGGCATGTCAATTAGCAAAGATCGCGTCCGGAAAATTGAGGAATCAGGACGACCGTGGACAAAGGGATACGGAAGCGTCAGTTAGACCAGTGAGATTCCATGCAGAGTCGCTAGATTAAGACTTGTCCCTCCCAGTCAGTGCTGCCAGATAATATCCAAACGAATCCCTCTCCTCCTTTTCCCCTTCCACTATCCCATTCCACTGCCATAAGGGAGAAGGGTAGTCACGTGACAAAACTGGAAAGGAACTAGAATCTAACTAGGTTTTGGGTCGAAAACGGGTTTGCGGGAATCGATTTTTTGTCCTTGTTTGAGCAAACTTTGGGCTGGGTGAGGGCTCATTCTAAAGATGAAGGATAAATGTTTATATCTAATAATATGAGTGTCCAAAGTAGAGGGAAAATCGAGAAAAACACTCGCAGATTCCAATGTAATTTTTCTGTCTCTAAAAGACTTTTCTCGTTAAATCATCAGTTGAGTGCGGTGCATTTAACCTTCCTCTATCAAATAAACCTCTGTGCAGCTCAAAATATGCTCGTATAAGGATAAAAAATCAATTCCCGTGATTGCATTCACATAGCAGAGATTTCCCCGTATTACGTTCACGAAGACAGAGGTCCTCTCCGATGCAGAGCAAGTCTAGAGCCAATTTTAGTTCAGCTAGTTAGACGAGATGGCGCCTAATCAGGACTGTCAACGTGGAATCATAGCAACAAAAATATAAAGGGCTTGAATAGATATTAATAAAAAAATAAAAAAGACGTGGAATCATAGCAAAACTGAAGCGTTAAGCTGATACATATGTATGTTCATCAGTGTTACCACAAAAAAAACTTTTTTGCTGCACAGAGGTAGGTAACACTGATAAATACTCTAAAATCTGAAATTTACATGGGTGTCCTTCCCCCATAAACTACAACGTCCCCCACTAAAACCGTAGACTAGTCGCGCAGTCGTGCAACGTGTCTAAAAGTCATCAGAGAGGGGGTACGTTATTTTCGTTGATTTCCCCGTTCTGGCAGCACTGGTCCCAGTACTTCAGGTTTCTTATCTTACAATTAGACAAATAATAAAATTGATTTCATAAGAAACGATTGTGCACATTTAGTAGTGCACGTATTACAATAGGAGCCGTACGAAGTCTAAATAAAATCAATCTTGTCATTTTTATAATGGAACATGTACCAGTTACTTTCAAGGCTCGGTAGTGTTGATATAAACAATGAAGTACAATTACCAAATGAGACAATTCACCTTTCATGAGTTCTTAGTAACAAGAAATTTTTTTATTTTATTTTAGTAAAATTTTTTCCCACAGAATTTGCATACGTAATTTATGTACTTGAAAAAGCGGTTATTGTGTTGCACAGGTGTGCCGCTTGGATAAGGTGACTGGTCAATGAACGTCTAGAACCTTCTTCCAGGATTTCCAGAATACACATTGTCGAGAAATAATAATATCTCAATGCTGAGGCCATTGAAACGAAGAATCGCGTTTGAACCACGATGCATCAAACAGAAGTGCGTCTGAATAAATTTGCTGGTACCTGCAGTGACGAAAAGAAGGTACGATCATTTATTAAACTCCCTCAAGCCAATCAACGGATTTTCAAGTTGAGCTGTAAAGCCTAATGTAGTCAGGATCACGTTCAGCTAAAAGTACCGAATCCCAACGAGCTTGAGGGACTGATAGCTCGGTTGAGCTTCCATCATTCGTATCGATAAAACGTCTCTAATATTATATCGCGCTCGCTTCGATGTCCTGCCAACTCTTTGTACGGTGTACAATGAAATTCGTAATCACGCCGATTGTTCGGATACATTCGACGTTTAAGGATTAACCATTGTTGTTCCGTTCTCAGCCTTTCAATCACACAACATAGGTGCATACGTACAACGATTCTCTTGGAAACAACTGGAAAACATAGATTCAATAACTACGAGAAAAATGTAAAAAGCGATTTTTATCGAATGTCTAAAAATTTCTACGCTACATTTTTAGTACCCTCTAAATAGTTCGATAATAAACAAAATTTTGATGATAAGAACAACTCTGTTTTAATATTTTGTTTTAAAAAAAAATAGAGAACAAAGTTAAGGAACGTGTTAATATCGCGGTGAAAAACCGGAATATTTCATTTATTAATTATCCTTGAAAAAAATTTCGACAACAAAGTACACATTTTTAAGTACAGTCATTGTGGTCTACCCCTAACGCAGACCTACCGCCTTAATCCCTTGTCGTATTTTAACGAGTCACACTCGTGATAAAGATTTTAAACAAAGTCTAACAAATGTGTATGTTACGCGTTTCTTTTTAAATGAGTTAAAATTTGATTCGCTTCTAATCAATATTAAAACACTGAAATTATTAGAAGACTTTAATTAACCCCTTGTCGTATTTTAACGAGACACACTCGAGATGAAGATTTTAAACAAAGTCTAACAAATGTGAATGTCACGCGTTTCTTTTTAAATGAGATAAAATTTGATTCGCTTCTAATCAATATTAAAACACTGAAAATATTAGAAGACTTTAATTAACTTGCCGTATTTTAACGAGACACACTCGTGATGAAGATTTTAAACAAAGTCTAACAAATGTGAATGCTACGCCTTTCTTTTTTAAATAAAATCAAATTTGATTCGTTTGTAATCAATATTTAAGCATTGAAATAAATGTAGCCATATAAAAAATATGTTTCTTTCTTGTTCTGTGACATTTTTTATGATAAAGACGTTTTAATCACTGTAACTGTAAAGAAAATGATATGCGGCAAGGGGTTACGTGGAGAAATACATTTTTATTTAGCCCTTGTTTCTTGCAGTAAGACGGACAATGTTTATGTTCTATGAACATCTACAAGGTGTCTCAAAATTCCAGGTTCTTGTGATCATTTGAAATGACATTTTCCTTTGCAGAAATGGCGTCCGCGGCTTTGTTTAGGAGTTATTAACGAAAAACTAGGACCAATCAGAGCGCGGCTACAGCGGATTGATTCTGGCTCGGCCAACGGCGACGCCACGCTAAGCGAGACCCGTCGTCGTCGTCGTGTTTTTCGTTAATAATTCCTTAACAAAGCCGCAGACCCTATTTTTGCAAAGGAAAATGTCGCTTCTCATGATTTCAGGAACCTCCCACTTCCGGATGTTGAAGGAATTTTGAGACACCCTGTATAGTATACGGAAGGTTAACCCTCGAACGGCGGACATTGTTGGGAACTTTTGGGACAACCTAATCAAATTTTTTCGTGCCCAAAAACATTCGTAAAAATATACAGTGGCGCGTAATAATATTCGGCCGCTCCAAAAACGAGGATAACTTTTTTAATATTGTACTATACGATTTGAACTTTTTTTAGAAAGTTAGAGCAATTAGTTTACTACAGGATGTGAAAAGAAATTTTTTCAAAAATCACAATCGATCGGAATTGTAGGATAAATACTAAAAGTTGCTTTTTCAACTTTTTTATGTGGGCCTATATTGAAAATTTAAGAAATACGTTTTGTAGATCCGTGTCAATTAAACATATTGTGAAAATGTCGTCAAAATCGGTCGACGATGAGCTACAAACGTCTAAACATGGTAAAAATTGCAGATTTTCACGATCTTCGGCCTCTCACTGAAATAAATCTGGGTCCCATGGAAATCATCGACACAGGTTTCGTCGACACAGTTTTCACCGACAATATTTCACCGACAACTACTTTAGTCCACGACAGTATTATTCGATATTAGCATCGTTTGACAACAACGTTAGTCGACTACATCTAATTCTTCTTATATTGTAATAATTATATTTTTATACAAAAGTAAAAGTGTCAGTGTAGAATAGTTAAAGGAAAAAAATTGCAGCACCATCTTCAGAAACGATCTTACTATCGGATAATACTGTCGTCAACTAAAATTGTTGTCGGTTAAATTCGTCGACGGTCAAAATCGTTGTCGGTCAAATCTGGGGTCGGTGAAATATTGTCGATGAAACCTGTGTCGGTTATTTCCATGGGACCCAATAAATCTAAGGATCTTCCATGTTTCGATGCCTGTTTTTCCCTGCATCAACCGATTTCGATGAAACTTTCGCAGTGCATATAATTGAAACGGATCTACAAAACGTATTTTTAAAATTTTCAATATATGCCCACATAAAAAAGTTGAAAGTGCAACTCCTAATATTTTTTTTACAATTCCAATCAATTGCAATTACTGAAAACATTTCTTTTCACATTCTGTAGTAAACTAATTGCTCTTGCTTTCCAAAAAAGTTCAAATCGCATGGTCTAATATTTGAAAAGTTATCGTCTTTTTTAGCGCGGCCGAGTATTATTGCGCGCCACTGTATATTTATTTTTCCCAGCTTGATTTCGACTTCAAAATGGATCCTGCTTATCTGCGGCTCGTAGTGCTTTTGTTGAAGAGTGAACGTTTACCTGGACGCTTGGAGTAAAGAGTTGTTGACTGTTGTACGGGGTTGCTGACTTGAAGGATCGATCTTGAAGGATTTATCTAAATTTGTCAGGTCCCGGATAGTTATGGATGATAATGCGTCTCATTGTTGGGAACCGTTTCGTGTGAGTCGGTGCTTCCGTCGAGAGCGCAATACCAGATTTATGTATCGATATTTGGTTAGGCTGTATGAGCCCAACAACGGTGGCATCGACACCACACATGTTCATCAGACGGTATCGCGATGTGTCATGATCTTCCTGGGTTGTACATGTGTGTGTAGCAGAGCTAAAGTTACGGAATCGCAGGACACATTTGATGTATGAGCACTTCCTGTTTCATCCACTTCTGAAGAGAACCATTGTTTAGGAAGTCTGTCGAGTGAAACTACTTTCTTTATTTCGCGAGTACGTGTCCAGAGGATTTGTAACACTTTAAACGAACCATTCTGGGCGTGACGTGCGCGTGAAACAATAAAAATATGATGAAAGGAGCACTGTAACTGGAAACTTGCCAAACGTGTGTACTGGCCACCTAAATCGTACCTCGTTAATTAATTCCTTATGATTTATTGTCTGGAACATCTAGCGACGAATAGAATCTACTTGCTTCAGCTATGAAACTACATTAATGTACACACTACGTTAATGTAGTTTCATTACACAATTGTTTACCGTTGAAATCACAATTATTTACATGATTGTATTGTGCTCCCAGTTGCAGCTGTTATTCGCAGGCGACCGACAGCGAGAGTAAAAAAGTTTTTATATATCAATTCTTTCAGGATCAGAGTAACAAATTTATTTATCGATAAATTATCTGAAAGGGAAAAAGGAATTCTCCGCGAAGTACAAAATTGAATTAATCGGAAAGACTGTAGAAACTGTATTAATTCGCGAGTTACATGATTCAATTTCTGTGCGATATTGTCCGGCCGCTAAATGAATTCGTACGTTTAATAGGTGTGCAAAGAAACGTGCGGCGCATTAATGAAATTGAAATTATCGATCTCGATGTGCACGATATTACAAGTGCAGATAACGACCGAGGGATATGCGGCGGAAATAAGAAGCCATAGGGAAATGGAAACCTTTATACTTGACAAATGTTTCATTTTTAAGAGGAGGATTTATTGCTCTCACACTTTTATACAGAGTCGCCTGATGAGGGGAGGGAACACGAATTCAGGGGAAAAATTACCCTCTCTCTGCCAGTACCGGATTAGTCACGTGACACAGGTACGACAGAGACTGTCGGGAATAGTGTCGTGGAAGGGGAAGGTAGAGTGTGGGCACAAATCTTAATCTAGCGAGTCCACTTTCATAGTCCCTGCTTTGACCTTATTAGTTGACTTACTCAAATATAAATATACCATTCATTTATTATTTTTATATTTCTACCGGGATTCTTATTTGGTACTTATTAGTATTTTTACAGATATTAAAGAAACAATTAGCGAAACCTATTAATTATATTATTTTGCCTTATTATATTATTTTTGACCTTATTGGTTGACTTACTCAAGTATAAATATACCATTTATTTATTATTTTTATTTCTCTACCAGGATTCTCATTTGGTACGTATTTGTATTTTTACTGATATTAAAGAAACAATTAGCGAAACCTATTAATTATATTATTTTGCCTTATTATATTATTTTCGACCTTATTGGTTGACTTACTCAAGTATAAATATACCATTTATTTATTGTTTTTATATCTCTACCGGGATTCTCATTTGGTACTTATTTGTATTTTTACCGATATTAAAGAAAAAGTTGTCGAAACCTATTAATTATATTATTTCGCTGAAGAGAGATATGTATATAATTTCCTCAATACTTAACAACGGTGCGCGATAGTTGTGTTTTTCTATTACGAGCATTCGTGTTATACAAAAACTAACAATTAATACAAAAAAGAAAACTGAGTTAAACAATTAACAAAGTAGAACTTTTGTCTGTTCCGTTACGACCTTGCACTATTATAATACTTTATTATAACGCAGCGTTTTCTTTGTCGCAGAAACATTCAGCGCCAGTTTCACTTTGTGCAATCTTTATTTATAATGTCTTATTTTCTTGTCTCAAAGTCTGTTATTCTCGCTTGTTTACTTTTCTTGAAACATTTTTATGTACCTCGAATTACGAACAAAACGTATATTTATGTTCTGCTTTGAAATCAGATTCTGAAAACATTGATTTTTGAAAATCGGACAAGTGTTCAACTTTTTGTATTTAGGTTTTATTGCTTAGGAAAAAAATGTGTCACGATTGAAAATTGCATGGAAATATGTAAACGCATAAACAATGGACGAGAAACTTCGCAGCAGTTCACTTTTCTAACTGGCAAAACTGCCGACATGTTTGCCTTTCAGCCGTGCACTTAAAAGATTCGTCACCGTCATTTTTCCGCCCGTGTCCTGTTTGTTGACGCGTTCAATGAAGTTTATCTCGTAGTTTCTATCTACTTTCGTGATTGCGGACGCGTCTTGTCAACATTTATTCGCTTCCAAGTGGCAGATGGTACGATAAAGTAGTTAATTAAAGTTAAGGTCGACGTCAATACAACTTGCGAAATTCTCATAAATACATCACGGTACTTAAAATATTTTGTCAGACTCGTTTAACTAATCTCTGCATCGAGATTTCTGCAGCGAGCACAATACTTTTTCCTGACAGACGTAAAATCTACCTGTCTAGAGCAGAGGTTCCCAACCTTTTTCGTACATCCACCCCTTTTTAACGAATGATTGTCTTCATCGACCCCCTTACATTTTTCTTTATAATATACAACATATAATACAATATAATCATAATACTAATAATTGCGCATAAAAACTTGGAGATAACAATTTGACTAAGAATATGAACAAGAAATTACAAACAAGTGGTTTGTTACATTTTTAACACTAGGTTTACGGGACCCGTCAAAATGACAGGTTCTAATATTCTTAATTTGCGATTATTAAGATTGTGAAAGTGCTTTCCCGAGGAATTATTTACCAAATTTATTTCTTTGGGTATACAGGGTGTTCGACAACAGGTGGGAGAAAATTTATAAGGGGTGGTCCTCGACGATAATATAAGACGAAAATGAAGAATAAAAAAATTGCGATTTCGACTTCGTCCGGCAAAATCCGGAAAAATCCGCCTAAAATGCGGCAACAAGTCTAACACAAGTGTGTGTTGCGTAGGTCATAGAGGCGCGCGACAGTCACGTATCAAGTGACAGATGCATGCATACCTTGGTTCTCATTTGGGGCCCCAGCGAGGCGAAAATATTTAATAAATCGTTGGACGACATTGAACCTACCTACTCGTTAAAATCCACAAGGGTAAAGTACAAGTAGAAGGGGTAAATGCCTTTTCACTTTTAAATTGTTCTCACATGAATAGTTTACTCGAGATCGCTATAAAATGGTATCCATTGTGTCCATAAATGTTGAATAACATCCTCGCAAATGCAAGTATCCACAAAAATGCACATTCGTACCGGAATTCCGCACAACTAATTCACGTTTGATGCACGTAAACCTAGTGTAAAATTGTAGAGGTGATACATTAATGTTATGTTAGTTTTATATTTTGCAAAATTGTCATACGAAGCAATTTCCAATTTCAATTTATTGATTTTGATCCTGCAATCCAGTCCCAGGATCGCTCATGATCCTATTAAACATTTACTGTACATTTACTGATTTGCAAAACAAGTGCAATATGAAATTTCTTTTGAATATTCGGGTTTTGTAATCTTGAACCATAAATCCAAAAGTATTTCAGTACATTTCGACTGAATTTTTCTTGGGAGTTAGAAAGAAATTATTATCCTGAACTATATGAAATTCCAATTTAATTATAACCGGAATTTATTTTGCAGACGATTTTATTCATAACATTTCCGACCAAATAGAATGTTCAGTTTCAAAAGTAGAAGCATCGAGCTTTAAAATGAGAGTCTATGTACATTATATTATATTTTCCAACGAAATTATCCTTTAACGTGCCGAAATACTTTCTACGTACAATCGAGAGACGACAAATTGAAAAATTAAAATTGGAGAGCGCAAATGGAAAATTCTGGCTGGCCGTTTCTATTGCGAAGGCGTCGACCCTAATCATTGCTCCGAAGAAATTGTTTCCCCGGCAGAGAAGAGGTTGTCCTGAAGATATAGTTCTCCCTGCTTCGGGTGAAAGTCTAATTTCAAATTCCTGTTACGCACGCCGAAAGCGAATCTGCTCCGCAGATCAGCTGGTCCTTTTATTCGGTTCCATCATTCTTTCCTCCGTCGTCGAGCTCGGCCGTCTTCATTCATCGTCTCAACAGTTCCAATCCTGCATTCCAAAGGACCGTCAAACGGCTCTCAGAAATTCATTTTACCGTCAGATTCTCGGCACTTCGGAGCGGAACTGAATTCGTGTACAATAAAGACGGGTAATACCGTCCCGAAACGAAATTCGGACCATGTGAATTAACAAGGATGCTTCATTAGTGTGGGTTATTCTACAGGGTGTGTCCGAAGAAACAGAACACCTAAATATCTCCGTTACTTTTCGTTCTACAAAAAACTTCTTAGGACAAAGTTACACTGTTTGAAGGGCCACATGAAACGGTGTAAAGGAATAAATTTTCAAGCTCTTTTTTTTACGAGATTTCAAGGTCATCGATGTTTTTTTAAATGGAAAGATATATCTTCGTTAACGTAATGTTGTAGCTGACGAAATAACGAATTCGTCCATGTAACACAATATGACCTACAAATGACCTTCAACCCAGAAAAATGGAATAAATAAAATTCAACGTGTAAGATTCATTTGCTTTATTTCTGTTACGCAAAATGTTCTAAAATATTCCCTTGAGCTGCTATACATTCAAATGTATCGCGATACACAACACAATAACAGATTCGGTGTTGACAGGAAGACATTTATGATATACCTTCGCCTATGCGTTCGGACAGAATCGTGTTTATCAACTACCGATTACTCTGAAGACCTTTTTGCTATCAGATTTCCACTGTTTCCAAGATTTCTAATCGAGGCCTTCCGGATAGATCCGGGACATTTAGCGGCTAGACGTTTGGGACATTTATGGATAAAATACTGTATTTGTATTTCTCGGTCCACTCCTGTCCTGTTTTTAAAAAGACGTTCTAATCACTGTAACTGTACAAGGAAAGGTACCGCAAGGAGTTAATTTAATTTGCTACCACGTAATTTTTATTTCGCATAAAAATCCACAGAGTAAAGATTCAGACTTGTGTCCGCACTCTACCTTCCCCTTCTACGACGCTCTTCCCCACGCTTCCGCCACAGCCCTGTCACGTGATGCGTTCGTTCTGGCAGAGAGAGAGGGTAACTGTATTCCCGTCAATTCTAGTCAATTCTTTGTAATAAACTTTATTTTATAAATTTATTTTATGTTGTAATAATCTAAATTTATTTTATAAATAATATTCGACTATACAAATTTGTTTGATGACCTTCAGATTAAAAGATATCGATTGACAAGTAATCAAAGACAGTAACCAGATTTTAACATGGAAAGTAACGTTGTAACTTTGGCAGAAATTCAACCAAGATCGTGTCAGTGCCTCACAGTGGTGTATTCTATGATTCAACGACAGAGATTGATGTCAAAGAAAGTTAAATTGATTTCAATTTTTAACGACCTCCGCGCCAGCCTCGTCCCGGGAATTGAAATGAACTTATGGGGTTGCATCGGAATTAATATACCAGTGTTTACATTTTTCATTCTGCCTTTACGTTGGCTACCATTGTCACATTTGAAATAGAAATTCTTTTCCAACGAAAGTAATTCGTATTTTAATTAATCCTTCTATGTGTATAATCTTTATTGTTTTAATGTAATAACCTCTTAAAATATCATTACTCCTGTGTATGTGAACTGTTAAAACGACGGGCTCTGTAAATCTATGATTATCATAATTTTGTACGTTTATCTGTACATTATAATTATCATCCCGATTCGCATCTTCCACACAATTTATTGGAACGGATCTATTTAAGGAAACCGAAAATCAGTCGCACACTGAGTATACAGTGGGTTTACAAAGTATTCGTACACTTTTTAAAATAAAATAACTTTTTTATAATTATACCAGACGACCTGATTTTTTATAATCAATCAAAAGCATTGGTTTACGAAATGATATGCAAAAACGATTTCTCAAAAATTATAATTTAGAAGGTTACATGCAAAAACAAAATAGGCATTTTTTTTTAAACTTTTTTATTTGTGGCCTTAAAGAAAATTTAAAATATATGTTTTGCAAATCTATAGTGGTTACACACATGTTGAAAATTTCATCGAAATCGATTAACATACACACGAGCTACAAGCGGTTAAAAATGGTGAAAATCGTAGTTTTACACGACTTTTGTTCAGTTTCGGCTTAAAATCCACAGAATCGTACATCTTTCGATGGGTGTCGTTTTTTACCTGTGTCAACCGATTTCGATGAAATTTTCAGCACGCGTATAACTACCGTAGAATCTGCGAAACATATATTTCAAATTTTCATTGACGACCCAAATAAAGAAGTTTTAAAAAATGCCTTTTTTATGTTTACATGTAGCCTTCTAAATTGTAATTTTTGCAAAATCTTTTTTTCATATCATTTCGTAAACCAATGATTCTAATTGAATGATAAAAAATCAGTTTCATCGTTTGGTATAATTATAAAAAAGTTATTCTATCTTAATAGGTGTACGAATACTTTGTACACCCACTGCATGTTTTCATTAGGTGTTGCTTGAATTACGCCTTTCCGGTAAAACGATGTTAAAGATTAATTAACCAGATACTGGATGCGCGAATCGATCGTATCTATGGAGGCTCGTCTGGTTGTTGACTATAATGGACCTCGACCAGGAAGCCAAATCCTCACAAACTTGATATGATTGACTACTAAAATCATTGTTCCGAGACAAACAATGGAAGAGACAGTAAGTGAACAATTGATATTAAAAAGATTGGTACCACACAAATCGTATCATTATATACAGGCTGTTCCAAAACTATTGGACTTCCTTGAAATGGGCGACTCCTGGAGTAATTTGAAGTAATTTTTTCCTTTGCGAAAACGTTCTGCGCGGCGTCGTTAAGAAGTTATTAACAAAAAACACGGAGCAATCAGAGCGCGACTAGAGCAGACGGATTCCTGCTGGGGGCGGGGCCTGCTGAACGTAGCGTTGACATTGGCCAAGCCAGGATCCGCTCGCTGTAGTAGAAACGCTCCGATTGGTACGGGTTTTTTGTGAATAACTCTGTAACGAAGCCACGGAGAATATTTTCGTAAAGGAAAAAGTTACTTCGAATGATCTCAGTAATTGCCCCTTTAAAGGAAGCACATTTCGGGACACCCTGTATATTCATACTATATTTAATACATTTAATACATTAATATTTAATACATTTTGAACGATTTCTTGTCAGAGATCCATAAAATTCGAAGTCTAGTGACGAATAGAAATACGAAAGTCGTTGTGAGATATTTCAGGGGTTTTTTGGAGTTGACACTCGAAATTATAGCAGATTCCTGTTAAAATGTTTGATGCGCAAGCATCGTAAAAGCTTCCTGAAACACGGTCAATGTTCGGGGAGCGTGCAAACACAGCCAACTCAAAGAAGAATATGCAATCTTGCGGACAAAAGGATAAACACGATTCGCAAACTTATCTGGGTTATGCAGTTGCTAAAAACTTGCTTACACCAACATACATGGGGCTGCAGAGGTAACTTTGATCATCTTAACTATCTCCGATAGTCTCACGGTTATGAACAAACAATATCTACGAAGGCAGCAGAGAAATCGAGTCAAAAGTCAGATGGGGAAAATTTAACATTGCAATTCATTTTAAGTCTATCATATCTGTTATTGCAAATTTTCGATATTTTTTAATATTTTTTAATTGGATTAATGACTTTTCAACAGCCTGAAAAAACATTTTCTTACAATCAGTGCTTCAAGATCGTAATATAAATAATTACAATAATAGTGTAATAATAATTGCAATAACAGTATAATAATAATATTAGAATCGTTATTATAATAATGTTACTGAGCTGAAAGCAACGTTTCATGTCGCGACCTATGGTCACCGAATAACAAGTAACTCGAGATGTTCCAACGTGAGAGGAACGAATAAATCATGAAAAGTTTAAACAGAACTAGTGAAATCCTTTATATAAAACTCCGCCTTGAAAAGATTTAAATAGAAATAAACAGAAAAGAAACTCGACCATCCACGCCGACATTTGCGAGAAAGAAAAATTCAGAGCGAATTATGAAGAAAAGCAGAGGAAGAGGGGAACAGGAAGATGCGTAATCAAATTGCAAAGGAAAAATTCGAGAAACAAGAGAAACTTCTGTGATAAGAATTGGCGTTTCAGTCTGTTATTTACTTCGATCGGTGACAAAGGATGTTCAGTGCCGACGTGACGCGTGTTGCAAAACTATGTCATTTGTATTTTGATAATGATACATGATTTCTAACTTTTATCACTATGGTTCCCCCACTATCGACTATTTCATATTGCCCCTACCGTGCTTTGCCTCACGTGACTGCGTGGTTGCGGATTCCTAATCTCCCCAACCTACTCCTACACTGGAGTTTGGAGGGGAGGACCCAGGAGTGGAGAAAGGAGTGGAAAGAGGAGTCGTTTGTGGCGTACTGGATAAATTTACTCTACATTATTACAAGCAAACCACGTGAGCTAATATTTTTTACTCGTACACTCCAGCTTAAAACAAACAAACATTGTCATATACAGTTGTTTCATTGAGAATATTACATCGACATGTAAATTACAGTAGGACCTCGATTAATCGGATCCCGATTATGAACAAATATGCGTTCAAATATGATTATATTATGAAGGGAAATAAATTTTTTAATATAATGTACATTTTAATTATTTCTCTCGGGCCTTAATTTATCCGAGCTGTTCGTCTTCCGAACAAGCCGGTTAATCGAGGTCCTACTGTATATTAAAATAATATTATTACAACTAACACTGTAGCCGGAAGCCGGTAGGTAAAATAGGATTTTAACCCTTAGCACTCGAGTGACGCCTCTGAGGAGACATTAATAATTGCTGTACTATTAATTAAAATATTGTTTACATTATTAGATCTGTCGGTGTCTAATCAATTACTCAACGTTTAAGTATTGTATGAAGTATTATATGAATTTCATATCTACCAAATTTAAAAAATCATACAGGATGGAAATATTCTAGATCGCAAGAAATGTTTAATTTTCCAGTTAAAATAGCTCCGGGTGCAAAGGGTTAATTAATAGGATTTTCAATCATTGTGCTGTACCAAAAGAGAGCATAGAAATTTTCTTTTACGTTGCAATCTTAAATGAAACTATTACATGACGTTGTCGAAGGTGACTTGTTAGTTCACAATGAAAATTGCTGTTGCTATTGAAGGTTCCGTTAAAAAGTGTTTAGCCATGCACCATAGATTTTTCAAAATTACGCAATAATCTAATATTTTATTTCTTCGGAAATCCTAATATGTCCGAAACTTTCGAGAGTGTATATTAGGATCGGTAGGTCTAAGGTTGGTATAAATTTTTCGGGCCACACATACGCTCGTACGTATAAGCTGAAGTGCTCCCGGGGATGGTTAGTCGAGAGTGTGAATACGAAAAAGGGTTGCTCTCTCGGGGAGGAGTAGCATATAATCCCTTCGACCGACATTTCCACGTGCCCGACTTCGAGTCATCGACGAGTAGTTTCGAGGTCTTTTGGGGACCATACTGGCGATATAATCGCGACACCGAGAGCCTCGTTTCATCCTCTCGTGTGTCCGCTCACCCTCAAACGGACGGGAGGCCTACTCCCTCACAAGAACCTGTCCCGAGTTAGTTCGATTGGGCCGCGCGAACCCTTCGCCGCAAATTCTTATCGCGTGCAACCTTGAAAATCTTTCGACAGCCACGAAAACCAGATTACATCGGATACGTAATTCGTCATAAACGTCAATGCTGACTCGCCAAATCGGACGGAAGGTTCGGTGGTTACGTATCCGGTACGGCTAATCTTTTTCCATCGAATCTCCTGACTAGTGTCTTTCGCAAAGAAATTGCTCAACTCACTAATAAAACTTTACCTTATTAGGTTGTGTCCCACAAGATTGTATAAAAATGTTCGACTACGGTTTACTATATTCTTTATCAAATTTAAGGGTTGTTGCTCCATGAAAATACAGGGTGGTCCATTTATCTTGAGACAATTATTACGGAATCCAGCAGGAATTTAAAAACATGTTTTATATGAAATATTCTTCATACGAAGGGGCACTTTTCCATGAAAGAGGACATTTTTTCCATAATGGCCCTCTAAGGGTCAGATGAAGGGCAACTTCATTTTTTCAAATGAAAATCCATATTTTTTTATTTTACATTCTTATTCTACATCGAAAAAACATTTTTCCGTTGCGTGCAAGGTTTTAATAAACAAATTGTGGTGAATATCCCAATATTTGTAATGACAAACAATACTGAGTTTGATCTGAAGTCATAAAAATCTAGTAAGCGGTGGCGTAGGTGGTAATAAATTATCTGATAAAGTACGTACTTCTTATTGCCGCCTACTCGATGAAGATTCGCAATACATGTTGTACGTCATTATGCAAGCTTTGCAACATTTATGATGGTGTCGTTAAAAAATGGTAAGTTCAGGAAAAAAATATTTTATACGAAATATTATTATTTTTCGATGTGGAATAAGAATGTAAAATAAAAAATATGGAATTCCATTTGAAAAAATGAAGTTGCCCATCATCCGACCCTTAAATGGCCGTTAAATGTGCCCCTTCATACGAAGAATATTTTATATAAAACATTTTTTCATATTCCTGCTGGTTTCCGTAATAATTAACTGTCTCGAGATAAATGGACCACCCTCTATAAGAGGAAAATGAAGAAGAATGAAATTGCATTTTCGACTTCATTTTTCGGTTATTCACAATTAAAATAAGTCGGTGTCCTGAAGGACTTGCGCTCTCCTTCTTAGATACATCTTTGAAAGTCTGTATATCCGTTCACACGTGTAAATGAGAGAACATAAAATTGGTTAAATGTTAAATATGATACGCGTGTTCGCACAGAGTACGAAAAGAACCCTTTACGAAGGGCGAGGCATACAAACAATCGCGAGTAGTGCTTGTAAACACAGAATCAACTATTACAGAAGTTATTAAATCCTCGCCCTTGAATTCCCGACTGGATTTCACTGTTAATCGATAAGTACTAGCAGCCTGTCGACCCTAATGCAATATTTGCGTCGCTGTCTGTTCTAATTATGCAGATGCACAGGTATAATTAGTATAGTCGGTATAAGAGTCGATACACGCCGAACCTCCGTATACTCGCACAATTTCCATTATTTTCAGATATCTCGAATAAACATCTGATGAACTACATGTGTCGCATACATGTGTCACATATAAAAAAATATTAATAATACAGGACGTTCCAAAAAATTTCTACTTCCTGGTAAGGGATGATTCTTCAGATTATTTGAAGTAACTTTTTCCTTTGCGGAAATATTCTCCACGGCTTTGTTAACGAGTTATGAACGAAAAAGACGGACCAATCACAGCGCGACTACAACAGACGAATTCCGGTTCGACCAATGCCAGCGCCAGATTCAGCGCGAGTTATGGTAGCCGTTCTCCGATTGGTCCATGCTTTTCGTTAATAACTCCTGAACGAAGCCACGGACAACAATTTCGCAAAGGAAAAAGTTATTCCAAATGACCTTAGGAATCGCCCTTTGCAAGGGAATAGATTTTTGGTACACCCAGTATGTAGATACTTAACGATAGATACACTAGAAACATTACTTTTGCGTTTCATTTTCTAACAGAATTCTGCTGGCATACTGGATAATTTCTAAAGTAATGATTTATAAACAATGATTAAATATACCCTACAGGAGGTAATACTGTAGTTGAAAAACGTGCGAGCTCGGTTTAAATAAAGAAGTTCAGAAACTGTTGTCATGGAAGTATAGAAGACTCGCCCTTTTTATAATACATCATAGAATTTCGTTGACGTCAAGCGATTATTATATTCGATAATAGGATCGATAAGTTTATAAAAATAATATGTTGAAAGACGGAAGTGTACGACTATTTATAAATTGGTAGACAATCGTTATAAACGAAGCGACTGTTTCTTCGAGTTTTAATTTTGACCAGTGCTGTTTTCATCGAGTACCAATAAGATACTGGTCAGCAATACTAGTGATAGCGACGATTTAATTAGTCAATTGAATGCACTAGGTAATTATTACACTATATGGAACAATGCAATTTTCTGGCATAATCTCTTGCAGAAATTGAGATCCGCGTATCCGATATGATAATCACGAACGGGCAACAGCTTCTTCCCTATTCCGCTACAGGGAAGTACCTATCAGAATATGTAACCTGAAATTTCCAATAGTCCAGCTATCGAAAATCTGTTCTACCTCCGAGTTTAGTGACCGGAAGGAGCATTACAAGGTCTTTTTTTCCTCACCTTTTGCATGGGTGGAAATCCAACTTTCAAGCGGCAACGGGGAAAAAAGTATTAAAAATATTTCGTTGAAGGAGAAGACGTCCGTACCACGACTCCTCGCTCCTTTTTATCTTTTATTCCTCCGCAATCTACTATTTGGTGCTCTTGCATTTTTTAGTCGCTTCTATCACGTGAAAAACTTGAAACCGGTACTGAGCAATATTGAGGACGCATCATTTATACTCTTCAGAATTTTCAATAGTAAATGCCAGTGTAAATATTCAATCGTACGTAAAAGCAAAACTTTCTTCTGAATTAATTTATTACACATCCGAGATTGAATCTTCTCCTTTACATTGACTGCTTCAAACTTAATCTGTCATTTTATGGCTGTTTTATAAAGCAACAATTAGGAACAAGTTTGGTCATGTTAGGCTGTTCTAAGGTATTGTTTATTCCAGTATATTCATGAATATTCTAGTATCATCCCCAGTACATTCTGGTATACTCTAGTATATTCATGAATATTCTAGTATCATACAGTACATTCTGATATACTCTAGTATATTCATGAATATTTTAGTATTATCCAGTACATTCTGGTATACTCTAGTATATTCATGAATAATATTCT
>CM052204.1:8187850-8442288 GCA_028455805.1 Lasioglossum figueresi
TGCTCTGATTCTCTTTAGTTTTACTCTCTGAAAGAATCAGTGCCTTCTGTCTGATTCACCTTTGGCCCTCCGTGGATCGGAGACTTCTTCTCCGATTCTCACCTTTTACTCCGCGATAATTACTCGACATGCGAAATTTAGTATAAGTTCGTAATTGTAAGAAAGGGAGCTAGGAGGAATATTGAATTCGTTCTGACTCCCTTTCGGGTCTCTTGTGCAGCAACCTCCTTGTGGTGAGACCTGGGCAATCGGTATTATCCTCTATTTGTAAGATCTTCTTGTATCTTATGAATAATGGGTAATATCGAGCTAATAGCTGCACATTTACAATTTTGCGATAACATTGTATAGTAGAATTTAAGACTTACAAAATATTAAATCATATGTCATTCGTTTGTATATGAATTTATTTTCAGCTAGCTTGCAGTCGTTAATGGAGTCACTCTGGTGCCCAATTGTATTTAGTGATTAATTCGGCGATTCAAATTTCGGTTGCGAGGAAGGACAGCGTATGGGAAAGAAAGAGTCACTCATTCTATCCTTCTCTATGTTCGGCTTCTCCTTTGAATTTCATTCTGTCCTTCTCTATGTTCGGCTTCTTCTTTGAATTTCATTGTCCTTCTCTATGTTCGGACTCTCCTTTGAAGTAACAAAAATACGATCACAGACACCAACCTTACTGTCCACCATAAATACGGCTGTTGGACAGTAATATCGACTTTACTGTATCTCGTCGGTGCTTCCGACACCAACGAGAGACTGTTCGTCGGTGCTTCCTTAAACAGCTGTAGTTCCATCTTATTAAAAATAAAATTTCTTAGACTGAGTCAGAAGTGAAATATTTTATAATAAAACCAGAAAAATTGCAATACAATTGAAAAACTTTTAGGGCTGAGGCCAAAAAATCCTTTATAAAAGTTGATCTGATCATTTTATTGGGTCTACTATACACTTTGAGCTGAAACAAGCGTAAAAGCTAACACATACTATTGCTTAAATTGTCAACATTTTCATTGTAGCATTGAAACAATGGTTCTTTACTACAAGCATTTGTAAATTAAATTAGTATTTATAAAACTATTTTTTTGTACAATTTAATTCTCTGATTGGATCGATGTTACAATTACAAAAAGCCATCTGTTTACCTTATTGTATTATATATCTTGAAAAAAATAAATTACATAGTCTTAAAAACGCAAGTAGACACATTTTTCCAGGTGCCACTCAAATATTAAAAATAAAATAGTTCAGTATCAATCAAATTCGACAACCTTTTCCTATATTCGTATTATATTCTATGCTTCGTTATCATTAACAACTATTTAAACAGTGAAAGCGATATTTAATGATTTAATTTTGTAATAACTATGTAGAAAACATACTATACAATAATCGCCATCGTTTGTTGTTTAAATATACTATTGAATTTAATTGCATTTAATTTCATATTGCATGAATTTATAATTACTGAAATTAAATATCATTACTATATAAGACATGAAACTAATTTGTTTTCTATGAAATTGGCCTCTGTTCGTCTCACGAAGCTTAATATAAATAAATAACATGCATATATTTTCCCTATTATAAATTCTCAATAATTGTTGCACTAATTAACACCATATATTGCGTAAAAAATATCTTTGTTACCTAGTATTGACGCACTTGATGGCACGATTACTCGAAGAAACATAATAAATTAATCTTAAAAGAGAATTTTCGTGTAACTAATTTACAAAAGCGAGATATTGTACTTTTTGTATAAATAAAAAATACAAATTTCGGAAATATGTCTCAAAAATTTTGAACATCAACAGTACAACTTTCTATTCAAAATTAGACATTAATAGTTGATAACTACGTCAAAAAATTCATACTTATTTCTTGTCTTTAGAGTTGTTACACTGGAATTCTCTCCGCATATAACTCACCAATAATTTGTATAAAATTTTGTATGAATATTTAAGATACCATAAACTTTCGTTTATTCTATGCTATGATCGCACATTCAAACAAATTATTCTTTTACCACACACAGTATGTACAAATTATTGCAGATTTCTAATATTAGTATGTTTTTGTTATTTTAAAAACACACAACCCAAGCTTCATCCAGAGTTCATTCAACGTCAAAATTTTGTTGAAATGATATTTTTATATTTTTGGCGAAAATATCTCTAGAATGATTTAAACCTATATGTTGATCGAATATCTTAAAAACATTCAATAAACGAAAGTTTACACCGTTGCTACACACGATTACGTAAAATATAATAAAATTTCGTTTAATTTGTTAAAGCTAAGACATTCGCGTTAAATATGTCACAAATATTGTAACATTTTCTGAAGTCTAATTCGCTGTAATATATTTATATCATACATTGAAAACAAAATTCTTTTCGCAATCTCTGCTAGAAACGCAGCAAAACATGCTGCGTCATCAAGCGCGTGAAGGTACTACACGTCTTCTTAATAAATAAATCTCTCAATTTTTATAAATACATTGTATAACAAAGCTAAAGGTTGTTTACAGAAATGATTTGGTTAATCCAGCCAATGAACGCTGAAACTTTCACATAAACGCCAGGAACATCCAATCTTCCACAACCGAAACCCCATGAAACAAGTCCAGCCAATTCATAGAATCCATCGTCTTGACACACTAGAGGTCCTCCTCCGTCTCCCTAGATAATACAAGATATTAATTAAAACTTTATTCTTTAACAAATCTACAAAAGTTGTTAATTCAACCGAGAAAGTGGTATATTTATGTTACAAAATAAATAAAAACTACACCATGGCAATGTACTTAAAATATATATATCAACAAATTGTTGATTGCGTATATATTAATACGAGTGTTACTGTGGCAATAAAAAAAAATTGGTTAGCAATATGTATAACAATATGTATAGCAATATGTATATTTAAAATCTAAAAGATTTCTTGCAGTCATTACCTGGCACGCATCATTTCCCTGTTCACCACCAGCACAGAAGCTACTGGCCGGTAGAATGAAGATCTTCTCAGTGACTGCATTTACTTTTCTTATACATTCAGCATCGCTTACAATTGGTATTTCAGCTTCTCGTACCCGAAGAGGAATGGGACCAGCTGCCAGATAGCGTTAGAAATTAATTTAAACAATTTCGAGATATTGTACATGTATTATTAATTCTTAATCCTAGAACTCTTATCAAAAATTTTCAAAGGAATCGCTTGTAAATCTGTACCTTCGCCCATGTATCCGTAACCGGTAACAGTACACCGCTTGCCAGCTGTGTGACTAACTCCTCGTGCCGGTAAACACACAAGGCAAACACCATCCTTTAACTCTGCCTGTCCATGAAGTTTCAACAATGCTATGTCGTTATCCAGTGTCTGACTATTGTGATTGTGATGAATGTAAGTAGTTGCGACTCGTAAGGTTTGAGCACCAGGACTCCCATACTTCCGTGTCAAATCGTGATCTCCAACCCTCACGTATATTGCATCTCCGGATCTCACAATACTACGATCAATCATTACATATTAGAACAATTACAATTACTTTAGTGATAATCACTTTAGTGAGAATAGAACTTACTTTGTAACACAATGCGCTGCTGTAAGAACCCACTGTGTCCCGATAAGTGCACCACCGCACAGATATTGATTGAGTGAATTGATTAGAGCAACTTGCCAACACCATTCGTTTGCATCGGCATCCTCTCCTCCAACAACGCGTGCTCCTCTTTCCAAGCTACGTGCCTGGATTGGTCCACGAGAAGTTCCTTTGACACCGCATACATACTTACTGTATACAGGACTTCTCACGGTTGTCGTCATTGTCGTTGTTTCATCTGTAACATCAACATGAATTTCATTTCTTGCCTGTCAAAATTGGGGATTACGGTAAATCTGTTTTATATTAAGGGTGTAGTCTCGTTTCCAGGATTGAAAAGGTACAGAATGCGCCTTCTCATTTCTCGATAATACAAAGATAGGGTTTTCCAGTAGTCAAAAGATCAATCTAGGCCGCAGTCGCCCTCAAAAGTCCTATTTTTACGTTTACGAGGCGTAACTTGCATTATTCGAAAGCACAAAGTTGCGCGTGTAGCTATTTTCATAAAGCTGCGACAGCTACATGCTGCCGAATAATGCAAATTACGCCTCGCAAACTTAAAAATAGGACTTTTTAAGGCCATTGCGGCCTAGATTGTTTTATATTGTGCGTACACCGTTTTGAAAGTTATCAATGATATCGAAACTTTTGGTTGGTCTTATCGATCGCTGACTTGACACCTTGCGGCCTAGATTGATCTTTTATCTAGCGCTTTTGACTACTAAAAAAAACCCCATCTTTGTATTATCGAGAAATGACAAGGCACATCCCGCACTCTTACAATCCTGTACGAGCCACATTTGGCCCGCTCTCCTACTCCTTCATTCTGTTAAGGCGGACGGTGACGTTCTCCCACTATTTGACACGGTCGACGGTCGTACCGCTAGAAGTGCTTCAGTGGGAGAACGGACTGATTGATAGTTGGGGGGAACCGTGTGGCTCGCGACGAAGAAGAAGTTGGAGAGGAATATCCCAGGACATCCGTACTGACAGCGTTATTATAGCAAAAATCGAACTATCTTATTTCATAACTTACACATCATCGTTGTGAGTGGCGTTGTGTACGGCCTCGACGTAACATACATCGTATCATTTCTATTATTTAGAACTGGTTCGCTCGAGTTCCCGCCACTGAATTCCCGAATCAACGATTTCGGTGCGCAACACTGATGTCCTTGTTTCTTGCATTTGAATAAGCTTGTTAATTCAGCGTTTCCTGAAATAATACAAAATATTTTCCCCATGATAGATTGATATATATTTTATTAAGATTGAATAAACAAGTACTTACTGAAACAAGTGAAAGACAAGTAAGAAACGATACAGGAACCAGGACATTCTGGGCGAGGATCCGGTGGCAATAACACCGTTGTCATCGGTGGCCTTGTTTGCTTCGGCCTCGGCCTTGGAGTCTGATACGAAGAAGATGGTGTCACTACGTTTATTCTCTACGTACCAATGTTTTAATTTCAGTCCTTTTCAAATATGGATTATCCGTTATCATACTTTTCATTATTTATTTATGCCTTTGAAATGTTACATAGCAGTGGTTCTCAATCTTTTATACGATACCCACTCGTTGGAAATGTAATGTAACTGATGCTTCCAAGGAGATCCGTTTGTGTAGCTCATTTTGACAAATAATTTAAATGAAACCTACCCTGCTTCGACTTCCAAGATTCCAAAGTGATCTTTGTTTTTATCTTTATATATAGAAACGTATATGTTTTTATCTAGGTAGGTGTGCAGCCTATTTCGAGACGAGTTGATTGATCTATGAGACGTCGGTTTCCGAAGGTCGTTCAAGGTCATTCGTTGAGAACCACTGTCGTAGGGAGCTAAAGAAATAGCATTACCTGCGGCGGGCTTCTCGTGTTGTCGCAACAGATAGATCCAGATTGACAAGTGGATTTCGGTATTATCACATTCGGTCGTTCACAAAAGGCTGCCATAATTGTTAATAAACAGAATCCCGGGCACGGTTGCAGTTTCGGCTGCGGCGACTTCGTCGTTGGCCGGATGGTCGTTGTAGTTTCCTAATTATTTATCCAAGTGGTTAATAAACGGACATTCAATCGCTACAGTAAAGTCGCGATCTAGCTCGCATCGACTGTTCCGAGCAAGGACGCAGATCGTGTAGGGAAACTATTTTTTTATGACTGCGTCGACCACGCCGACCGCACCGAAAGTGTAATACAAAGGATGCCGAACGTAAAAAAGGACAGCACGTATACACGGACCGCGCGGCCGAAGGTGCAACAACCGAGGCAGCTCAAGCTTCTTAGCTTCTAAGCGAAAGGGTTAGGCGAAAAGACAGTGATCGTGGAGATCCTCAGGGAGCTAGATCGCGACTTTACTGTATTACTAAGGGCCAGTTATTTTGTTACCGTTTTCAAGAACGCATCGATGACGCAACAGGATCCGTCGTCAGGACATTCGGCCTCGCCATCCACCTTGTCACAGAGAAGAGCGAAGAAACCGCTGACGCATTCGCCTTTGCACGGGTTCTTCGGCGTGATCTTCGGCCTTATCGTTGTCGTTGACTGTTTCGTCATCGGGATCGTCGTAGCCAGTGCGGTTGTAGACGTGCTCGTCGAAGTCGATGAGTTTGGTTTCGCGAACGGGAACGACGAGGATACTTTCTGCAATGTGCCGATGCCGGTCAACTGGTCGAAACGGGTCGAATTTGTTCGGTCGATCACCAACAATTCTGGCGGCGGGGAATTCCCGAACGCGTCTCTGGAGAGGCAACATTTGAATCCCGGCTTGCACAGGTTGTCTATCGTCAAAACAGCGTCGCAATAATCCGCAATTGTCTCGGCCATGCAGTACCCGTTACACGCTTTCGCTGCAAAAATAGATGTTCGTTCAGTAAAAGGAAAATACATAAAAGGTACATACAGGTAAAATAAAAGGTACATACACGACGTCTTGTTCACCGTATCCGTCTGACTATCCTGAAAGATAAAAGAGGCATACATTTAATACTAAAATTTCCAATTTCCTAACATTTTCAATTACTAAAATACTAACTAATAGGGACGCAGGGCTACGCGAAGACCGGACTCGTCGCACATCGTCGGCCTCGTATGAAAATTGCCGAAGTCTTTCTTCAAACTACATTTATATTTAGACACTAATCGAAGCAGTTATCAAACAAATTACCCTCAAACCGTAGAAATTGAAGTAGTAATAAGGCGAAGCTGAAAACCCAATTTTCATAATACACGGACTTGGGCAGTTTTCATATGAGGCCGACGACATGTCAAGTTTACCATTCTGAGTAACCTCCGACAGATTTTAGCCGTCGCTTAACAAGGTTTCAGTTTTTTAAAAAATTAATTCTTATAATTTGATCGAAGGGTAGAAAATACAATAGCTATTGTTTTATTCACTTACAGTGGTGGTTTTCACCGGAGCCACTGTCGTCGTTGGTGTTGTGGTTGTAGGTGGGGGAGGAGGTGTGGTGACGTTGACAGACGTCATCGCCGTTTTAGCGGTGGTGAGCATGATCGACGTTGGACTATCATATTCGACAAGATTCTCCGTGGAAGTTTCGGTACCGTTTATCGGTGTCTCGATGCAACATCGCATGCTACTGGGGCATGGTACATGCTCGAGTACTTCGTAGCATATCAAGGTTGCGAACGCGTGCACACATACTCCTGGACACTCCGCACTGTTAGCTGTACTCGTTATCGAGTCTAACAAACCTGTAACATACCAAACCGGAGTTGTTATCAAAACAATGTCTCTTTAATGTAAAAACGTAATTCATTTATTTACGTAAAGAAGTTGTTGCTGTCCATCTTTCAACCACAGTTATTGTTTCATTATTTTTATACACTACTCAACTGTTATTATTCTTTTTACGCTCAAGGTCATTTGAAGGTCATAGTATTATGGGTCATTGGACTTGACTTGACCTCAACTATCGTGCGTTCGTGACAAAAATATGTGCAGTTACGTTACAAAAAAGAAAGAAAACTGCGGTTTCATTTGATCATGAAATATTGAGAAAAAAAGAATGATCTTGAGAGAATTGTTTCGTCTAAAGAGTACATATCGTGCGATTCCTTTTCGGAATAATTCTTATTGTTAGAGCAAACGATCGCTCTCAAATATAGAAAGTCAGTATAAATGACAAACGAATGTATAGTCTGAGATTCTACGTTTCTAGGGGGTGCGATCTATCTATGGGAAATAATATGCCTATACCACGCATTCCCAACATTAACTGTATATCGGATGCAGGTGCGAAGGTACCGTGCGCCGACAGGAATTCCTGCATACGTAATCCTATGCTCTACTTATAAAACAAAATGATCAAGGATGACTAAACTTAATCTTGATATTCGTTGCATCCTATGTTAAATAGAAGAAGACTTTTCTCCGCGGAAGCCTTATTCTACGTAGAAAAATGAAGAAACTGTTGTACAGTCATTTTTTAATATTTGACGGAATATCCTGTTTTGTTATTTATAACTTGTTTCAGTTGTCTTTACTAATTTTCCTAAACGGTTCAATGTCTATCCACGTCATCTACAGCGTTTTTGTCGATTGATGTGTATTCGATGTGTTTGAAATTCGTTTAATTTTGTTTTTAATTTTAATCACTTTGGGACAATTGTATGTATATTCTTGTGCCTGGACAATTTGCGGATCGCGGACCATAGACATCTCCTCCCCCCACTCCTGGATCCTCCCCACTAAACTCCTGTGAGGTGTAGGGGTGAGGGAACCGGAACACTGATAGTGGAAGCCGTGAATTGACGTGAATTACTAATCGTCGAATATCAAAATGTATTATGAATAAACAAACGAATAAATAAGCAGCATTTATTAAGATTGAATTGCAAGATGAGAATAAAACAAATAATTATGCAAATTGATACAATCGAAACGCGACACCTATTTGAGATATCTTAGCGAACAATGAATGGCTAACAATAAGTAGAATACATGATTTTCAGCAAAATATGTGTCGAGTGAGAAAATTAAGAGTCAAATGCTAATTGTAAGACCGAAAGCCGATGAAAGTTCGGTAAAAGTGATAAATACAGTCGAGCTATTTCCGGCATGCGAGTAAATGAACTTGAGAAAATTCGCACGGAGCCGTAACCACCATAGAGTTTCTAGCTGTGTTCATTTTGGCAGGCATAACGGCCCAAACAAACATAACGGTAGTTAATTAAACAGCTCGGCTCCGTCGCGTAGCCGCGTTCGGTATGTACACGTGCCTCTTCTAACGTAATCGTTTTAGACCGGAGGCCAATGACAGCCGTAAATTTCATTTTGTATTCATCCGTGATACACGCTATTCTATCTCGAAATATTTCTGAATCATTTAAGCATTATCGAATCGAGTTTTAATCATGCAGGAGCATAATATGTGTACTTTCGTTTACTAGTTTTCATACTATTTCTACAATAATTATAATAATTTACAGTATAAAAAAGTTATTATGCTTCAACTGTATCGATCAATTTCCTTTTGCTCTTATTCATCGAATTTATCAACGATGTTACCGAAATGTTGATATAACGTTGATGCCGTTGTCTTTTTGATTACATATTCATAAAGAAATATCAAACGATTAATGCAAATGACCGCGTTTATGCACAGGGAAGCTTCGCGAACTGTTGGGAAGGACAGCCAATGAGCAGAGTCGCCAGATCAGGGGAATTGGCTCAAATTGAGGGGAAAAAGTTACCCCCTCTCGGCCAATATCCGATTCGTCACGTGACATCGCGACACATGCACGACAGATACGAAACGCGTCACGTGACCGGACCGTGGTGGCAGCGTGGGGGAATAGAATTTGTAGAAGGGGAAGAGTAAAGTGAGACACTTAATCTAATCTGATTGTTGTTTGAATCGGCTGGCGCGTCTGTTCATGACCGACCAATTCTACTTCCTGCAAATACTAGAGCACGCGAACCCAACGGACCTTGAAACTCATTTTTCTCGAAAACGAAAACATGATACTTTTTTTCGACTAAACTTTTTATGTAGATTCATCAATTTTTACCGCGAGTACACCGACAACAATAACGAGAATTAGACTGATTAAATAGAACAGCTATGATTACGTCTATCAATAATTAACTCATTATCTATCGGTGACTATTTCAGAAGTTTTAAAAATCAATGCTCCATAGCATTTTTAATGGATCCTTCAACAGCAATTTCAATTGCGAACCAACAAGTGAACCTCGGCACCGTCATTTAATCATTTCGTTTGAGATTTTAATGTAAAAAATGAATTCCAATATTGTTGAAATTCCTGTTACATAATAAGCTTCGAGTAAGCGAAGTGTTACAGATCCGACGAATATCAATAAATAAATTAAATGAAACATTTCGATAATAGGTCAGCCTAAATAAATGTATACACGGTGTGGCCAAAAGATATCCTGCATATTTTAATGTTTTCTAGTAGAAACTGGTGAAAATACATTTCTCATAATGTTATTAGTTTTTGGCGTGTACAAGAAGTTCAATATTATCTTGCAAACCGATTAGATTTTACTTATACATGTTATTAAAAGTATCCTGAAATGATATGTTGCAATATACAGATGAATTAAAATTATGTAAATCTGAATATGTGTGCTATCATTTCGTCGCACCATGTGTGTACGGAGTACCGCGCAATCGTCACACGGTTTTCAAGTTCAGGAACGATCTTCTCGGCGCGACGCGACGCGTCGCGGCAGTGAACTTCAGCGTCATCCGCATTGCATTGTACGAGTCTTAACTGGGACAGTCGCATCCAGATACTACCTACTACCTACTATTGACTACCTAGTACATACCTTCCTACTACTACCTACTGTCTGTACAAGCGTACACAGCATACGTTTGCGCACGCCAATTTCTATTTCTCGAAACCTCTTCTGCTATGAACTAATTTTACTTACTCCTTCTCACTAACTTCCAATTATTCTTTAACGACTAATTAACGGTTGTAAACACCTATTCAATTTTTATTAACCCCTTGCCTTACAATATCGTATCTGACTCGCGATGAATATTCTGAACAGATTCCGATAAAAATGTGTGTTAATAATTTCCATCAAACCGAAATCAAATTCTATCTTGGTTTTTGTTAATATACATCTATTGCAGAACATATAGGCATACAATTTATATAAATTTTCTCCTTTTTCAGGAAATTACGATCCACAAAATAGTTCTAATCACTGTAACCGTAAAATAAATCGTAGGGCAAGGGGTTAATTGCAATTCGAAGGTAGATCATTTGCTTAATAATTTGTAGCCCATCGACAGAATATTTATTGTGGATGTACAATGCAGTCTGCAATAAACCTTTGTTAAACTGATTTATACTTTTGTATTAACAAATCCTCCTTCTCTTGAGATTATTTTAAAGAATTGATACGTTATCAACATTGCTTTTCCGTAGGTGACTATTCATTCATTTGGAATGTTTGTGAAAAGCACGAAATTGTAATTAAATATTTTACGTGACCATATTTATCGAAATTTATCACAGACGTCTATTAGCAACCGGACTTGGGCATTGTCCGAATACATGATTTGAAAAGTGATAGTGAACCCTTCACGAACAGCCATAACAATAACAATAACAAACGGTAACGCATTGCGCGAATAACCTACTGAAAACTTCAAATCATTTTTCTCGAAACACTTTTCCTTAGCTGCTTGACGAAAGTAATTTATTGGAGCGTTACATTCATAAAATATTCGATCAACTTGAAATCTCAACTGTTACAGACATTGTTTATAGGCGATATCGTTTAATTACCAATAGTTTCGGGAATTTTTCAAGTAACATTAACAATAATAACACCAATAAAACCAAATCGGAGAGCTATCTATCGTATCAACCATCAACTATTTCCGCCGGCGAGACAAATTGTATAAATAAATGAAACTGACAAAAACCAAGTAAAAAAACCCCGATAAAAAGTGTATATAATAGAAACGTGCACGGGGTCCCAGATTAATTTAATTTGTTTTTATCGTTTGTTTGTCTGTTATAATGATAAAAGAGAATTCGATCAGGAATATTTACTTGACAGCAAGCTGCCAGCCAAAGAGTCATCGTCTTGAGCAATCGATCCCGTAAGTATGAGAAAAAGGACGATGGCCCCGGGGCCTGTTCGCAGTATCATCTTCAGCAGCCTCCCACGTTCGTGTCCAGTTCACTGTCTCTGTTCCCTCTCGGTGGATTCGAAGTGGCGGCCGCGAAACAGTCAGAAGAAGACGCACTGTGTCGTTATCCGACAATGTCCGAGAAGTTCGAGCACGTGCGTGTCAAACTACTTCACCGCGAGAGTTCGGCAGCCACGGTATTATGCGAACCCGCATCGCCTGCTTGGCTTGTTTGACTGACTGACTGACTAACTGGGGAGGTGCCGGGGCCCACTTGTGGGTCAGGGTGCGGGCCCCCTCTTTTACGATTTGCTCGAGAAAAGGAGAGAAAAAACGAACCCGGAGAAGTAGAGAGAACTACACCGACCGACCTCGCTGGGAATCAGTCAAATCGTTGGTGGGGGAAAGGGGCAAGGGGAGGGGGAGGGGATGTTTGGTATGAATATTCGATACACACCGGAAAAACTTATATCATCCTTCAGCTGTCTCTCTCGTCTTTAACTATAAATTTGTTTTATTCCCCGCCTTTGGTATTGTTCGAAATGTTACTTTGCTGTAACAGCAACTTTGGGCTACAAATCTATTTTATTGTCTGCTTTCAACGTTATATCCTGCACACGAATCATTGTTATTTATACATGTAGTGAATCATACGAATTTTCTCAAAAGTATTTACAGTTATTACATTTACATACTACGTCTACCTCCAGAAGGCTACAAATCAATTTTATTTTAATTTAAAGAATCCGCTGCACAATTCTTTGTAATTATTAATATTTATATTTATATTCTTGAATTATCTATTGCACTTTGTTCCGTTATTAGGTCTAATTTATATCACTATATATTTTCTCAATTTCAGTACATCACCTAGAAATTTGTTTATAGAAAGTGCATGTTGCGTTTATTTATTCTGTGTTTTTGTACTGTACTGTAGTTACTAAATTTTACTATGCTATGTTATATTCAAATTCATAATAATAGAAAAAATAATAATAGAAATTCACAATTGATAGATTCACTATGGTAAACTGTATTTTTTCAATATTGACAATTGTTGCATACATTTGCTCAAAATATATACATAACTTCGAATTTTATACTGAAATTTAATCAAATACACTGCAAAAGATTCTACAAAATGTACAATTGAAATAAATAAATGTTACGAAACAATTTTCACGCGTCATTATTATTTGACAACTATGTGCCATTAAATTGTAGTAACTATTTGTTAATTGTAAATGTGAGTCACATAAAATAATGAACAAATTTATAAAATAAGGTGACACCGCTTTATTTATTTATTTAATTCATAGAAAACATATTAAAAGTATTAAAATTTCATTACCTTTCTGTTAACTTCTACTAACATTATCAGTATTTGTCATTACCTGTTATATTGATTATAGAAAACATGTTAAATCTAGTTGTCAAGATTCTGTTCGTTAACATGCATGAATAAAACAATTCTTGAAATGACTATGTGCGGTACGATTTAATTCTTTATCCTATTTGCATCAATTCAAATTATTTTTAGACACATCTTTTTTTGTAGTTGTAGACATAAATCGTTCTTAGATATTTTTCGTTGTTTGTGTCGCGTATGCTAGAATCTCTTTTTTCTCTATATTCTTCCATCTTCGCACTGTTCTTCCTCTTTACCTCTCTCTCGCTCCCCTCCAGTCTTTTTTTCTTTCGTTCCCTCTTTCTCACCGTGCACGTATAGATGTATATGTGCACGACTAGCGGTACTTTACCCGTAAATGTACGAGATACCGTACGATATTTCCCTTTGGAATTCATCGTTCTTTACGCAACGGTTGATCCCTCATAATCATAGCACAAATTCAAAATATTTTCTATTTCACAAAACACAGCGAAATTCTCGTATGTCTACAGATATATTAAGTTTATCGCAGATATTAACGACGTGCTTATAACGTTTCAATTAAACAAATAATTATTTCAACGAATTATTATTTGATATTATTTAATAACATTGTACCACTTTGAGCTTTCTCTTGCGTCTCGATAACAAATAGGCCATTGAACATGAATCCGAAAGTCCTTTTTCTCCATCGTCAGTTTTCGAGAACTTTAATTTTCGCAAGAACGCCTTTAAGAATTTTTTCTACTTCGACCGTAAGAGCTAAACGAGTAATTCTTATGTAAAACGATTTTACATGTGGACTCTCTTAATGAAATTTTCAGCACATATAATCTTCGATTGCAGGTGGGAGAAAATTTAAAGGGTAGTTCTCCATGACAATGTAAGACAAAAATGAAGAATAAAAATATTGCAATTCCAGCTTCGTGTTTTAGTTATTGTCAATTAAAAATTCGCCTAAAATGCGGCAACCCGGCTAACAGAGGTGTGCGTTGCGTACGTCGTACGTCATAGAGGCCTATGACAGCCACGTATCAAGTGACGGATGCTTACCTTGGTTGCCATTTGGGGCCCCAGCGAGGTGAAAATGTTTTAAAGATTTAGAAATTAATCGTTGGACATGAACTGATAAATAAACAAATTTAATTATTATTTGAAATATTTCCTGAGATATTTATGTTACTTTAAAGATACATTATTTCTCAAATATTTTTGAAAGGCACTTAGGGACAATTACAGATCTGGATAGTTATAAGAAAAGAAAACACAAATTCAAGTGAGAATAATGGAAGAAGTTTACAATTATTTACAGTAAACCCAGATATGTAGGATCCACCAGTGTAAATTTTTCTATACATTCTATCAACCATAAAAGTGGTAGTGTTTTTATATGGGACATATTATATTTCACACGTGGTTCGTCTTTTCCCGGTGCATATATGATATAATGAGTACATTTATATAGAGGATGAGAAGAATTGTCGGCGATGTAAAAAGGAATAGTTATTTCTTTTTTTTTTACTTCTTCTGGATCTGGTTGTCTTTTTAGAATTGTTCCCTTGCCATTTTCTACAAGTCTCTCTAGACGATCTCTTGTTAATTCCATTTCATTTGCATAATAAGTAGTCTTTGGTTGTAAAGCAAAATAGAAATAACAATGATCGAAAAGACCAGGATTCTGAAAGCACAAATAATCATGGTTTAAAATGTTACTTGAATTTAGGCACCTCATTTTTGTAAATAACTTTACTTGGTTTTGTGCATTTTCTCTGGCTATCTTTGGTATTCCTGTAACCGGTGCACCGCTAATTTCAAACACTTCTAGATCTATTGTTGATATATCCTCTACGTCCATAGCTATTTGAAGCACTGATATACATATATATAAAAATTGAATTATACATGGATATATAAAATATAAATGTTATAGAAATGTATAACTTTTCTGCAGCCTTACATTCACTGTTCAGTAACCAGTTTCCACGCAGAATCGCCATCATTACATCATACGACAGTTGCACTGTGTTTTGCTTATTTGCTTCTACTACGACATGAGTTACGAGTGCTCTAAAATATGATTCCGAGATAATATTATTTATCAAAATGATTTCAAACACATGTTACTACATTGAAAAATATATTTATGGAAAATGCTGATACATACTGATACATAGACACAACTTTAATCCTATGTTTGGCAGCTACTTCGGACAGTCTTTTTTTATTTTCGGCTCGCAAATTTGGTGCAAATATGGTGAATGTATTCGACGAATATGTAATCACAAATGACTGTTCCAAAGTAGAATTGAAACTTATAGATTTCTCATTCATTCCATTTCCTTTTTTTAAGAGGTTCAATATTTTACGTGACTCTGTATCCTCAGATAGCTCGCAGTAGTCTCTAAAAAATAAATGTATAGAATAACAGATTTATTCCGAACAGTTTAAATAAGATTAGCATATTTGTATCTATAATAATAATAATAATATGTATTAATATGTATATATTATACATATATACATGTATTTAAGTACATACATACATAGGTTTTTTTCCTTGTTTATCATATACATCTGATTTAGCATGATACTGCAAAAGTAATTTCACTTCGACCAATCTTTTGTTTATCACAGCTTCGTGTAATGCTGTTCTATTCTCTCTCCCTGGTGTATTAGGCTGTGCACCAAATTCTAAGAGTATATTACATAAACTAGTGTACCCTGCATCGACCACTTCTTGCTACAAATATGTATCATTATTAGGTATATATATATACATAGTTAAACAAGTTATGCACTAAATGACTAAACTGTAATTTACTAATTCGATGACTCACTAAAGGTGTCCAGCCAGCATTATCTTTTGTATTTGGATCTGCACCAGCAGCTAATAAAAGTTTCACATACTCTATGTCATTCTAAAAGACACTCAACCATTACTTTTACTTATTCATATTCTTTTAATTTCTTGAAAATTAATAAAAAACAAACTACCTTTAAACAAGCACTATGTACTTTCGTCTCTCCTTTGCCATTTTTTTTATTTATATTTTTTTGTGGGACACGCTTTCGGTTAGATGGTTCAGAATTCATTTTCGATGGTACTGAAGATAATTGAGATACATCTAAAGCATCTGTCGTCGTATTCTGAAAATTTCTGATAAAATCGTATGAATCATATGCTTGTATTATACATATATTCTCTAATGAATTTATTTTACTTAGAACTGCTAAAATGTATGCATTACATTATGACAATTTACCTACTTGAAAATCTATAATATACATATCATAATATGTATCAAAACATAAAGAATGTATTTTTTTATTTTACATACCTTTTTCCAATTATTTTGGCAATACTATTACAGTAAGATGTAAGACTATTAATCATGTGATCGCTACAAATTTCGACCGGTTGCACGGGTGTACTGCACTTTGAACATGTTGTATCATTTTGAATACACTTTTTGCAAAAGAAATGACCGCAATTGGTAAATGTGACAGCATTTATTGGTTCACAGTGACTACAAAAATATTCCCAACAAATATATATATATATAATTAAAAAAATAAAATTAAGTTTTAAAAGTAATCCAATATGACTAACATTTTCCTCAATATACTACGTAAATTATAAATATTTCGAATATATAAAAAATAAATAATATTCTCAATGATACATTACCACTTGTTGCACACTAACGTGTCCGTAAAGTTTTTAAGAGCTTCAGTAGTATTTTTCCAAATAGTATCCATTCTTAATATTATCACACCAGAAGAAATCACTTTAGAAAAGTATTTATTATTTTGTTTACATTCGTGAATGACAATATAAGGGAATGTTATATTTTCAAAACACAAACCGAAAACAAATTTCCTCTAGAATTGTTTGAGGTTACACACATTATATTATGATATATTATGTGTTTAGATATGCACGAAAAAGATATTTTGATTATTCATATAAAGTACACTTGAATAAACTGCCAAAACACGAAGATTCAAAGAATATAACCAATTCGAATGTGTATACATGTATTGAAGACGCATGCGCAGTGAAATCAATTACAAAAAAAAGGCGCGATGTATGTAAATACTTGCTTTATTTTTATTATCTTTACATCTGTCATTCGTCACAGAAGTGTTATATAATAATTAAAATAATATTAATATTTAAAATAATATATATGTATATAGTATATATAATATAATATACACTTAAAATATTTTTTATATTCAATATACAGGGTCCCCTAAATGTCCTGAAACGAGTAAATATCATAAACACAAACCCTTTTGGAAAATATGTTTCAAATAAAAGTCTTAGGGTTTTAAAAATCCTATTGTATAATTATGCCCATTTGTTAAGGTTTGTCGGTGAGATCTTTCTTGTTAGATAGGACTTTTAAAACCTTAAAACATTTGTTCTAAACATTTTTCGTAAACGCTTTGTTTTTGAAATATTCCGTTGACCCATTTTTATACAGTTCGAGGTATAAAATTATTGTACAGAACTTCCGAAAAAGTATAGGTATGTCAACACTAAACCTACCAAGTTTCAAAAGTAACTGAATCATGCAATAGTTGTTATTTCTTGTAACTGATCATAGGTACTGCATTGAGATCAGCCCATTCAAGGAAAAACCTTTTTATGTGAACTGCACATTCAATCATAAAAAGACAATCTGCTTCAGCACTGTGCGCATTTATAGGATCAGTACCACAAATGTATTTGTACACAGTTGTTAATTTAAAATTACTTGGTTTATTATTTTCGAAACCTAATCTTCGTTTTGTTTCATTGTCTTTTGTGTTCAATAAATTTATATTAGAATGTTTGATCATTTGACCTTGAGGTGTTCTCTCATTAGTTTTCTGCATTTCCTCATAGTAACTGGTACGTGAACTATCAAAAATAGAAATATTATTAAAACAATTTTCCTTTCCTTCATTTTGATGAATCAAAGTCTCATCATAGCTATTAAAACAAACATACTTGGTATTGTCTTCTACAGCTGATAATATTTCATTCCATTCGTCGTCCAACATTGTATTCATATCAACAGTGTTATAAGAAGTAGATGTATTAGCTTGTATAACACTCTCTTTACTTGATGAATCCTTAGTTGAGAAGTAATTCCGAATTAAACTTAGCATATCAATGCAAAGAATATCTTCGCTAGCATCCTGCAATGGAAATATCAAAATATATAAACACAAACATATTAAAATGTTAAAGTATAATATTGTATGTATATGAATATGAATCATACTATTAATACTATTTTATTTCTTTTACCTTTCTAATATTTTCAAGTTCCTTTAAGAATATGCGATAATCATATTGATTTCCATTATAAGCTACAAAACAGACTGGTGGTACAAGTCGTTTTATAAAATTTACAATCATATCATGTGTTTCGCAGGTGAAAGGTTCAACATTCTGTAAATCTTGATTTGACAAGCCTAAAACAGAATAATTATGATTATGAAATATTAAACTGAAAACAACCTATTTCATATATGAGTTTCATATTCGGAGTAGTATAGTAAAAATAGAGATAATATTGTAGAAATAAAAATACCTGTTATTGTTTCAACTTTCTGAGGAATATGTTTAAGCGGATTTATTGGTAAAACTAATTTACTTAAAACTCTTGGTAATGTTTTTGTAGCATCAGATATTGCATTTCTTGACACTGCTATCAATGACAATTCTGTGATTTTTGGCATGCAATTATTTGCAATTAATCCAGTTGTTTCCAAGTCAAAAAATATAAATGTGTTTAACATGTTTAAATACAATAATCAAATGAAAGTTTTAAATAGTAACTTATGACTGCACCCAATCCATTCGAACGATATAGAATCTACGCTTATCTAATTTAATCTATATATATATATCAAAGATAATACATTGACTCATTGTGCAATTAATCAGCACAAATTATTTCAGCTCAAATGAGTAATCAATCAACTCTGTTTGTATTTGACCAGATTTTATCGGAGTTATGGATCTACTTTCAAAATTTATTGTTCTTCAACGTAGAGGGCGTAAAAATAGACTACATCGCGGAACAAAAGTGGAATAATAGCTGTAAGCTGAAACAGAAAGGATAGGAGAGTGCTCACGCCCGGGGTTTCGATGCCACCGGTATAGTGCTGCCCCTACAAAGAATCCTAGCCTGGATCAGATCCCACACCCACGGTGGAGCGGATTATCCCCTCCAACTTTTAACCTGGATCAGATCCCTCACCCATGGTAGAGCGGATTTCCCCCTCGGATTTTAAGATTTTAGATTTCCACGGACTAGTAAAGGTTCTGTTTTATGCTAAAACATGCTGCTGGATGGTGTAGTCTCTGTTTCGTGGGAAAAGTGGCTCTACCGTGGGTGTGGGATCTGTTCAGTGCTAAGCGTGAGCGTGCCAAAAAGTGATGGCAACTTATACCCGGGCGTGAGCACTCTCCTATCCTCTCTGGCTGTAATAGCAAATGTATTAAAAAATAACTTCTGAAAGTATATATTATAGTTAGGTAGCCAACTGCGAAATAATGTGATATCAAGTGAATGTTGGTGCCTGAATAGGACATTACGGTGCTATACTCTATACAATATGTATGACAGCGTATAGGCCAGATTGGGCCAGATGTGGCCTAAGGCTTTCTTAAATAAAAAAAATTTTTAGCAATATCGGTATTTCAGATTGTGCAACACAAAACCCCGTATGGCGATTGGTCTACTCCTATACTATCCTGTATAATATCAGAGAGGATACATATAATGTGTTTGCGATCAATCAACCCAAGCCAATCACTATCATTTGCCAAGAATATTTTTGCCTATATCTGTTATTTAATTTTAGATCACATTTAGAAAATACAGACAGAGGATGGTAATGTTCTGAAATTATTTGGGGTCAGGGTCAGAGTTTCTCATCTATAGAAAATGTGCTCCGCGCATTATTAATAGAAGCAAGATGGCCTCTACTGTCGTCGCTACAGCGACAGTCCGTGCTGTCAAAAGCAGAAAAATTCTTCCTACGAGAGCAGCTCTTACTTTAGTGAGTAGATAATAACATCTGGTAATTTAGGTTGTTGTATTTGTGAATTGCGTATTTAATTTTTTGTCAATATTATTATTAAAATGGATAAATTTGGTGGATTTTAAAATTTGAGGTTAACAGAATAATTACTCTCATTTCTAATAGTATTAAATAGTATTAAATTTAATTATATTTTTCTTTAATGACCATCACTGTTGTTACAATTATCTATTTTTCAATCATCCGTATATTATTTTAAAAGTGTTTATTCACATTAGAATTTGCTGCATGATAAATTTTACAATTTTATTTGATGTAATAACTTAAACGATTGTCGTAAGAGATATAGATTTATGTTACATGATCGTATTTGATTATAGTGCGACTCTGTTCTAAAATTTATTGTATTATAGGTTAGATATACTAGGAATTGGAGTACATATATAATGTACATTTATAACACAAACGAGTTAATGCAATTCAAAACAGTAAAAATATTAACAAAAATTCAAGAATGTCACTGTATTGGCTTTATTAAGATTGTTAAAGAAGAAAAGACAGGTCTATATGGCTGTTATTTCTAGCAATTGAAGCCAAAAATTTCTATGTTGCATAAATAAGATTCATAGTCTATTTATAGTATTCTCTGAAATCTCTTATTAATTTTATCGTTATTCGATCATATTCATATTTATATTTTACATATGTATTATAATTCTTTTTGTTACAGACATCAAGCGCAGTGAAAAAGATTAAGGAGCTGTTGCAAAATAAAGAGGAATACGTGAGTAAATTTTTTATAGTTCTATGAAGATATTTCAATAATAAACTGCTGATCGTATTGCAAAATAAAAATTTTATGCATCAATTGTAACAAATAGGAGTAAAATAAAAACTTCTTTTTCGTAATTATTACAATACGCACAAGTAATATTGATATCCTTTAAGTTCATCTACAATCTATCCATTAATAGTTTTGTATAAAAGAGATATTTGATTTTTTAGATAGGTCTGAAAGTTGGAGTAAAACAACGAGGATGTAATGGACTTAGTTATACTCTTGATTACGCTCAAGAGAAATCTAAACTTGACGAAGAAGTTGTCCAAGACGGCGTTAGAATTATAATTGATAAAAAGGCACAACTATCTTTATTGGGCACAGAAATGGACTATGTGGAATCTACATTGAGCTCCGAATTCATTTTTAACAATCCAAATATTAAAGGAACGTGTGGATGCGGAGAAAGTTTCTCTGTTTAATTAGCCTGAATGTTTATAACAATTATAGTACAATTGTAGATAGACATGAATTGAATGTAATTTAGAAGGCAAAATCTCAGTTATCGTCATTTCATTTGAAGATGATAATGATTCAATAGAAACACTGATAGACAAATAAAATATGTAATATAATTGACTCTGGCTATGCATAATAGTGTATATTTATTTTGTTAGTATATTGTATTTAATTATTGATATGTAATGTAATAGTTTTTAACCAAAGAATATATTTGATATAAGTGAATACATATTTTTCACTGTGTATTTTTCTACAGTATTCATCAACACATGAGAATTAATTATTACAAAATTACATTATTAGTTTTACGTTTGTACCAATCTATTAACGAGTGAACTACATTATCTATATACCTTACAAAATTACATTATTAGTTTTACGTTTGTGTACATCTATTAACGAGTGAATTACATTACCTACATAATGGTTGTTAATTGTATTTTTCGTAATATTAATGCAACCCAAGTTCACAGTAAGTAAATCAATACTAAACCAACGTCCTGTGATTTGGAAACAAGCATGAAAATTTTTAGAAGTTAGGATAACATCGTTCGCTTGTACACACAAACTGCCAGGCAATATTCCAAACATATTGTTCTTTATGCATAATGGTTTTTCCACTAAAAATATATGTTTAGTTTCAATTAGCTATAATCTTAGTGTTAAAATTAGACATATTTGCTGGTAATAAAAACTTACAGGAAAGATTCTCTTGAATAATGACTGTGTTATTATATGTTACAGAGAGATCAACACCGACACTATCTTCCATATATTTAGCATTTACGCATGCTGCAATGTAATATTATTATGAACATATTTGCAAGAGTGACTTAATTATATCATAAATATTGATTTTATTGTAGTTCTTACTTAGTCCATTTACATAAATAAGTTTCCAATTTAAGTATTTACAACATACACAGTGGGACTTGCTACAAGTGCATACTTCGTTATCTTCAACAGAATTGTGGACTGCAAAAGAATTAATTAATGAAAGCATTTTTTAAAGAAATGTTTAAATTATAATATAATAATCTTTAAGTACCTTGGTTTTCGATTGTTATTTCCGTTGTTGTAACGTTGCTTAATAAAACATACTGTAACGAAATTGAAAATATATATAAACAAATCAAAGTTTTCATGGTTGCTATTGTATGGGTTTGCACAGCTGTTGAATTGAAATAGATTTTAGTTCGGCAAGAAGTTCCGAATATTGTAAACATTAACTTATTATAACTAGTATAGATATTTTTATGTATATTTTGAAATTAAATAACCATTTAGTATTGAGATAATGATAGTTATATTTGACGAAACTCTGTCAGAATGAAAATCATGCGTCCATTACAGTGTGTTCTGACAAATGAAATATAAAAAACATCCTCCTAACGCCCTAACTACACAAGTTCTCTTATTATTCTCCAGTATATTTGTAAATACGGTTATCGTTTCATAGCTATGGTGATATATACGGGTGTTTAATTTTGATCCATTATTATTAATATTTTACATTATCAAGGGAAGATTTCCAATCCGGAAATTTATAAAATTACGCTGCTTCATTGAGAATTAATTCATGACAACTTTTACTGAATTCCTTTGTCGTCAAACCATACTGGTAATTAATTTCAACACTTTATCTCTACAAAATTATTTAGATTTTATTTATAAAAGTTATACAATAACGTTACAACGCATACAATATACGTTCATACTTTTTATCTATCTTACATTATCTTCAATTGGTTGTTTTTGTGATATAAGAAGCGAGATCAATTTTAAGTCATACTATGAGAGACACCAAGAATTTGAGTCGGTGTACAGTGATAGTTCAACATGCCTCTGTATTCGTATTCGTATTCGTATTTGCAGCAGAAATACACGATAATAGATCTGGTAATTTCAGGGGTTATTTAAATTAATCTGTATAATTTAGAGTAACTTAGATGGAATAGATTCTTTCATTTAAAAATCAAACCATTTTATTATGAATCACCTAGTTAAGTGACAAATGACTTTAGTATATTTTATGCATGTATAATTTCAGACTTTTGTAATGTAATAAACTATCTATAAAAGAGTCATATATTGACTATCCATCAGACTATATAGTATCAACACAGGTCGTAATTTTTCTTTTCTCGTTTCCCGCAGTTCCTCACATATCTCCTTTATATACTTTTTGTGCCTCGCATGTCTAAAAAGAGAAATCACAAATTTAGTGTACATAGATGCATCAAAACTATGCTTCACGAGGTTTTATGAAACACTAATAAAATTGCAATATTTTTCATAATAAAAATAATTAAATGTTAAATACTTACTTATCGATAATGACCTGTATGCTTTTAAGAAAACTCTGATCTTCCTCATCGATTTCCAAAAAACTTATAATCGTTCTAATTACACTCATTTCTAAATACATTGCAAAAATTTCGATTGGTATTTTATGTGCGATCCTTTGAAAATACGTGGACATCTGTGCAAATATCGAATTTTTCAAACTTCTTCTAGAACTACCCGAAAGTTTGTCCCTTTCTGACAAAATAAAATTGATATTTATATTATTCGGATTGTTATTACTAAAATAATTTTCGTTAGTCGATGTTTTACTTTCAGATCTATTTAAAATAGGTATCGATGTATCTAGCCTTTGAAGAAACTCTCCAACTTCTTTATTAGCTATTTTCTTTTCTTGAAATCTGTCCCGTTCCCAAGTGTGAACTCTTACAGCTCCTTTTTCACTGGATTTTAGGATAACAACTTGGTTGATCGAATGTTCACTGCAATATTCTAGAATTTCCTCAACGGACATCAAATCCAAAACTGTAACTTTCAATCCAAAACTCCAAAATTCTTTCAAAAGATCTATCATCTCTTTCTCTCGACGAGTATTACCCAGACAAGAAATAGCAACATCGATTCCGTATTTACTTTCGGAGGATTCTGATGTCTCCAGAACAGCAGATACAAGTTTTTCCAATGAGATGCTGATCCCAGCACCGTATTGTTTAGTTTCTTTATTAGCCATTTCTGTACGTTCAAGGATTTTTCGAAAAGAAGATAACATTTTGTCGTAACGCCCACCTGCTGCTATTACTTCTCCACATTTTCTTCTACGACGTTTAACTTCGCATGTTATCTGATAAATAGTACCACTGTGTTGATTTATATTATGCACCAAGAGTGGAACTACTACTACTGTCCACTGGAAAATATAATAGTTGTTACACTTATTAATGATTATATTAAATTATGCACATAATTAAGATTCAAATCTAGTATACGACCTTACCTTAATACCTAATGATTCAATATGTTCCATTACAGTCTCAATTTGTTTTAGTCCCTCTTTAGCTAATGCTGCAGCATCCCCTTTTCTCTTTGTTATAGTTTTCAACACACTATGAATTTTAGCGATAGAACTCTCAGTCTCGAATAAATTAAATAACGTTTCCATGGCTTGATCAGTCAAGCAAAGACTTATCAGATGCGTTTGGATTTGAAACCTCGAAAATTTTCCATCACGCGCGTCTCGTAGGATTGAATAAATATCTTGATATTTATCTGGATCGATTCCACAGTATATTAACACAGCTTTCAATAACGAAGTATGGTTTAGGCGGATGGTAAAATTTCGTTCTTGTAATTGAGGTAGTTCGTTGACGACTTCCCAGACAATGTGTATCAATTCAGCTTCCATTAATAAATTATTGGCAGTAGGGCTTATTATGTCAAATGCGCATTCATAAAGTTCTCTAGGATGGAAACCCAAAACCTATGAAATGTAAACTTTACCAATTACAATCAGAATACGATACAATAACGAAAAAATGAGAATCATAAATCGGATCAAACGAGATTGGAACCACTTCAATTACTGTGTATATAATGACTTTAATGAAAAATGTTTCAAACAAGGTACAAAAAGGAAGAAGTTGTTTGCAGTGTAAACAAATATCTGTGAATACCTTCTTTTCTCTGTAAACTCTTTCAATGGCATATCTTCTGATATGCAGCACATTGTTCCAAACTACATATCTTGCGAAAGGAGCGCGTAAGTCATGGGGTATGCAAACAATGTTTCCATTACGAGTCATTAATTTGACACTGGAATCTGAAAAACTACAAAACTGACGCGACTTTGGCATCAAAAGCGGCGTGTCTAAGTAAACGCCGCCGTGTCTCTGAAATATTTCAATTACTTTGCACTTCACTCCTTCTTGATGTTTTTTCCAAGATAGAAAATTTATGTAGCTTCTACTAGGCAAATTCATATCGTATGTAATATCGTCTGCTGGCGTGACTTCTTGTCTGAAGCAACAAGAAATTAAATATTTATAAGCTTTGCTCTGATTGTTCGAAAGTGTGCGCCGAATCATTTCTTGTAATTCGGTTTCTTCGAGTTGTGGGGGAGGTAAGTACTCTGAAGAGAGAAGTTCTTGAGCTGTAGGTCGTTGACTAGGATCGTGGTTCAGTAACCATCTGTAATAACGAATAAATCTTAACAAATTCATTAATATTAAGGATTTAAGAACTGTTCAGGGAATGCGTTCCAATATTGTATTAATCCAGATAATTAAATCTGACATGACAGAGAACCATTTCAAGCGTGAAAATATGAATTCATATTGAATAAAGATCATTTAATATTTACCGAAAGATATGAGTTTGTCGTGTCATATCCGACTGTTGCATTTCTGGGGGTAGTATGATTTCTTTAGATCGGAGGTTCAGTAAAATTGTAATTCGTTCCATTCCCGTTTTCAGTGGCTTGTAACACATTTCGAACAATATTATTCCTAGACTGTAAATGTCAACTTTTTGATTGTAAATGGCTTTCACTGCTTTCGTTGTCAACTCTGGTGCTACGTACAATGCTGTGCCTACTTGTCCTGTTAACGAGCCCACATCTTCTGTACCAAAACTGAATCCTACAAAATCATATAGGAAAAAAATTACATTTCTAAATTAAGAAAAAAATAGAACAGTCTTTATCATGGATATTTTCAGCATTATTCGAAATCAGTATGTGATTATCTAAAGACATAAACATTGCACAACTGTTACGAAAACATTTACTTGTTAATATTCTAAACTGATAATATTTACTCCTCTTTTTCCTAAAATTCTACAGTATTATGTTTTTTCTTTAATAATTTGGTATCTAGGTGTAAGTAATTAAGTTTTAATCCATTCCTGTTAACTATTTGCTGTTTACCTTTGTCCATAGTTTGTGACTCTTTATCTATCTCCATAGGCTGTACAAATGTGGAGAAAATGTTTGTGGTAGCTAAACCGAAATCTCCAATTTTGACGTGGTCATTGCTGTCCAAGAATATATTCACTGGCTTCAAATCCCTGTGTATCATGCCTTGTTGATGAATGTGCGCTAAACCCTCAACAATTTCTCGGAATAACCTCCATACTCTTTCTCGATCCTCATATAGACCTCCATCAATGGCTGTGCGGAGCGTGCTCTTTTCACAGAACTCCATTTGAATATACATGAACTGTATTTCCCTAGTTGTTTTTTCTGATTTACTTGCATCCTCATCATTTTCATCCTCTTTTACACTTGACACAGATTCTTGAAAATTTGAATCCCTTTCAAATTCTATACTATTGGAAGATTCTATTCTCAACAAATTCCGCATTCTGGAAAGTAATTGGCGATTATTGTTTACAAGGTTTCCAGGAGTTTCTGGCATTCTTTAATTTCTCAATTTTTTTTTAATAGAAATATTTTTTATGAGATATGTACTACAAGTTATCGTTTCAAGAATGATTTATTTCTTACAAAAACGCACAATCTTCATCACTGTCGGTGTCACTGGATGCATCGCTGTTGTCTTCGTCACTATCCGGCGGAAGTGTGGCATTTGTACGAGATTTGTATGAAACATTCCATTCAACATCTTGCAAAGGTGGTGCCAATTTTTCAATATCGTCTGTGCCCAAATTCTAAACAATTAATTACATATCTATTATATTAATGGAAAATTTCTTCCTCCCTTTTCTTGATTTTTCTTGAAAAGATCCACAGAGATCTGCACGTATTAAATCACGAGGAGCTCCAAATTTATAGTCATCTACTTAAGATTACGTATCTCCTCAACCTCTGGAAACTTTGGAGACGGTAAATTGAAAATAACAATAAAAATGTGAAGCGTGACGGATCGAAACCACCGTACGTCGAGCCCAAGTTCGGGCGCTGAAGACATCGAAACAAGTACCGTGACGTCAACGTCGACACTCGCAAAAAGAGTGCGTGCTATCTGAAATTGGTTTACGGAAAAGAGTATCTAAATCTTGTAGTATACATGTACCCAGTAGTGAGAAACTCTAATGGCGTTTGTCCGTCTGGTGGGCCTTCGTTTTTGAATAAAGAAAATGATATCCGCAATTACTATTTTATCCGCTTACGACTTGACACCAACGCGTCTCCGGCTGAATTCCTCTATTATTCCTCTAACCCTTTACCGTCCTGTTCGCACGTCTTTCTGCGAGTCGGTAGCATTAAAAAGTCTCTTCAACGCCCCTACACTGGCCCTCTCAAAATCCTCGATCGCACCTCGAATCAAGTATATCGTATTGAGGTGAATGGGACTCCGCGTGAGGTTTCTGTTGAAAAACTCAAGTCTGCGTCCTTCGAATCACTACCTACGTCGTACAAACTCCGGCACTGCTTACTTATCAAGAACAGATGCGCGCAGCAGTTCCTTGCCAGCCATCGTCTCCTTCGGACGAAGCTCCAAAGCTAATCAATCTGTGATTACTATTGTAGATTGAGTTCTCTACCCAACCTCTCTTTCTGCCGGCCATCCAACCCAGCGGCTCATGGAACCGCTGCTCCTCCAGAGCACCCCAACTCCATAATCCGAATAGGTCCAGCGCCACCTCGCGAACAATCCCAATTCCCCTAAACGGCACCCTCTTCTCACAGACCAGCGTCACGACACGCGAGAATTCGCCCCATTCCAAGCTGAAACGCGTGCAAGGAAACTTTGTATAAAGAGCGAAATTAAACGTTTTGTATTAGGGTTAGCAGTGCAGTTTCCCCTTACTGTGTCATGTAATCTACGTATTTCGTAAGGCGAATGCAACATTCGTTCCCTTTACGTCTACCTCTATTCCATTCGTTGTATCGATTCTTTTACTTTGTTGAGACGTGCTCAAGCCTCAACCTGCCTCCTGAACTGATGCAATTTTTAACCGAGCACTACTGTACCACAAGATTTATTGTTAGATACTCTTTTTCCAAAAAGCAATTTCCGATATGGCGCGGACCCTTTTGTCAGTTTAAGCTGCTGCCGCCGTCACCAAAGTATTCAATATTTCGCGGAAGATACGAAGATACAAAATTGCACAGCTTTATACAATGATGTTATTCCGAGTAATGAAATGAAATTTTGAAAATACAAATGAAATTATCACCAAAGCGTATAACAAGTATAAATATAGCGATAAGAACAATATTTACGTTAAGCAAGTCCTTGCTCTTCTTCTCCAATGGCGTTTCGCATTCTTTCTCCATTTCATCAGTTATAGTAGCACTCTCTATCCAAGAATTGTAGTAGCGCACCACATTCTCATGATTCATCCGTGACAATAATTTCACTTCTCTGGTTATCTTTCTGTTCAGTTGCTTGTTCTTGGGATTAAGTTCGATTCTTTTGATAGCATAAATTCCACCATCCAATTTATTTTTCACCTTCAATACGTCACCAAAGGCACCTTTGCCAAGCCATTCGAGAACCTCGAACTCATTTGTAATTCTCGAATGACCACCTAAAGGTGGGACGTATTGTCTAATGTCTGCATCGGTTTCTTCAGGCTCTCGATTCTCTTGTTCCTCTCTGCGTGGTACCTTCGGCGGTGACAATGCACGAGCCAAAGGTGCCTTTATGAACGTATGTTGCAACAGTTGTTCAGCGGACCAACGCTTTCGTTCATCGTTGATGAGACACTTATGTAAGAAATCCTGAAGATCAGGCTGAAACATTCATACAACTTTAGTTAAGGATATATATAGGATCTAACGTCTTGCTAGTTTCGTATTGCACCTATACATTTTTGTCTAATCATGAATATAAAAATTACAATCATGTTGAACAAGTAAACACCTGATTAATCATTGTTGGATCAATTTTATCTCCAGATGCAATCGCTCCGTTTAACAAGGAGAACATAAGTACACCGAAACGATAAATATCAGCTTTCTTCCCACCTCTACCTTGGATGCTGGGAAAATCTTGTTCAGGCTTGACGACTGTACATGTTTGATAAATGTCGGATAAACGTTTGTTGAGCGAATAATCCGATAACTTAACTGTTCCTGTACGATCGATGTAGATGCTCGTGTCGCGTAAGTCTTTGTGGACGACATTGTTGTCGTGAAGGTAGTTTAGAGCGTTTAAGATTCCAGTGGCCAAATAACGAAGGAGGTCAATGTCTACAGGAATGTTCTCCAATAGGAAGAAGGAACAGGTGGTACCTATCTAATAAAAATCAACTATTAACCATTTACATTTCGTGTAATAAATTATGAACACAGGCTACTAATGTTTCCCTGTGAATAGTTCTGTTTGCCAGTATGCTTTGCAAGCTATAAACTTACCACAAATTCTTGAAGAATATAAACGACTGTTTCATCTCCATTTAGCAAGTACTTCATATTTATATAGTGCACAAGATTTGGATGATATAATTTATTCAAATGATTCATCTCTTGCTCTAGACTCCCTATTTGTTTTGTAATATGTTGTACATTGTTCTCATCGATATTATTGTTTCCTTTAAATGTCCATTCGCTAATTGCAAACAATTCACCAGTTGTCATATCCACACCCGCATACACAACAGATCCTTTGGCACTGTGGCCCATACACTTTCCTCTATACACTTGCCGTTCATCTGTAAAACGCATAATAGAAAATATAAGGAAAAAAATACGTTTGGCCACAGTGGGTTAACCAAAAATCTTTTACGCAACTATCTTGATTTATTACTTTCAGATGAAGTGGAATAAATAATCGTTATAAATTGCACACCTTTGTTATGATCGAAGTGCAGCGATTTCGTGCCTCTATGCTCGCATAAAAAACCATCGGTACTTTCGGAACTACTAGCGCATCTTCTTCGAGAATAAATCCGTGATCTCTCTTGCGGAGACGACGGTATCGTTTGTGATGGATTGTCTGAACGATCACTATTCAAGCGATTCGACTCTTTTCGATTACGAATCTCGGCTTTTAAAGCTTCTTGTCGTTTTTGAATTTCATCCTGCAGTTCCTGCAATTTTTTTGTTATTGTTAGAACCGAACAAGTCGTCTTTGGATTCAGAACTTTACTCGAGAATCTAGGATTTTGAATTATATTTTGAACCTTTCGCTTTTTTCGCGTTAATCGCAATGAGCTCATTCATACACCTAATAAATTACATAATTTAACCTGTCTCTCTTGATCTTCCTTCAGCTGTTTTTCCACCATTTCAAGCTCAATTTTTTCTTGTCTCCTCGAGACCATTTCCTCATAGAAGCTGCGGTAGCTTGGTTTTTGGTTCTCGTGTAGGTATTTTTGAACATGTTGGGCCAGCTCAAAGATCATTACTTCTCCCTGCAGTTGTGTGGTTAAATCCACTAATTCCAAGGATAATTTATCGACTTGTTGATGAGATAAGCCTTTGCTGTTTTGCAGTTCTATACACGGCGATCTGCAATTTATGAAGGAGTTACTATTTTCTGATTTGTAGAAACTATGCTTACTTGGGGAACAATTAATTTTTTACGAATGCTTTTTACACTGTATTTGTATTTAGAAAATGAATGTTGCAAGAAAATGTTCATAATTTCCATTACACAGCAAACAAATAAAATTGCAAGAAAATGAGCAGTAATTTACTTACGTGTCAGGATAGTTATCGTTGCATATAACATGTAAGTCGATTTGCGCGTGTACTTCACCTGGACCGGACATACCTCTTTGGGGTATTAGCGTCACTATGATATCCAACGGCTGCCATTTTCGCTTACTTTTTCCACGTCGTAAATCACGAAGTTCATCTCCGAAAATACTCTACACAACGAACAACATTGCTATTAATTATATTATAAAGAATCACTTAAACATAATTCAAATTCAGAATATTATTTTTATTTTTCAGTATGTCTGTAGTTAATGATCTCTGTTTAACGTTTACAAACTATATTTCAAATATTTAAAGCACTGTAATAATTTTTTAAGTAACTGTAAATTTATTTGTTATACATACAGTAAATATAGAACATGATATTTTAAAAGTTTCAATATTTTGATTTTAGATTTAAACTCACCTTCAAGACCGCGATTTCGTTTTCCTGTCGATCTTTACAAGATTCACAGGACATATTTCTCCTAATGCATTACAATCCTCATTGTTTAACCTCGAAAATTTTTAATTATTCCAAATAATTGCATTCGACTCGTTATTCTACGTTTAACCTTAATTTTATTCAGATATGAACCATTTAGAGCGTTAATTTGCAGAAACATTTCAATATCTCACACATTTTTTCGCATGATGTTCAATAAGATATTAACGTTGCGTATCAAGTTTAAATTCAAGAATTCTTTATATAATTTTTTCAATTATAAAAACAAAATTAATACCAGTTACATTATCTTCTTCATTGTTTCAATAAGTAGCACATTAAACAAAACTTTTAACATGTAAGAAAGTTTCAAAACAGTCCACGAAAATAAACACATTTGCCATTTGCCGCTTCCTTTCCACGAACGATCTTCACAATGCTATTATACATAGAATACTAAGCATGTATACAAAATATTATGTATCTACTTGTGAGTCGCCCCTAAAAAAGTAAGTAATAAATGGAAACTATTAAAATTAAATATTATGGCGGTCTTATTTTATAGTACAAATATGTATATATATTTAAGTATTTATGTACTTATTACGGAAACTTTAATTGATATTCTATATGTTAGGATAGATTTCAATTTTAAAATTTGTGTTGTTGTTTTTAGATTTTATACTACAAGCTTCGTTTTTAAAATATTTGAAATTTTTTGTAATTAAATTTTTAATATATATATATATATTTAAAAAGCTTCACTAACAAAATTTATATTAACAAGAAAATAATTTTGTAAAGTATGGATATATATACATATTTTGATATGTTTAAAATGAATCCATATAAAATTGAATTATAAATGGTCAACGTTACCATAATCTTTTTGAAAATGTAATTAATATTTATTAGATAAAAAAATTAAAAATATGTGTGAATTTTGTTTATTTAAAGCTGGTCATTGTTAAAGTAACGAATTACGAATTATATAGTAGTGTGTAGTAAAACATATTGTATTCTGTCAATGACATCTTTGCATCGACACCATATGATACAAATACTTTATTTGATACCTGTTATCAATGGCCTAACCTGACGTAACATAACCTGTGTTTTTTGTCTACGTTTAAAGGGTGATATTGTACGTCAAAGTGGAAATAGTATTCGACAAGAATTTTTTAGTGGAAGCCGTTTTCGAACAGTTTTAAAATTTTCAAACCTATCTTTTAGATAAATAAATGTAAGGTTCAGCTTTATACTGTTCTAAAATCTGAATGTCTCATTACAGTGTGCTGGCAACATTTGGAGAGCAACTGTGTATATAAATCTTTCCATTTAAACTGTGTAAAAGTTAAATAGTGATTGCAAAATGGTTCTCGCGGATTTGGGTCGTAAAATTACATCTGCTTTACGATCGTTAAGCAATGCAACTGTTATCAATGAAGAGGTGAGTATTTCTCTAAAAACATAACCTAAATCTTAATTTTGACATAATGAAAACAATGAATATACATTTAAGCATCTTGAATAGCTTCACGGTTTTATAATGTAATTATCAACAATGTAACTATCTCAACTTTTTTAATTTTTCAAAATAAATAGTATAGTTGCAAGAGATATAGCTTTTTGTTGGTAACGAAAATTTTATTAAATAGATAATATATTAAATGATTTTTTATATTATTATACTATAATAAAAATGATTAGAAATCATCTTTGTAATGTTACAAAGATAACAATTCATGAATTGCCTACAAAGTATACACATAATTTTAACATTTAATAGTATAAGCATTGCAATTAGTAAACATATGTTTTGATCTATTTGGTAAACATATGTTCTAAATGATTCAATATGGCAGACACTATTTTGTCCGGGCAAAGCAATTATGTTGCAAATAAAAATATTTATGTATTGTCAATGATCTATCAAGCTCAAACCTAGTCAAAAATATTAAGCATAACACATGTTAACGTGTTAGCAGACGTATGAGGCGATAAAACAGATTGAAAATAAATTGCACAACATTTTGTAAAAATGTAATTTTATTTACATTTTATGTATTTAGTACATCCATCAATGTGTTAATGATACTTATTATTTTACTTACAGGTTCTTAACTCTATGCTAAAAGAGATATGTGCTGCGTTATTAGAGGCAGATGTTAACATAAAACTTGTAAAAAAATTAAGGGAAAATGTGCGCTTTGTTATTGATTTTGATGATATGGCAGGTGGTCTTAATAAGAGGAGAATGATACAGAGCGCTGTATTTAAGGAACTTGTAAAGGTAATTTCATTTACAATAAAGCATTTTATGTTAATATTTTCATTATGCAATATTCGAATCACCAGTGCATTCTCCTCTGAAAATTTAGTAGGAATTTTTAGCTTTAAGATGTTTATAATACACTAAATATATGATTTGTTACAGTTGATTGATCCAGGAGTAAAAGCTTATCAGCCTGTAAAAGGGCGACCAAATATCATCATGTTTGTTGGTTTGCAAGGTTCGGGAAAAACTACTACGTGCACAAAACTTGCATACCATTACCTAAAGAAAAATTGGAAAGCATGTTTAGTTTGTGCTGACACGTTCCGTGCTGGTGCTTATGATCAAATAAAACAGAATGCAACAAAAGCTAGAATTCCATTTTACGGGAGGTTAGTAAAATTATAATTTATCATGTTTGTACTTCTAATAAATTAACTCAACAATGTTTTCCAAATTTTTTATCAATATAGACAATTTAAAGAGTGATGTAAATTAAAAAATTTAAATATTATTCTCCTAGTTACACAGAAGTGGATCCCGTAGCAATAGCACAGGACGGTGTAGAAACGTTTAAAAAGGAAGGCTATGAAATCATTATTGTTGACACTAGCGGTAGACACAAGCAGGAAGAGTCTTTGTTCGAAGAAATGCTTCAAGTTGCTAATGCAATTGTAAGTAATTCCGTAAAGAAATAGATTTATCAAAGAATATTTCCATACAAATATCAAGGGATTTTTAAGATATATATAAGTGTATATTCTTCGAACTACAAGTGAAAAGTGAAATTGTTTTCAGCAACCAGACAATATAATTTTCGTGATGGATGCAACAATAGGTCAGGCTTGTGAAGCTCAAGCAAAAGCTTTTAAAGAACGTGTAAATGTTGGTTCTATCATCATTACAAAACTTGATGGTCATGCCAAAGGTGGAGGGGCACTTTCAGCGTAAGTTTGACTGAATGAATTTTTATTTTTTAATAAAAATAGATACTTAACATTCTCATTTATAATGTTGTATGTTTTTGTAGGGTCGCTGCGACACAAAGTCCAGTAATTTTTGTCGGTACAGGAGAACACATAGATGATCTAGAACCTTTCAAAACGAAACCTTTTATCAGTAAACTGTTGGGCATGGGTGACATAGAAGGTCTCATAGACAAAGTAAATGAATTAAATCTTGACGATAATGAAGAATTACTTGAAAAAATCAAACACGGTCAGTTTACTCTGAGGGATATGTACGAACAGTTTCAAAATATTATGAAAATGGGTCCATTTTCTCAGCTAATGGTGAGTACTGTTTGTACAATAAGTTTACATGAAATAATTTCAAACTAAAATAATGTAAATGAATGCATTTTTTAAATAGGGAATGATTCCTGGCTTAAGCCAAGATTTTATGTCAAAAGGTTCAGAACAGGAATCCATGGCTAGGTTAAAACGATTGATGACCATTATGGATAGTATGAATGATTCAGGTAAATATTCAGTAAATGCGTAAACATCCTGTATACTCGCATAGGATATTTTAGAAACTTGTTAACGTTAACCAATATTTATAGAATTAGACAATAGGGATGGTGCAAAATTGTTTAGCAAACAGCCAGGCAGAATAGTCAGAGTAGCCCAAGGCTCTGGAGTCACGGAAAAGGAAGTCAAAGATTTAATTACACAGTATACAAAGTTTGCAGCTGTTGTAAAGAAAATGGGTGGTATTAAAGGATTATTTAAAGCAGGAGATATGACAAAGAATGTAAATTCTACACAAATTGCAAAATTAAATCATCAAATGGCAAAAATGATGGATCCACGAGTGTTGCATCAAATGGGTGAGTTGACAGTCTAAACTTGCAAAGTCATTCTCCAAAACTTGGAACAACTTTTACTTAGACAAATGAATCCATTTATTTTCTATAATAAATGGAATGGTCTTCTCAGGTGGTATGCCAGGACTGCAAAATATTATGAAACAGCTTCAACAGGGAGCAGCGGGAGGACTTGGTAACTTAATGGGTGGTTTTGGTGGGAAGTCGTGAGAAAGGAACACATCAGGCAGATCCATTTTCAGTTTCTGATGTATATCTCCATTAAATAACATCGGTCAGAAGCGGAGGAAGGCAAGAGATTCATAGCATTGACTACAACCGAAAATGGTCTCTTGAAAAAAATGATACAAATCTAGAGAGAATTTTATGTTTAGGGATTTTTCTCAACGCGAAACAAAAAAAAATAATAAAAACGATTTTCTGTATTATATAAACGTCTTTCGCAGTTTTTCGACATTACCTTTGTAAACTTGTCCCCATTTTTATTCTGCATCTTTTTTGTATATATGTATGCCGCTTTCATAGTATTTTATCTTTATCTGCTCTTTCTACTATTAGTTGCCAATAAGCCGGAAATGTGTATGTGGTACCAATAAATTGATGTTATTTTTATTTTTTATTTTTTATTCTCGCCGTACCAATTTATTATTTAATTCTTTGCAAAAATTAATTGAACGTGAAATAATAAATTTCAAGTATTTCCCTTGGTGATTGATACTAATGGTGTCTTTGAATAAAGCGCTTATCATAAATACATTAGCTTCTAGAGATCACAGAAGCCTCACAACGACCTCCAGAAAGCATCAAGGCCTCTCAGAGACTGTTAATGATCCCAATAACGTTTTCGTTGATTCTTAAAGATGTATACGATGTATCGTATGTGCTATCTAAGCACCTTCTAAAAACCGATCAAAAGTTAAAGGTCAATAATGATCACGAGATTCCAAAATTTTGTCCATGAGTGACTAACGGTAATCAACGGGGGAAATCCGAAGCCCACGTGTTTCGCAGAGAATACTGAATCCGGTACACACACAGTTATTCGATTATACAATTGTGTAAAATTACTATTGAAGAGTACTTTATGAATTATAATTACACAGTAATTCAACTAAACCGTTTAATAAAAAATTAATTAAAAAACCGTAAATATTAAACTTACAGAAGTATTGTGATGAAAAGATATATACCTGAATATGGAGTTGAAAATCTTTTGTATAAAAGCATTGTTGAAAATTAAATGTCTATCTGTATATTTAATTCGAGATCAAATGCCAGAATCATTTTTACAATAAAAATTGAATACATTGTGATATGAATATATCTTGAAATGGAAGCACTAATAAATAATTTTTCAATATTTCATCTCTGAGAAACTTGTGTAATAGATTACGCACGTGATTCACCTTACATGTGGACATATACGTCGATACCTTTTTTCACTTTTCCCACTTCTTTCACTCCCACATACGCGCATACACAAAAGCATACATCATCCAATAAATATTTTCTTATGATTCGCATACCAGATCTAGACATCACTGAAGAAAAAATCATTCTCCACCAATTGTGTAAAGAATATTTTATTATATAATATGCAATACTTGATCGAACGTCATTTTCAAATACTTTCGCATTATTTCGTAAAAATGTATACAATCATTTCAATAAGAGATTTTTATGGAATTTATACTTCCTGGTGTAAATGTCACAATTTTACACTTTGAAAACCTTTTCGCTATCAACCAATAACAGCATCAACAACATCCTGTCCTATAAACTTATGAAGGAATCTGCTAGGAATCTCCATGAGCAAATTCCAAAGGTACTTATACTAAGAACATCTTTAACAGACTTATTAAATGTGTTTATATATTGTTAATGTGTTAACAATTAAATGTATTTATATATGAACACACATATGTATCCATATGTTTAAATGATCGTATCATGTTTACTTTATATTGTATGTAATTTGTTATTTGACGTAAATATATTTTTAGTTTCATTATTTAGTTTATTTTATTTTCGTAATATATGTTATTTAATGATTATACCTGTTATTTTTTCATTTTTTTAAATAGTGTGCTTGATTATTCTAATAAACAGCTAATATTACGTGGTATTTAATAATTTTCAAATTGATAAACGAAAGATATTCACAACAATTTTTTATTGTAATTTTACAATTAATGATAAATTCGACCGAGAAAAGTAAATATAAAAATTTTTTTATTTAATGAGAAATTAACACAAAAGTATATTATAAATATATATCGAAGTATAATTACGTTTTGAATTGGTATATTGATTATCAAAATTTAAATAAATAGTAGAATGATAAATAGTGGGGAGGATAAATCATATAGATCCGGAATAATATAATGTATGCTGAGCGCAACAACGCCGAAGATCGAGGGGAAGATGATCCAGAGATTGCAATTGCGATCGAACTGGTAGGGATAGAACCAAAATCGGTGAATCGGTATAAGAGAAGAACGAATACTAAAGCAGCGTCAGTTTTATTGACTTTCTTTCAGGTAGCACGTGGAAGAGTAAATTCCAGTTAGCGAATCTTAATCGTCACATACGAATTCTTCGAGCACGTAAGTATTGTTTAAGCATTCTTTACTTCTTTAATACTTTATTTGATAAAATAATATATTAACTTTTCTATATAAAATGACTAACCATATTTCGAATTTGTACAATTAAGAAACGTCATTGTTCAAACTTTATTAAACACGTGACTCAATTTTATTTTGAATTAGGACATTTATCCACCGACGAGTTGTGTAAATTATTGTTGTGGTAAAGTCGCGAGAAAACTTTTTGACTAATTGTGAATATTGAAGAAAAGTATGTGATGTGTTTTTTCCATACGTCCAGTATTGTTTTTGACTGAAATAACATATTTCACTACAAGTTATCGTGTGTGATTTTATTCACAATTTTATGGAAAAAAGAAAATAATGTTTTTTTATTGCTTTGCTAATTTTTCCGACATTTTTTATCCAGGATTATTTGTCAACTCTGCAAGATTGCTCGTGAAAGTATTATGAATCATTATAGTATTGTTAATAAAATATGAATTAAGAAATACGTTAATAAGATCTATTTTGCTATATTCGCTCATACAATTATCACATATACAAATGGAGTGAGTGCAAGTCAATGTTAATGAAAAATAGTTTTCCTTAAAGCCCGTGTGTGTTTCCCATTGTTTCTGTGAAAGTGTATTACAAATAATAATAATAATAATAATTATGATTAAACATAAATTTCAATGGACGCAAAGGATGGAATAAAATAATAATGTATTATAATAATTGGGGACGTAATATAGAAGTAAACTTTTTACAATAAGAAATTAAATAAACAACAAATATTAGTTACATTTACTAATTCTTCAAATAATATAGTGTATTATTTTTTTTGGAGCTTCTTTTGTGAAAATGTGAAACAATTTCCATAATCCTTTCGTTGTCTTATTTCATTTTTCATAATTTTAAAGATGAGCAAAATAAAATTATTTAGATTTAGCTATGTAAAATCGAAACTTCCCCTTCATTCCTCTTTTTATTTTAAAATTGACGATAAATTGTGTGCGTGTCTGTGCATCGAGAAAAAGGAAATATTTGAATATCTTAATATAATTTCATAATCTTGAAAATTTTAAACTTCAAAGCAGACGGTGGTGTACAGGGTGTACTAGAAAAAGTGTAGAAAATGAAAGGGGTGATTCTTGAGGTGATTTCAAGCACATATATTTCTTTTGCGAATTCGCGCCGAAACGTTTCGAGACACCCTGTATGTTGAAGTACAACTTCATTTACAACTTGTCATTAACCTGACGATCATAAGTTTTAAATACCTCAGTCAAACATTTCTATTACAACTACAAAATATGTACTATTTTAGAAATATTTCGGATTAAAAATAGGAAAAATTCGGGAAAAAATCTATATAATAAAGAATCAGTGCTGAGCAATATTTGGCGAAATAAATATTTCATATACCATTTAATATCTCAGATTCTGTTCGTTTCAAATAAAATGGTATTTCGAACAGCATGCAAGATTTTGGCAAATAAAATATTTTCATTTTAGCACAATCTAAACCACAAAATAAAATATTTTATTTCAATATAATCTGCAATGTAAAATGAAATACGTTACTTTACTAATCTGAAATCTAATAGGAAATATTTAATTGTAATAATTTGACATAAAATGAAATATCAAAATTTTCATTTAAGGTATCGGGTCGTTCCAAAAAATATCACACATCATTAATATTTATTAAAAGTGGATTATTTGCTATTTTAGCCAGCTCTGTAAAGAGTCTACTATAATAATGAGTCGAACATATTTAATCAGCGGCGCCGATCTAAATTTCCGGCAAAGAATGCGGGTCACGAAACGAAACGAAACGAGATGAAACAAACGTGAACGGGTTCAGACAGGCGACAAGAAGCGATCGGGTCGGATGCTTTGTTAGAAATCGATCGAATAATGAAATGAAGATCTCGGTGGAAGTTTACGAAAGCAGATTCTCGAAAGTGCCCCTATAATCGCGAATAAAGATGGTCGGCAGGTAGGGTCAGGTAGACGGAGAAACAAGAACGGTGAAAAGGTTCTTGGAGTGGCTGGGTGAAACATATTTGAGGCCATCAGAAAAATGACGTGAGCCCAAAAATATCGTTCTAGGAATGTAGGACATTAGAAATGTAAAAATCACGCATACGAGTTACTCCGCCTGTTGATTCCTTTCTCTTTCGATCGAGACGATCCGGTCGGGATCGGGTATTTCCGGGTGATCGGTCTTCCTTTTTCCATAAATTACGGTTATTGCTTTCCACCACCTCGCTTCCTTATGCACGACGCTTTCTTCTTTCTTCGGACTAACTCGCACGTCCGTTTCGCCTGATCTTTCATTTTAATATAATATTCGCACTCGTACAGAATAGTTACTCAGAATATCTCGGTCGAATTCTCGAAAAAGTTTTTTTTTTTATTCAAGATTGAATCCTATCTTCAACCATAAGATTAAAACATACACCCTTCACAACAAAGAAACTCAAGGTGACCTTCATATCTCGATGAGAAAGCAAAACGGAGAAAAAAAACAACTAATTATACAATATATCATTTAGCTGAAACACTCTGCAGATTTCTCGAGCTTCGGCTCGATTTTGATCAATTCCGGCTCAATTATTTTGGTAAGAGTTCTGGAAAAATTGTATTTCAATATTATGCATGAAAAGAAATTGAATTTTTTGACTTGTCAGAAATCGCTGGTCACAGGTCAGAGGTCACAGTTTGTAATCCTTCAGCCAAGTGAACACAGTTTTAATTGATCAAGAACCATGCTTTGCATCAATTGGGTTGGCAAGAAAGTAATTTTGGTATTTTAAGGTGAAATAAAACCCAATTTTGGGAAAATTTTGAAGTTTTATGAGCGCGGAATTGTGAAGCTACCAGAAAAATGGCAGAAGATCATCGAACAAAATGGAAAATATTTTACTGTTCATTGCTTGAATAGAAAAATTGGGTTTCATTTCACCTTAAAATACTGAAATTACTTTCTTGCGAACCCAATAGTTTAGTGATCCATCTTGGAGGAGGAAAAGACTTCCAATATTATTAGTGGCACTGATTAATTATGACTAATGAAGTCCAGTCTAGGCACCGAATTAAATTCGGCTACTCTCTCCTGATGTCATATACAAAATGTGTCGCATAATCCTTTACGCAACATACTAATGAAAGTATAAATTCTACAATCTAGAGATGATAGCATTTCTGGCCGTATATATTTCGTAATGACGATTTCAAGAATTCTTGATGATCAAAATTGGCCTAAAACCGAAAATTCATGCTACCCTAAGAACAGTGAAAGGAAGGAATTAATAAGACCTCTTTGAACCCGAGGAAGGTATCGATTGGTATTCGACTCAAAATGTCCCGTTCAATCGGCCACAAGTAAAAAATCGAAGAGGTGAAATATTGAAATAATTTCGAGAATCCGGATCCGCGAGGAGGAGGAGGCTTTACGCAATAAGAGTATAAAAAGAAAAACAGAGCCGTCAGTAGTATTTCGTAAGCTCTTAAGTGCGTCGCTAATCTTTCAATAAAATGTCATGCCGATCAAAATGGAAATAACATTTTTGACTTTCTCTACTGTTGTTGTTGGATAACTTTAAAACGAGCGGGGACGGGGAAGCCGGATCTCTCTCGTTTCCTTGGAAATAAATGATTTCTCGCTGAGATGGAACATCTTATTCCTGTTCCAGAGATGAGTTTCCCCGCGCAGGATATTCGATTTAATGTTATTGCACATTCCACGCGGAGAAAATCAACATTTTTACGATCCGAGACGTATTTCTGGGAATATTCGTTCCTCCCCTCTTCGTTAAGGAGGCCGCGATACTCGGGACATACGTGAACATGCCTTAACGTCCTTGTTCCGTCTCCCCATTAGTGCTTCATTATACTGTCTGTCTCGTTAATGAGATTACGGGCGAATTTTTTGCGGAAAAATTCCGAATTCCCATGCATATGATTTAACCCCTTGCCGTGCAATATCGAGTCTAATTCATGATGAAGATTCTGAACAAGATCTACCGAATATGAATGCATATAAAACAGTCTAATAAACGATACAAATTTTGTGTCATGCTGTGGAATTTTATTTTCTAGCATTTTTCGAAAAATTTTAGTAGTCCTCATGGTGTATCGTATGCTACTGTACAATTGGCTGTACACCTCTCGTTTAAACTTTAATAAAACGATCAAAAAAATCGTACAAGTTCTTTTGAAAAAACTGCAAAAATCTGTGGTTATTATTTTCTTTGATCACATAATTTTTAGTGTAGGTTAGCGTTTTAGAATAATACTGTATATATGTTACAGATGTGTCCAGCGGAACTATGGAGAAGATGGTCGTCAACCTGCTAATATTAGCTGTTACAATTCTCTCATCGAATGCGTATCCATCGCCAGGGGATTATGAACAGACAGGTCCGTATACTAGCATGTAACTCTCTAAACTCATTTTACATTTATTCATTAGTAAATATTCATTATACAATTGCCTCAACAAATTGCATCCTAACACTGACCATACGGATTCAATTCAATGAACAAACTCGAAAAACAATAATATATTCAAAATTAAAATTGTTCTATGCCAGAAACATTTCTGTAACTTTCATGCTTCGTGCGCAAAATTTTTCAAAATTGAACATTTACATTTTTTCTCACAAATTGAGGATGTTGGTAGAGAGAAGTGATTATCGAATTCCTGACCACTGTCCAGCGTATCGAAATTTCTACGCGTTGACTACTAATTATCGAAACGCGAAACACATTAAAATCTATTAGATAATGTAATTTTTATTTGAAATAATTATCATTTTTTTTACCATACCATTGTCGTAAAGTTTGAACTCTTAGTCACCGACTCTGCCTTTGGTTTCTCGCGAACAGCATTACAAGTTCCCGTAGACCAGCAATTCATTCAACAAGTTCCCGTAGACCAACAATTCGTTCAACAAGTTCCCGTAGACCAACAATTCGTTCAACAAACAGCCAATGCAGATTACTTTGACTTCGATGACTCTAAGTCGACACAGTTCTTGGAGCAAACGGCAGATTTTACCATCAGCTGTTTAGGCCAAGATAGGGTCTGCGTCAAGAAAGGGTCCTGTCTTAATGGATACATTAGTCTTGCCAACAATGATCTCTTAGCGAATAAGGTAAAACTTCTTCTTTTAAATCGAAATTTAAGAATTCCGTTAAAATAATAATTTCCAACTTGTGCACATTATTGAAAGAAGAAATAAACTTTGGAGTTGTTAAATCTTGCAATCGATTTACGGCAAAAATGGGTAGAATTGTTCAGTTTTTAGTAGAGCAGTAAAACGTATCGCTAATTTAGTATGCTTGAAAAAGTGTAATCATTAAAACAGTATTACTACCTAAATGGTCATCGCTTCGGAATTAAACGGGAGATAGTGTTTTTCCTCGGAGAAAATAAAAACAACATTTTTTTCCTCGCCAATGGTCACCTCGCAAGGAGAACCAGATTTTTTCACGAATTACTACACATTTTTATTCGATCCTTATTCCAATCAAAAGAAGATGATGGGTTTAACGATGTCTGACGTAATATTCAAGGTCGTATGAAGTCAGAACGGATTGCGTAGTCAGCCGAACCTTGTTTAGATTATAAGCAGGGGCAAAGGATTTGTGGTTGTGGACATCTTTTTTGGAGATCCGCTTTCAAAGCGAGGATGATGACTTATCGAGTGACTCATTATGATCTTCGCGTGATTGCGAACATTATTGCGCCACCAGCGGGCGATCAACTTCTTTGTATTTTTTGAAATGTCAGGGAGGACGGATGCTGTGGTTGACTGTGGAGAAAGCATCCATATGTGTTTTTACATTTACATTTAAAATAGTAAAGCTCGTTGAATACTAATTTAGAATTGCTACACAATAAAATAGAATACTACTTGTACGGTTTTTGACAAAGTAATGAGAAATATGTGTAAATAATGTAATAATTCAAAATTAGAATTGAAGAATACACTGAGAATAGTGTAATAGTATTTTCAAATTCTGGCAATGTCCTCCATTGTTTTGTATTTCACCTACACATTTTCGTCCTAAACAAATTGCAAGAAACGATTGGGTTGATCGTTATGGTATCTACTATTCGAAGCTTATAAATCCAATTATTTACGTAATAACAAAAAAAGCTATTAATGATGAGACACCTTGATGGACTCATCGGTATTCACAGTATTCACATATTCTAAATTTCAATCCGATTATCACAATTTTTTTCCCGCAGTTTAATGAAGTCAGGAATACCGTTTCATAACCGTTATATTACCGACTCGTAAACGTGAAGGACACTTGAAAAATAATGTAATTCGTGAATTTCAACGAACTAATTCTGATTGACATTTCCGGTGCGGATCCTAGCGTAATTTAATAGATTAGTTGAATGTGACACACAATTTATGTCGTTATCATTAATAATCGATATACATATAAAAATTGAAGATCATTCGAAGGTCATCGAACTCAGTTTGACGCCAGTCATGACCTCACGAAGCGAGAAGTAAACGACTGAAGTATGTACCACTCGAAAAAGACCTTCCAATCATCGTCAAGGTGACGTAGAGTAAAAAATTGTTTGCATTCTACAACCAAACCTACCTCGTAGAATTTGCACAAATTTTTGTTTTTACCATTTTCACCTGTTAGCTGTGCACCCTGATTTTAAAAGTGTGTACTTAACCAAATGTTGTGACGCTTTCTAAATATATTATCGATCAGACTAAGTGCACTCTTTGTCAAGCGATTTTTTGAAATTTTTGTTTATTCTAAAACGTCTGAAATTCGCGAATATGTTTTAACTTTCAAAACAAGTTAAATGGCATAGAAAGAAAGTCCGTGCAAAAATGATCTTGACTCTTTTGAGGGTCAAATATTCAAGAAATATTAAAGATCAAACAGGAACAATGGGTCTCAAGTCAACCGTTCCACTTAAAAAACGACCTGGAAGTTTTGTGAACTGATTTTATCCCGCTGATATTGATATATTTCTTTAAACTTTAAAACAGAGGCGAGATTGCAGAATTCTAGATGAAGTCTGTTGCCAAGCTATCGTCGATGTTCAAGTCGGATCCCCTGAACATGATCAAAATTTCGTGGGCGGCAGTCAAAGCCCAGGATTCGTGAAAATACCTCCGGTAACTCGACCAGCAATCGAAGTACGGCCTGCTCCCCAGATACCTACAAGTATGATGATTTCATTTCTGCGATTCGAGAACATTTTTTTCGAATATCTAAAAATTTAAGGCCGAGCGTCACTGTATAGGGAACAATTGTTCCGAATAATTACCTTGACAACAATCTCAAAGTCATTAAAATCCGAGGTCTAATTTTTAGTGAATTATACACGTGATTTTACAAAAAATTCGACATTGCAGATATTGGCATCGGCGTACCAACGCATGTTCAACTTGGTTGTGCGGCAGCTCTGTTGTGCGTCGAAGAACAGTTTTGCACCGTGGATGGCACAGTCAGTGCAGAACAAGTTCATTTGACAAGTAGACAAGTTCTGCAGCGAGTACCACTGAGTGTAAGTAAATAGTAGAAAATTATATGTCATTACTTACTTGTGTATCGAAACACAGGTAAATCTTCAATTCTGTTTCACATTTAATATTATCCAACACATGTTCCGATTTCTAACTATAAATAAATTAAAAACTGTTCTAAATCTATGTTCAAAAATGCTGTTGAAAGTTATAAAAAAAATAGAGGTGATCGTACTGATTTATAGTTATAAAATACAACTTTTTCATAACACATACTTTGTATGTTTTTGTATACAGATTAATTGAATCATTTTTTGTCATTTCGAAGGTTGGCAGGACTTGAAAAGTTAAAAATTTATATTTGCATAAAGATCAGCAGTCTAATTAATTATTAGTTCACCGGTGCGCTGTCAATTAAAGTGCGTCTCACACCACCAGATAGCTGCACATGAAAGCGGAGAAAGTCGATACGGTTTTTATTCACGGTGAATGTCGCCAAATAATGAGAGAACCAGCGCGTTTGTATGCCGAAAGAAATCGAGACGCTTAAACTTGAACACTTATTTTACCAGCGATGAATGTACCTGAATAATGTGAAGGTGAATCCTCGTTGTGTCTGTTATCCTCTGTTGCAGCCGACCTTCAACGACCTTGAATGACCTTTGACCATAAGCCGCGACATCGAAACGTTCAAAACGTTCTTAGCTGAAACTGAATAAAAAACATATAATTTGAAACAAACCAAAAATATTATTCAAAGCAATTCATAGTCAATGTAATTAAAATGTTAAACGCAATTAAAATGTATTTAAATGAAGAACGAGGACTCGAAGTGAAATATCGATTTATAATGTCGAATGTCACCGTGTTTATCGGTGAAATGTAAATTCTTGCATTTTTTACAGCCATGCAAGCATCCTGAAAGCGGAATAATCGGCAAATGCTGCCGGGATCCAAATTATGTGGATCCTTGGCCGGCAGGTAATCTGCCTGCAAATTACACTGGCGGCTTCGACGAGCAAGGCTTCCCAACATTTTTGAACATTGCAAAAGTGAGAGCCCCGGTTACAAAAGTGCCAGTGCCAGTGCCGGTACCGATTCAGACGACCCCGAGGATTGTGATCATACAGCAAAGGCCCACACCGGCGCCGGAAGAACAAGTGATACACACGGACAACTCTGACATTTTCTCGCAATCTCTAGTTCCGCCACCTGAGATTCCTTCAGAAAGCGGAGATGTTGTGGACAGTACGAATGTTGTCGAAACGAAAGAAAAATGCGGTGTCAGACACAAGGTAATTGAGCAATTCATTCAAACGAGTCACCCAAAATGGAAACTGGAGAATGCAAACGAGGTTTGCACAGTAATTTATTCAAAATCTAGATCTTGATCTCATATTGTATAGCAACTTCTTCCCCGCTGTCGCTTCACGACTCCCACTACCAGTATACCGGTTCTCCCACTATTTCATATTGCCCCTCCTGTTCTTTACGTCGCGTGACTGCGAGGATACGGCTTCCTATAAACTCCTAATCTCTCCAACCCCCTCCAAAACTCCACAGGAGTTTGGTGGGGAGGACCCAGGAGTAGGGGAAGGAGTCGTTTACGGCTCGTAAGCCGTAAGTTGCCCAGGCCTGTGTCGAACAATAAAATAATGAAATTAAACAACATTTGAAGCTTTAGAAATTTTCAATAAATATTTGCGAAACTATAAATATGTAACGGAGAATTTTTTTTCAGAATCTTGGAACGAGCGATTCTCGGACAGTTTTCGGTGAAATTCCATGGCAAGCGATGGTACTGCAATCGAAAAATAGAAATATTCTTTGTTCCGGTGCTCTTGTCAGCGCCCACGATGTGCTGACTGCGGCCAACTGCATTGACAAGTAAGAGATTACGTTAGATTTGCATGATTCAATTTTCCAATATAGATACGTAATTATTCATCTTTGTATAAAGCTTCTACCTCTACCTATAACTCGAAGATTTTGGTCCTTCCTTTGAAATTCGAACGACAAAGATAAATTTTGAGGGTGTGGAATGTTGATTTATTTTGTAAAATATAACATCAGGCTGTCTGCATAAGGCTGTTCGACTGGATATGTGACTAGGGCAAACAAGAAGTAAATAATAAATCGATTATGATCAAATCTTGTTTCAGGATGTAAACCCAAAAACTTCCTGGATCATTATGAATAAAAACATATTTTTTAAATCGTTTTATAAAAGTCATAACAATAAAATATTGCTGGAACTTTTATGACATATTTGTGTTTGTTTTCCCAGTATGTCGGCGGACGATGTATCGATAAAGTTGGGTGAATGGAAGCTGGGATACGATTTGAAGCACGAGGAACCACTTCCTTTTGAAATTCTCAACGTATCATCCATCAGCATGCACCCCGGCTATACAAAAGGATACGGAGAACACGATCTCGCAATTTTGCATCTTGAGACTCCAGCGATCCTCGACCACCACGTCAATCCGCTCTGCTTGCCTGAAACGAATCAGTGGACAGAGAAGAAGTCGTGCATTGCCACTGGTTGGGGAAAATCTATCCTCCAAGGTAAACAATAATTAAGTAAGCGTAGGGTAGACGGGGTATCAGAGTCACCAAATTAAGACTTGTCTCCCCCATTCTACCCTTCCCCTTCTACGACTCTATTCCCCCACGCTTCCGCCCGGTCACGTGACTAATCCGGTACTGGCAAAGAGAGGGTAAACTTTTAAAAAATACTAAAAGTTGTTATACAACTTTTTTATGTGGGCCTATATTGAAAATTTTAAAAATCCGTTTTGTAGATCTGTATTGATTATACACGTTCTGAAAATTTCATCAAAATATACACAGTTAAACAAGAATATATGTGAATATCTTATAAAACTATACTATTAATTAATTTTGCGAAAATGATTAAATGTAGCGCATTACACTGGAGCAATTATGCATGCTGTGGACATGAGTATACTTCCAACGAACTTGTGCAAGGAACAGTTGACAGCCACAGCTGTAAATCCGGATGCTGCAAACGGAATCATCTGCACTACACCTAAAGAAGATATTAATAATGTTTGCGAAGCTGACGTTGGTGGACCTCTTGCCTGTCAAAACGAAGAAGGCTTTTACGAGTTGAGTGGAATTTATAGTCAAGACACAGGATGCCAGTCATCGAATCAGGTAAAAATTTAAGTAATTCTACGCAGGATGTAGAAGGTACTATCCCTTTTGTGATAAAGAAACTTGAGTTTTATAAGAAATAAACTAATTATTACATTATATGCTACAGTTGTTTAAATCAATTATATTTGTTGTTTCAGGTTGGAATTTTTGCTCCACTGGACAACAAATGGATGAGAGAAACAATGTTGACCAACAACTTCAGGGAAAGTACTCTGTTCGAAGACAATCAATATCTGCCGCCGAATTGAAAACTGATAGAGTAATCTGTTTTCTGTATCTATTTATTATATTATCATTATTAGACGGCAGATCTTTATGCACATTTGCATCTTCATAAACTATCTCACATTGGGCTGTTAGTAAAGTTTGCAGTGTTTGAACAGGTGTCAAGAATTAAGACTTGCCAGTTGCTTTGTTCTATGTACACAAATGCGAATATACTTATTATTTCGAAATAGTTTTTTACTCTTCAGTCAATCAAAATATCTTGCTGTTACATATTGTCAGTTTAAAGTAATGCAAGGTAATTAGTCATAAATATTATAAAGATCCGCAGTCTAATCATTATTGACGAAACAATAATTTCTATGAACAATTCTTAAGTAAAACCTCTTGTTCGTACAATTTTTGTAAATGATATTAATAATCAACATTTTGTAACTGTGCGAGAAGTAGATCAAATAAACCGTATTGGTTAGAATGAAGGAGTAGAATGACCACCCGGCGCGGCCCCAGGCCGCTTGCATCATGATTTCAGAGACACCCTATAGAGGGTGTATCAATAAACAAAGATTTGAATCAGAGAGGATATCTCTGTTTTAATATCATTATTACATTAAATAATCATTAATATATTAATTATCATTATATTTATGGTGTACCTTGTATCTCGAAAATCAATATAAAGTTGTTTAGTTTAAAATAATAACCTTGACCATGAAAGCAAACATCTAAACTCTAAACACTTACCATTTCTTCAAAATGTAAGAGGTGATTCTCCAGGACAATATAAGATGAAAATCAAGAACACAAATCAATCATCGGATCAAGAGAAGGTATCAAGGTCATTGAAATTGGCGGGGAAAGTAAACTTCTAAACACTTACCATTTTACCAAAATGTAAGAGGCGATTCTCCAGGACAATATAAAACGAAAATCCAGAGTACAAAAGTTTCGATTTCAAATCTGCGTATCGAAATCAAAACTGCGTAATTAACGATTAAAGAAATCCTTGATCCGCCAATAGTAGTGCGCGTAAGTGAGATCAAAAGAAGCGTAAACAGTAACGTTGACGTATGGTGTCTAAAGCAGAAGATATATATAGAGCTAATTCGCGTGACGCTATTGGTCGACTATGACTGTTAATAACATGGCCGAAAAAACAATTTTCTACTGTTGATTTTTGTTCATACAATATTATTATGAATCTTTTTAATTTTCACCTGACTGTTTCCAAACTCCCTGCGTCAACTGTGCAATTATGTAAATGTTATGCTCCGTTCATATGTTGGTACATACTTAGGTTTGGCTTTCAGTAGCGCCAGTTTGGCGCAACCGTGTCCACTTTTGGTACTAAAATATTGAATTCCATCCTCTGCTATCAACCGAAACGATATCAGTTCAAAACGTTGCGTGCATTTAATGACAAAAATCATGTTCCTGTAGTAAGACGACGAACTTTCGAAGTAATTTTTAGACTTCTAATTCTACTTTACATTTCGTATTAATCGGAGAAACGTACTTCCATTAAACCATGGATGGAAGAAAAATGTCGTGAGTATTTCATTACCACCATTTAAACAATTTTAACGTGCAATTCAGCTGATTTCTGAACAGGAGACCGTTGTTTTGCTACGATGACGAGCGCTACAAATTTTTCTGTACGATTTGTCAAACATGTTTTAATCACTAAAATATGTGACAATTTTGAAGAAATGATAGGTTAAACGTTTCTGTGCGTTCACTTCACATTTATTTCAGTATCTTTGTTATGATCTACTGTTCAACGCTGGGAAACGTAAACAATATTTATTTTGACAATTGCTGATACACGGTTTAAAAGCAGATATTTTTTGAGTATTAGGTTAGTTTACTGGTTTTCAAACTCGTTCTATCATGGTACTGGAAACAGTTAAACTTGTGTCAGAAATTCTGGAAAATATAGGAAATATATTTCTTTCAATCATATTTCTTATTTTTAAAACAGTAATTCGTGATTTTCAAACTGTTGAAGACAAAAAATATTTCGGAAGATTCTAAATTCTAATGTATTTAGCTCACAAATTCAATTATAAAGAAAACTTTTCTGTTGAATCTTTATAAACCTTTCCAAAATTTTAATATTGATTCCTCTACTTTGTTTTTTCTTATTATTAATCACTTTTAAACACAGTAAAAAGCAATCTTACATACAATGTTAAATAAACTGGTGTTGTATGTAAAGTCATTATATGAATCACTGTAAAAATTATATAATGTATATTATTAAATATGCAATTAATAAAAATAAGTAAATCTACATTGTATATACATGTAAAGTAACATTAGGGTTACCATATTGTAGGAAAAACATTTTATGAAAAATTAACTACTGCGAAATGCTCTCCGTCCCAGCAAAACTTTACTGCTTTTTATTTCTACAAATTAATAATTTATTCTTTTTTCAACATTGATTTAAAAACTCTGTATATCATTGTCAGGTAATTTTAGTGTATGTATTATGTTAAAATGTATGTAATTCTTAGTCAATTATCGTTTCTTTTAGCTTTCATGTATCTGTAATCTTTGCAGAAATTTTATATAATGGTATTTAAAAAATGAGGATGATTTTTTAATACATATTCAGATGTAGGAGCATTAGTCCATATTACTTGCAATATTAATTGTATGTTTGCTTGACCATATTATGTATGAAACGATCAGTTTTATGATCAGCACCATCATAATTTCTATAGAAATTAAAGATATGTGGAAATTAGACAACACGATAATTGTAATTAAAAAAGAATTACATAAACTTTGAGGTAATACGAAAAATACATAGCTTCTCAATACTTAATCAATCGTTCAGTGATTAAGTCAGAAATGATTAAAACTGTGATGTTTCATGTTATACAACTTAACACTTTATGAGCAACCAGAGCACTTTATGTCTGGAGCAAAATTTCACATTGGAATTTCTCTCTTTTAAAAAAATTAGTCCTGGACATAAATGACCCAGGTTGGGTCTTATTATTGTTGCACTGTGTACATGATACAATTAGCATATGTTCGGTAACTAATTTAGATGCACTCCACCTTTTTTTTAGAACGGCAGGGGACTCCCTGTACCAGATTTTAGAGATTCCAAAAACTGCCACACGCGAGGAAATAAAAAGGACTTATAGAAAATTAGCATTAAAATATCATCCTGATAAAAATCCGAATAACCCAGAAGCGGCAGAGAAGGTAAATTCAATAAAAGAAATTTTTTACGATTATTTTATAGAGTATAATTTAATCGAAAAAGATTGACACGCTTTAGATATCTGTAAAACCAACAATTTTTAAGATTTCAATACATTTGAAGTATACAATTTGGGGTGTATAAAATGTAAACGTAAAACTGAGTCATCCACAAATTCATTTCAGATTAGATAAGATTTGCTTATAAAAGGATTAATATTTCTTGGTATGTAACTGGAAAAAATGGGAATTTATATTAAAATTAAAAAATAGTTTCTATAGGGTAATTAATTTTGTTCACCCCATATTACAATTATCTGTAAATAAATGACAAATTTATTATGCTATACATCCCTGTTCATGAATAATTCTAGCACCTTTGTTCACAAAAAATTGTTTGTGCCAATCATTCTGAGAAGTGTATGAACAAGAAAGATATCAAAATGAATAGTGCATAATCTGCTTGAATGGTTCTATGTTTCAGTTTAAAGAAATAAATAGAGCGCATGCTATATTAACAGATTTGACAAAACGTAACATATATGACAACTACGGATCCCTTGGATTATATGTTGGTGAACAATTCGGTGAAGAGAATGTTAACGCCTATTTTGTTGTTACTTCTGGATGGTGCAGAGTAAGTTTAGACTATTAATCTTTATATTTATGTACCCCTAATTTCTTTCATTTCTTTACTTTATACATATAGAGATGATTCAGAAAAAATTAATAATCTGATACATTATTGCAGGCACTTTTCCTATTTTGTGGTCTGATAACTGCATGTTATTGCTGCTGTTGTTGCTGTTGTTGCTGCAACTTTTGCTGCGGAAAATGCAAACCAACAGCACCAGAGAACAGTGGAGCATACTATAATCTTCAGGTAAACATTATAGCCTATTATTTAGTTATAAGGTAAACAACTGAATTTGATTATACCGAAGGTATGAAAGTACACATATGTACTCTATGTACATCCATAAGGCGGATTATGCAACGTCACTCTTTGGATTTGACGTAGTTTTATAGCAAGCTTGGGTAATTGATTGCTCACGAAGTGCCGACGCTCGAGCCATTACCCCCACTACTACACTCCGACTCGCACGAGTGTGAGAGGGGTATACGAGCTCGTCTAATAAGTGACTACTTTTGTTAGTAGTAAGTAGTAAGTGAATATAGATTATTCAACATGTCTAAGGATTCGAAAAGGATTTTATCCAGGAAGTAATAGCTACCTCTAAGGATTCTAAGCAATACTTTAAGAAAGGCAAGGGCAAAAAGGATCATCTAAGGGATAAAACCTGAATGAGAGTGCTTGAATTTGGAGTTACGTCTGAATGATTGCGCGGTTTTCCACCGGAGAAATAGGAGTCCCAATCGCATCAGTAGCGACTAGTTTCAAGAAATCGTAGTCACCATCTCTCCTCGTGCAGTTCGCGGCAGTTGAGCTCTACGAGGTTTCGCATGCATTGGCGCACGAGAATGTGGCTAAAGTTCATCGAAAAATATCTATCTGGTACCTGCTACACAGCAGGCACTTGTGATTTCTACAACTTCTCCGACAGAGTGTCAGCTCTGAAGATAATCTTTAAACTGCTGAAACTCGAGTATGTTCGACTCAACGAGTATGTGCCAGTACTACGATCAGATAGCTACATAAAGGATGGGATCTCCTTCCCTGTTTCCGGTCGTCTCTACTTGGAAAATCTGTGGGACCAAAGTTACTACTTTTGTTAGTCAAGCGAGTCGGAGCGCGGTACAGAGCGTCAACACTTCGTAATCAATCAGTTGTTCAGGCCTGTTTTACAGGTTTGTGGGGAAAAGCCATTTAGGGAAGCAATTTATTTTATCAATGGAGACTCAAGTTTAAGACTCCATTGCTAAAATAAATATCTCTTAACTAATTTACGAACCTGCGAAAGATCATCAAAATCAAATATTAACGCGTGCGTTGCCACAGACGCAATATTATAGAGTTCACTGTAGTGGTATCGACAGGTTTTCGCGAATATCGCGGAAATTAAGCGAGACCACCATGACTATCGTGCAAAGGAAAAATGCGTACCCACGTATCGTATATCACCGTCGCGTATTATTCAGTTACAAGTTATATGATACGGTGCCACAATAATTTCTTTCTGTAAGACTGTAAGAGATACATAGAAACAACGTGTATACGCTTTCTTTGCATATGTATTCGTGTGCGATTTATCGACAGTACATTCTGATTTATTTAATTCCTTGTTTACTGGTGGATAGTAATGTCAGTGGAAAGAAACTTTAATCGTTTATTACACAAGTAATTATGATCATAACTATGCATAGTTTCCTTCCACCCTGTACTAAAAGATCAATAATGTGAGATACAGTTCTTCGAAAAATATTCAACACATATTTTGTTTTATCGGCTATCATCCACATTTTCAAAGTTGGGTGTCAAAAATACGTTTTTTGAGATTCCTTGAAAACTCTGAAAAGTCATTTGTTTAAAGAATATCTAAAAAATTTGAATTTTTTCGTAGTTTTTCTTACCAATTCATCCATTTTTATGCAAACTCGTATCTGTGATCTATGAATCAAAATATGAGATACCCGTCTTTTGGATGCTTTTGTTGTTTGTCATTTAACGGTAAATAGATTAATTAATTCTTATTTAAGCTTATGTGCATCAAATATTATTTCCTATGTTATATTCTATGTCACATTAATTGAATTTTTGATATATTTTCCATTATCTAGATATTTTGTAGTGGCAGTTTCGGTATGTTGGTTACATATTCATTTTATTAAGTGTATTAGCAAGTTGAACAGTGAGTTGCATATTTTGTTTATGTTGCACCGTATTTTATTTTAAATTTTGTACAATAAGGGTGGACTTATTTCTTTCACTTTTTATCTTTTTGCGTACACTATACGTTCATTCAAACAGGATGCTATTCAAACAGGTTTTAGTTTCGATGTGATCACTTGCATGCAACGTTACGACAGTGTTCTGTGTGTACTAAGCACCCTTTATAATTTATTACAGAAAATTTAAAATCGTTGATTACCCTATTTGTTAAGTCATTTAGTTTCATCTTAATTTATTTCGAGGAATATATTATCTCGATGGTGCATTAATTTTTTGAACGATAGCTGCAGCGCGATTATTCAGAAATTCATCAATATAATAGTCATACTATCAAATATAGGGTGTTACATTTAATTCTCACACTCATAATACTTTAACCACCCGCTACCACACCATAGCTTTCGAACCAGTGGATTCCTAAGATTAAAACTTGGATTTTCGGCATTTTCTCGTCAAAATCTAAAGGATTCTATAAAAAAAGTAACACTGATTTTACACAAGATTATACAAGAGTTTAGGGAGGGCATTATGCGAAAATATTACGAAAACGACGTCAGATGAAAAAAAGAATACGAGAAGAACCGCTGTAAGAATTTGTTTCGATTTTTTTTCCTGTAGATGGGTAACTGTTTAAAAAAGAGTCTGTTCTTTTAGAAAGTTTCTTAAGGGAGATATAGGACAATAGAGACTCTTAAACCCTCACGCAGGCCTGACATTTCTACCCCTTGCAGGAAATAAACTGAGACATATGATTGTCATAAATTCTAGTTTTACAGCAGTTCCTCTCGTGTCCTGTTTTTCATCTGACCACCCCAACGTGTCTTGCATGCTTGTTCCATCTGACTTTGATATAAAACGGTGTTGCTTATGGTTTCGTTAAGAAAAGACCACGTTAATCACTTTCAGGACGCTTATTATTAAGAGTTTATTTACGAGAAGGTACTGTACCGTATTTTATTCTCTGCTCATAAGTAAGACGTATCGTATCTGACTTCATTGATTCTGTTCGCAACCATTATCACAATTATGCTTAAACACATATGAAGACGTTAAGTATTACTATACTTATGTACTAACATAAATCTATGTCAAAGTTGAAAATTTGATTTCTGTTCCAAAAGTTAAAGATTCTCAAAAACTAAAGGTGATAGGGTAATATTTCCAAATTGCTTTCGGGAGAGTCTGTAGACTCATTTTATGTACAATAAGAAATATAATATTTGCATAGTTTTTATCGTTGGAACTTCCAAAGCACAATGTTCTAACAGCGTAACGAAGTTACAACGGGTCCAGTTGCTTGAACGACAGTTTCTTAACTATTTTCCCAATACATGCACAGCGACCCACGAAAATATTCCAACGACCTTTAAATCTAATAACGACTTGACTTTTCTAATGCAATTAAAAATAATTTAAAACTGTTTTATTTAAGCCTGTAATGAAAATTTAAAATATGCGTCTTTTGATCTACGTTAGTCAAACAAATGCTGAAAATTTCATTGAAAAATCATAACATAAATATAGATCTACAAAGCACATGTTACAAATTTACATTACAGACTCAAATAAATACGCACGATAGTAAAGAAAAACATACGACATGACATGTTTTTCTGTGAACAATAATGAGCAAGATAAATCGAGGTGCTCACGTTCTATTTATAAATAAACGAAAACGTCGAGTGAGTTGTCTTTTACAAGGAATACTACCCAATTGATGGCAAAATCATGAGTTTTGTTTAATTTGTGTTTTCATGATCTCTACGGTACATATATTTTCGGTCTACATAAAAAAATCCATATGATTTAATTGTCAATTGCATAGTGTTCCTTGTTAGAAGGAAGAGAAGGTTATCTCATTGTTTCCAATATTCAAGCATTTCTACCTTGACTATCTTTCTCGATCAATCATTTTCCATCGTCGCGACACATCGATCGGCGAACTCGTAAAATCTTCCTGATTTAGCCTAGCATGCACATTTTTACGTCTGCCTTTATTTTAGAATACGATAGATTAGCGGTTTTGTTTACGTTGTTGTTGTATTATAGCGGAACCAGAATCCAGAGGGTGATGTCGTGACGAATCAACCAAGAGGCCAGGCCAAGGTAAGTTTTTCCATCAGTATCAGTGGTTCTTAGTTCTATAAATTCGTTGTGACCTTGAGAAAGGAAAGGAAAAGAAATCTATTTTTTTATGTTCCATGTGAAAATGGGAGTACTTGGAGTAGAATGATCCGTCAATAAAGAATTGACACGAATAATTGATGATTGCTGTCTGTTTTTTGGAGAGAAGACACTTGATACATGCTCATAGTTACAATAGCTGTCGACCCCACTCCTATTACTTCGCAAGCACAATAGTGAGTGGACAACTATTATGACCTTCAGCGTGTTTCAGGTTTTTCTTCTTTTTGCCATAGTACTCGCTACTCGAGTTTCTCTTGCCCAATCCTTTTCGTTGGATTTCGTTTCAAACTGTCTGATGTTGTATATAGAATTCGAGAAAGAAATGGGTTTGTAATGTAGTTTAATGAATTTTCATTCGTAGTCAATTACAAGAACTGAGAAAGAAAACGAGACCGTGTCGTAACAAACAAGGAGCTGAGAACCATTGAGACACGGATTTGTTTATGCGATATTCGGCTCACGATCATTTCATCCAGCTTCTTGTATCATTTTCTTTATACGTATTTCTCACATTCTGATTTCGTACGTCTCTTCTGGTCTCAGAGCAGGAATATATAGAACGTGAACAGCAGGTTGGTATACACTCAAGAAATTGATGGTACATCCTAGACCTACCACCGTTTTACCTTTAAGAGATTCTTTATTTCTCGTCGTTGCAGTCGATTGTACCACGTAGTTGTTGTGATGTAAACTTTTTGATACTATGCAAGCTGTAAAATTGTTTTCATGTGACAACGGTACAGGGTGGAACGCATTCTATGCATAACAGGAACCACTTCGATTACAGCTTACTGTAAGTAATGAATTTTTTAGTTGAAAATGCCTCGAATAAGAGTGGAATGATCTCGAGGGGACGTATATATAATGCCAAATATACAGGGTGGTACAATAACTTTGACCATCTTGAATATTTCCGTTATTTGTAAATAACATTAAATCATTAAAAAAATGATATATACGAAACTTGCATGGTATGGAAGGGTAAATATTGTGATGCAAACATTTTTTATATGGATGAAAGCGTTTTAGAGATTTTAATGTCACCTGCAAAGTGGCAAGTTTCAAGTCGGCATCTTTACCAAAAGTAATTTTGAGGTTCTAGACTCGTTTAAAAAACGATTTTTCATTTAAAAATTCAGAAAAAGTCACGGTTATTAGGTAGAATGTTGATGAATGCATGAATTTATGCATGAATTTTTTATTGAACAAAACAGAAAAAACAGCATAATTCACTAAAATAAAGACCACCCTGTAACTACCCCTGTGGTAAAGGTACCGACTGGAAACTTGTTAGAGCGGGTTTTCTTTGGAAACTCTATCAAATGGTGTAACTAAAAATCAATTTGGTTTGGGTGCACTTTTAATCATTTTATCCAGCTATACTCGTTACGATACTATTTTAAGAAACAAATTTGACCTTCACATGTCCTATATGCATCCATCTGCAAAAAGTCAATCATGTTAAGTTACGCCTCCCTCGAACCACTCAACTCTTATTTAAAATATTTTCCACTAAAATTATTACTTACACAGTAATCATATTTTTTTGACAAAACATTTGTATATGTTGAAAAAATGTTTGAAGCGACACATTTCACCTTTTCAAACGTAAAAAAGCTCGATTTTCAATTCACCAGTAAATGGTTCTGATAGATTTTGATATACTAAACACAAATCTAATAATCTTCTGTTCCTATCACAACTATCTCTAAATCGTCGATTGTAATGGAATTGAAAATATTCGACACGTATTTTTTTATAGTTGTTTATTCTCATGTATGGGGGCAGCCGTGCCAATAACCCCCAAAATTTATAAGAGTATATATACGTAAATAATGCGAATACAGAATTATACGAATAAAAATTGAAAACAAAATATGTTTGTTAGTTCGGTGTATTCCGACTACTTGATAATAATTGACTGCGAATCCTCGCGTGTTTGACATATTCAAATTTCTAAAATACAAGAACCGCGTACGTTAATCGAGTCATACCGTTTTGGTATTATTTTTAGTTTTAATTTTTATTCAATTTTTTTACATTGTCTCTTATCCTAGTTTTTGTAATATTGTAAGGACGAAATTCTCTGTAAAATGAATGAAATGGATTGTTATAATAAAGGTGGTGAGCATAATCAATTTTGTGCATATACTGACTGTACAGCAAATTTCACGATTTTGTGATTTTCAATTAAAACATTTAAGGGATTATGCCTGTCTGTAATGTCGAAAAAAGTACTGCATTTGGACGTGTTTTTTTTTTTAGATTTGTCGTATCTATTAGGTTGTCCGAAAAGTTTCTTTCGCAATGCGTACATTTAATATTGTTACATCACACAAGTATATACAAACAACGTGATCATCTGTTTACTAAGTCTTCAATACTCGGTAATAAAACGGATTGGAAACGGTCTTTTGAGTAACAATATGATGTTACAATATTAAATGTACGCATCGCGAAAGAAACATTTGGGTCAACCTAATAAATCTCTATGACTCATCTTGGCATCACAAATTACTCCAAAAATATAATTCACAATATTTTACCAATTCGAAAACTCGCACAAAAATGGCTTCGCTTGTCGTCAGCCAGCACCACCAAGGCAGTGTCGCATAGTCGCGTTGTGCGTCATGGTATCATGGGACTAGCAGCGGTAGTGGGAGTAATGTGAAGTCACGTGTCTCGTCGCGCAAACAATCGCAAAAGGGGTCTTTGATAGTGGAGGGGAACCGATTATGTGGGACTCCCCGGCTACAGTGCGGGGGCCGGGTATATCCGCTAAACCTTCACGATGGTCGACTCAGGTGTAACTTTTACTTTGACGTGGATCAAAACGCCGCGCCGCAAAGGCAAATTTTTGTTTCTTTCATAAATCACACGTTTTTTTGCGATTTCTTACCATGTGATGTTTGTCTTATCATTTTAAAAGAATTTTTTCTACTATTCTATTATTATAAATTATCAAAAGAAGTGTACATATTCATGTAATACGTATCTATATGTATGAAGTACAATTTAAAAATAGTTATCTCTTATATTGAAGGTGAAGCAAATCTGCATGCCTGGCTTTCACATACAAAAGAGTATTTGTATAAAGCCTGAAGATAGAAACTACGAATTAGCAACGATAACTCTGAAGGTCAGCTATCATGTGTTTGTATTCCACGCACAATTACTGAAGATGAAATGTTTGAAAAGTAAATTCACGTACAAGATTTAGTTAACGTAGAAAATGATATATAGATCCGTAATGAAGAGTATACATGGTTAAAGATACGTTGGGAGGAAATATACTTCAACATTATTTTTGCGTATTTTTATTCAGAATATTTTAAAAATATCAAAAAGAAATATTTTAAAAATGTTTGTTTCGCGAGAAAAATCATATGGCAAGAAATTCAAGAAATGGGTGATTTATAAAGCAAAAATAACTTGGTCTGTGCGATGTTTTCATCCACAGGTTCCACGATCGGACACTTAAGTGTTACGCCAATCTGCGACGTTGAGAGCGTAGTGTAATACGAAGTATTGTAAATTGTGATACAGTATTCTCTCCGAAACTGTGAAAACTTCGGGTCTACAGTATCTAAGTTGTCTAACTCAGGTCTTTTCAACAATTTTCGAATATCAAGGGTCATAAAGGATCATATAAGAATATCAGGATATTTATAGTCTTTCATAATGTTATTTTTTCACTCTCAAATCTGAATGTAGCAAAACAGTTACATCGAAGCAGAATAGTTTATTCGTTAGTTTGTTCGTCAGCTGTTTGTGATCCATGTCACTGCTGTGTGACCGTAAATTTTTTGATTCGAAGTCGAAAAATAAACAGAACTCCACTGTACTTGGCTCGATGACAGTTTTTGGCACAAGAGCAGGCAACTCTCCCCTGAAATCGAAATGAACTCGAAAATATTTCGGAATATTTGTACATGTATCGTATGCACCATCAAATCTGTGTACTAAAAACTGTGTAAACTAAAGTCGATTTTATCTGTTTGATTGCCAGCAGGAGTACGACAGTGATGAGGAAGCAATCACGTCTCAACCGCAGGGTGGCCCACAAAACAATACCACGAATCAGCAGCCGATCTTTGCCATGCCGGCGCCGGCGGGCGCAACCATTGACGAGAACACAAACTTAAACAGCGGTGCTGAGAAAGTTATTTACACGACCGGTATTACCAGCACTTAAATATTAACGCACATTATTTATCCGACACCGTTATTATTTTTCTTAATTAGTTCGATCTTTATTTGCGAACCTATTTTCTCTTTCCTTATACCGTTACTGCTTCTCTCTCATTTTTGCATCCCCCTGCGATGCGTTGTTAGGACACGTGCCACATAAAGCATGCGTGATTGCGATATCGTAGACACTAAGCTTACTATCATTGTTCCCGTTTTTTATATCGTGGCAATGCAAGTCCAAGTTTTTAATTCGTCAACGCCAAGATTCTAATTATAGATCAATTGCGTTGAAAATGATTTATAGACCGTTCCAGAGAGAGAGAGAAAGAGAGAGTGTTTGTGTATGTGTGTGAAAGAGAGAGAGAGAGAGAGAGAGAATTCGTGAAAGAGGCTTGAAATTTGGAAACTCGTTTTATCCCGTATACTTGAAACAAGCTCGAGAATAGGCAACTCATTTTGCCTATCTGTATTTTGTTGTGGAAAACAATCATTTACTTAAATACCAAGTCGAAAGAATCTCTATCATTTTTTTCATAGAATTATGATAGATGATTATAACCCAGAGTCGCCAGATGAGAGAAGAGAGAACGAATTGAGGGGGAAAAAGTTACCTCCCACTGCCGCCATCGGATTAGTCACGCGTCACGTGACCGGGCCCTGGTGGAAACGTGGGGACTAGCGTCGCAGAAGGGGAAGATAGAGTGGGGACACAAATCTTAATCTGGCGACTCTGCCATGACTAAGTACCAATAAAGTTCAATCTCTCCTCGAATGAAATCAAATGAAATTTTGAACCACAACGTTAGTATAATATTAGTATTATTCAAATACTAGCAGTAGGCCGTTCAGTAGGCACTCGATTTGTTTTATTTATTGTGATAGTGTAAATGGATCCGTGTACAGATAAATTGTAGGCACAGTTTTGTAGAACGAAATGGCTTCGCAACGACGTAGATTTCTGATCTGTCTGGTATTTCGAATATTTCTGGGCAGTTGAACTATGTGAAAAGACAAATTAATTTTTTTTCTCATTCGAATGACAGGAACGGGTGTAATATATCTTTTGTTTCGTTTTTTTTTTAATTAATCGTACATAGCATTTCATTGCGCGCTAATTCGGATGTGAATTAGAGAAACATTATGCCACATGCAAACTCTAATATTAATATTTGCTAATATTTCGGTTCTGTAATATTTCTCTGATAAAAAATCTATTAAGTTATAACTTCAGAAGAAGGCACAATGAGCCAAACGCTTTTTGAACTTTGAGAGCATTGTTTCTGCAAATCTAGAACATTTCTGACATTGTGCTTTATTTATTATGAAACAGATATATGTATGCCAATATATATCAGTCATTTGAGCGAACTATGATAATGTACAACACAGGTGAGCAATTGTTTTTAGACAAAGAAAATGGTGACAGCCCATTATTTATTTGGTTTGCGAATAGAGTTTTGCGATTGTATATTTTACAATATTTATTACCTTGATCTTAATGTACGTTTATTTTATATTGATTTGCTACTGTGAATTTTCCAAATGTGTATGCAATATTAACGACAGTCGTTTACCGTATAGTATCGTATACTATTGTGGATGTTTGACTTCTGTTGTCAAACAAGTATTCGATTCGTTCAGATTGTATACGGTAAGTCACAAAAGTTCACCAGTTAAATTGAAAAATTAAATTAATTTCTTATAATAATTTAATATTTGTGGGAAAAAATCAATATCGCACATTTTATCGGCTCGTATTGGCCTGTCAAATACATTAAAATAATATAGTTTCTTTTATAATTAGGATAGTTTATATTTTTATTTATTTATCTAATAAATAAAACGCAAATAAATCAAAAACAAAAAATCTGGTTCAATAGTAGAGATAACAATGTATCTAAAATCTTACATTTTAAATTGTTACTGAACATTTGAGATGTCCAATTATTATTTCCTGTAGCAATTGAAGTTGGTTCTAGAAGATATTAATATATATTTACAATATTTACTTGTCTTAAAATTGAAAAATTAAAGTAAACATAGAATAAAATCATCATCAGTTATTCAGTTATTCAGTTTCATTTGTTTTGTATATAAATTAATAAGAAATTAATGTAAAAGAAGTATGATATTCTAATAAAACTAAACATATTGGTATAAAATATCATTTTGTTAAATGATTTGATTGCAGATAATCGTTATCAAATAGGATATTCTTACAAATATTCTGCCACGATTATGGAACAAAGAACTGTCTTCCTTCTTTCTCACTAACTAACTAACTAAATATTTTATTTTATCATCCTAATCATAGTACAATGACTGCTTAATCCCTCTTACTCTAGCTATCCATTTGTCTTCCACTTCGCATACGAAAGTCGCCTCTTCGTCGCTTCTTACATACAGGGTGATTCAGCTGAGTGTGCCACTTGAATTACTTGTAAACTATTTGGAATATGAAAAAATGGTTCAAACAAAAATCGTATAGTTCCAAGAGTAGCATATCATATAATAATTAACAGATAATCCATTATTCTTAATTTATCTATTTTTAGATAATACATATAACTAGACAGCGAATGTTTATGCAAAATAAAAATGTTGTACCCGATTTGCAACAAACTGGAGTGAAATAGAAATTTATTTTCTTCCTTAATATGTCTAATAGGTTGAAAATAATATAACAGTATTTCCAAATTTTTTCTAATGTTAAATATTCGAATAATAGTATACTTCGTCCATATTTCCTTTACATTTGAAGTCAACGAATTATGTTCATTTATAATACGTCGCGTTTGAAAGAAATGCATCTTACAACGCGAGCAGAACAAAATTAAACGTTTTACAATACCTCCAAATGCAAATGGATAGATTGCCACCGTAGGCAGTGTTCGAGAGTTAAAAATCAAATGGAAGAAAATTCGTATAAGAACATTGGAAAAGAATGACGTCTTTATGTTAAAGAAACGTACAACTAGCATCAAATTTATTGTGAAATAATTGTGTGATTACGGCATTTTAACGAGTTTCTGAATTTTTTCAATAATCCGAGTTCGCTATGGATCCGTATACTTGTGGACGCTGGTGAACATGTGCGCGTGCATGAGTCGCGTGTGTGACTGGAAAGTTTATAATAATATAAAGAATCATTGAAAGGACACGTTTGCTATGCAATTCTTTTCTTCATCAGATTCATTTGCGATAGAGTGAGCGATTATTTCTATCGATTCCACTATACTAAAGGGGTAAAGTAGTATCGAGACATATATATTCTTAAATACAATTCTACTTACAATTAGAAGAAACGATTGGGCAACCCAGCATAACTTCCAGGGTTCACCAGTTCGTCACGCAGCCCAAGCCATTCCTTCCATTCCTCAAGGTAGTATCGTTGGTACCCGGCATGCTCCAGGCGCTCATGGCCACTGTTGTTCATCCGTCTTCCCACCTCTACCGATCCACATGTGTAACCCATACCCCAGTCGACCTTATCAAGGGCACCAACACACGGCCTCCAATAGGAGTGCAGGGTCCCGTCCACTGAAGGGAATGAGTCGCCCGGCTGTAGGTAGTCGTTGTAATTACTTAAGGGGTTGGACTGTCGTTTCCAGGATTGCAAGCGTGCGGGATGTTCCTCCTCATTTCTCGATAATGCAAAGATGGGGGTTTCCAGTAGTCAAAAGCGCTAGATAAAAAATCAATCTAAGCCGTAAGTCCTATTTTTATGTTTACGAGGCGTAATTTGCATTATTGTATAAAGCTACGCATGCACAGCTATTTTCATAAAGCTGCGACAGCTACACGCAGAGCCGGATTAAACCCAGTAGCAGAAGTAGCAAATGCTACGGGCCCTGCGCTCTTTAGGGGGCCCCGCGCTTGCAGCAGAAAAAGCCCTGGCTACTATTAACAGATATTTCTACTAAAAAAAAAGGTCCTTCATTGTGTTTTGTTTTATTATCATGCAAAACCTAGGGCCCCCAGGTAACATTTGCCACGGGCCCCGCGTTAGCATAATCCGGCTCTGGCTACACGCTGTCGAATAATGTAAATTGCGCCTCGTAAGCGTAAAAATAGGACTTTTGAGGGCAATTGCGGCCTAGGTTGATTTTTTATCTAGCGTTTTTGACTACAGTAAAGTGAGATTACTGTCCAACAGCCTTGTTTTTGGAGGACAGTAATCCTGGTGTTGTCGCCTTATTTTTGTTACTTCAAAGGAGAGTCCGAACATAGAGAAGGACAGAATCAAATTCAAAGGAGAAGCCGAACATAGAGAAGAACTGAATGAGTGTGTCTTTGTTTCCCATACGCTGTCCTTCCTTGCGAGCGAAACTTGAATCGTCGATTTAACCACTAAATACAATTGGAATTATATCGTGTTTGGTCTTGTATTAATCAGAAAAATGCCAGAAATACGATAGTGAAATTTCATGAAAAAATAATGAAAATTAAGAAAGTTGAACATTTCGATTCATTCGAGTCAATGTGTGGTGTTTACACCGATATACCCGAGCCGAGATCAATCATCGCTGTCTTCGGCGCGGCGTCGGCCGCCAGTGGAATGAGTAGACACTGGACTTAGAATCCGGTGTTGACCCAGGACAGTAAACCCGACTTTACTGTACTGAGAAACCCCATCTTTGCATTATCGAGAAATGAGAAGCCGCATCACGTACCCTTGCAATTCTAGGAACGAGTCTAGCCCCTTAAGGGGATAGAGACTTCGGCATCTCTCAATTTGGCCACCCACCCACTCCCATTCTCCTCTCCGAATCTAGGCTGGTCCCAGCTCGGTCTATGTCTCGCAGCCTCTGCCTCGGTGAATCCCAGAATTCATCTGTTTCTTCGACGCGTAATCATCCTACTTAAAGGATTTTATTTAGGAAACAGAGGGCCCCTCTATCTTGGCTCTCTTTTATGTAAACATATTCTGACTTATTTTATTATACCCCTGTATTGTATCCCTTGTCGCGATAGTGTTTGTATGCTTTTCTTGTAGTTCCATTGCTAACTCGGAGAGAAAGTTTTCATTTACAACTTCACTACCGTGATCAGTTGTTACTGATTACGTTACGACTATTTCTGTTGAAATGTTAACTCCAAATGACAGACGCAAAGGCCTCGCTATCTGTAAAATATCGAGTTTGGTTTATGCAGTCTTGTATTTCTTTATTGATGAAACCGCTTGCACGATCGTTGGCAAAGGCCGATAACTGTGGGGTGAATTATACAAAAATATATCTGTATCTAAACATTTGCATTTTTACAAATACATTTCTCTCTTGCACAACTGAGCACGAAGCTGTTTCCTGTATTTTCCGATACACTGCATGTACATACAAGCACATTATACACGTAAAATGAGAAATATTTAAATACATAAAATGACTCGAAAATTGTACATTAGGTACCTGCGCGCTCTACGTACTATTAATTGTTTATAAATGATTTTGCAACTATACTGAATATTTTACAGATAGTGACGAAATCTTTGAGAGGTACTCTTCTTCCAAGTATCTTATCATAGCATCGTCTTCGGAATAGTCTACTTTCGTTTGTATTTTAACTTGAACATTATATTTCAATTTTTCTTTCTGTGATTTAGCGAATAATTTGTTATTAAATAATTTTAACGTATCGTTATATATATTACTTTAAAAGCGCTTAATTTATTAACCCTTACTTTTGATTTTAGATTGTAATTAATTTTATTTGTAACTTATGAGTATAATACACGTTTCACACACATTTTGTAACAATGTGAATACTATTGTTTGCTATACTATTATTTATTCCGTAGCGTTTTTTATCATTTTTATTTTTATTAATCATCAGTTCATTGTGTTCCTTTGCATTATGAGCCAGTAATAATTTTTCGAGACGAAACGTATCTAGAAATCGAAAATCATCATGATTGATCTATAAAGCACACGAAACTTTTCAGTTTCAGGACCTAACTGATACAATTGTAAAGATACTTTATTTCTTCTTCCCCTATTTCGGAAAGATATTAAAATATATATTATCTCCGCCCACGAAGGTAGTTCTACATGTATCAAATATTTTTAAGAGCTTTATGCTAAACATGTATTTTATTTTTTATTAAAGGTATTTTAATTGACAGATTCTTCACGCTTATTATTTTGCAAATCCATCTTATTGTTATACTCTGTTCTTACATTTGTCGTACTATAGTTTCTACAATGACTGTATAATGTGCTGTATAAAACCATACACTTTATGTTATGAAAGAGGATTCGCTCTAATACACAGTTTATTATTCAACTGTAACTTGTAGCTACAATATCGTACACCATGTACAAAAATATGTTTTATCAATAAGAATGGATCTAAACAGATACAAAAAAATGACAACTAATATCTTATTAAGTTTCTCTTGTCCATGTACTTAATAATTATTTGAACAGCCAATAACTCATGATACATACATAGATTCGATTAGAAACAATGAAATTTTCGCTGCCAACTCTGATTCATTGGTAAAATGCAATAAAACATAATTTTCATATGTATATGCTGTCCGCTATACGATTTGGACATTCTCTCATTGTAGTGTCTTGTACATGTACAGAATGGTCCAATAACTTTGACCACCTTAAATATGTTTCTATCATTTATAATAACTTGAAAAACTGATGTATGCAAAACTTGAATTATTGCACCATCCTGTATAATCGTATTGTTGCAGTAAGTGTAACACTGAACGTGAGTATAAAGTTGTCCGTAGCGTAGTAGTATAGTTTCTTTCATAGATCGACTAATTACTTATTAAATTTCTATTTTCCTTATAGCTGCATCTACAAATCCGTTCATTGGCGCAAACCCTGGCCCATCCGGTAATGGTCTCACAAAGTGGTAGTCACGGAAAATTACGAATATAGATCATATTACATATGAAGGTGAGAAGGTTGTTGCATAATTTTCGAGCAGGTGGATTGTTGCGTGCATTTATAATGGACAGTTCAACGTGGTTTTCGCTGACGAATGTATACAGAATCGGGGTCATTCCAAATGTTAAAACAACCATCAGTTTCGTAGCATTTTATGTTCGCATAAGAACAGGTTCGAAGGTCTTTTTTGTAACAGTAATTTACTTTGTCTAATGAGATCTAGTCATTAGTGTCGACCGTTTAATCATTTCGAGCGATTGTACGTAACGGAAGCTTTAACACCTCCAAGAATAAAACTCGTTACCGAACTATCGACAATTTTTGTAATCAAATATACTTTCTTTTCGTACCTTCTGTAGCATTTTTTAATATATCATCCAGCCATAGAATAGTTTTCCGAGAATAGTATTTTCTTAGAGGATAATTATTTTTATGCGATTCGTTAATTATAATCATCTATTATTGTGTAAGGTCACTTCGAGAAAATTACACTGTTCTTTCGATCTGAAACATTCAGAGAACCGATGTGTGAATATTAAATTGATAGAGAAAAGATTGTATTCCATTGTTCAACGTTTAATATTTTCGAGCGATTCGATCATAGAGCCATCCGTTAGTAATTATTAATTACTAATTAAACTGCTCTCAAGGACACTGTCGTAAGATTAAAATAAAAGGAACACCAATTTAGTTTAGTCTGATATGACGCTATCCGATACCGATGTCTACAGAGAATTTAGCAAATATGGAAAGGAAGGGGGAAATTTATATGTACGCATGAATCCACCACGTTTTCTGCAAATCAGGATTTACCTATATAAGTAAGTGTAACACGAACGAGCCTCAACATATAAATTTCTCCGTTATGGATTCTTGAATATTCTCGATGATATAAATATATATACTATTATATTGGATACTAATATTTAATATTAATCGTTTCGTTACGTTCGTGCATGAAAGGCATACAAATTGGTACGTGTATATTTATACATATATACACACATATACAGAAGGTGGAGCACATACGGTGCGCTATAAGAATGTCTTCAGGTTCGACATTGATATCAAAAAATATATTATTTTATGAAGTTGAAGTACTTTACAAACTTTCTAGACATCTCTATTTTCAATCGACACTTCTCATAAGCTATTTTTTCTTTCTTTCTCGTTCGAAGATTTTTGCGTTCTAATATAAAATATATCAGATCTGTACAAAATATATGTACAGAGTGTCTGTACTAATTTATGTGCACAAAGTATTTCAATTATCATGAATATTAGAAAGAAATGTTGGTGCAGTTTTTCAAAATTTATAAGTTCTAAACAAGTGTGCATTACTGAAAATAGCCGACCCTCTTGTTTCTGGTGTTCTCAGACATCGAAACATTGATATGCTATTGAATCCTGTAGAATCGCTAAGACTATCTTATCTTGATTTTATATAGTATGAAAAGAAAGACGAGCTGACCACTTGACAAGAAGTGCACATTGTAAAAATTAAGTATTGTCTGGTTGCTCGAACCAGGTGTGTTTGCCTTCTCTTGACAATGAAACGACAATACGAATACAAGAATTAATATGATCATAACTCGAGTAATTATTTCAGACAATACATCCCTTATACAGGATGTTTCGTTTATCTTTGAACGGAAATATCTCGTGACGTACTGAAGTTACAAAAAAATTTATTTACAAAAATTGTTCGGTATGAAGGGAACAATCATATGGTGTCATTTTATTCGGGACTATGATGGTGGGGAGGAGGGATTTCAAAAACAAAGTAAGTTTTTTAAATGGAACCATATATTTTTTTGTCATACTATGATAGCATTATCCGTGACGAATTCAACGATATATCACATTATCTTACTTACTGTTACAAAACATTAGAAATTATATTATAAACTTGTAACTTCTTAAGTAGGCAATGGTAGTATCTGGTTTCCGGCTATTAGTTGCACACTGTAAACAAAGATCGACCTTCTTGTCATTTGTTTTGAAGAGTTGCCTTATTTGTCTCGAGTCTCGTTTATTTTAGTTGAGAAAGTGCAATTCTAGGCATATAAGGCAACTCTTCAAAACAAAGGATAGCAAGGTCGATCTTTGTTTACAATGTGCAGCAAATAGCGGGCAACCAGATACTACCATTGCCTACTTCACAAGTTTAAAGTATAATTTCTAATGTTTTGTAACAGTAAATAACATAATGTGATATATCGTTGAATTCGTCTCGGAAAATGCTATCCTAGTATGACAAAGAAAATATATGGTTCCATTTAATAAACCTACTTTATTTTTGAAATCCCCCCTTCCCACCATGATAGTCCCGAATAAAATAACGCCATATGATTGTTCCCTTCATACCTAACAATTTTTGTAAATAAATCTTTTTGTAACTTTCCGTATATTTCCGTTCAAAGATAAACGAAACACCCTGTATGTTTTACTATTGTCTATTTTTTGAAAGAAAAACGCCTGAAATACACTCATTGTTACAATTTCAATGGAACACATTATTATGACAATCCCCAGTCAGCAAAATCTGCAATGCCAGATTTTGCCCAATGCTCGTTACAAGCTTTTGTAACCAGAATGACTACAGATTTGATACAGGATCTGTTACATTCGGTTATACAGAGTGTTTGCGAAATCGTAGTAAAACCGGGGTGATTCTACATGCAAAAATAAGTCGATAGAAAGGAATAACATTTTTTTCGTTTGGCAGCTCGTTTACGAGAAAATCGAGTTTAAAGTTTCGCCGGGTTCGCGTGCTTTAGTGTATGCACAAAGTAGAATTGGTTGACCGTGCTCAGACGCGTCAGACAATTCCTATGCAATAGCACGTGTGTTCGCTGCATTTTCAAACTCGATTTTCTCGAAAACGAGCTGACAAACGTAAAAAATGTTATTCCTTTTTTTCGACTTATTTTTGCATGGAGAATCACCCCGGTTGTACTACGATTTCGCAAGCACCCTGTATTAGCAAATTTGTGGCAGGAATGTAACAGTTTCTTCTTTCCAAGAATGTAAGATTCTAACGGCTGATCGGCGACAGATGCAATTCCAGCCTGTAACTCGAGCGAGTTAAATTTCAATGATTTTTCAATGGGGGACGCACACATACTATCATTTAACCCTCTCGGTCGGCGAACCAGTCTTACAAGTTTATAGTTGATAATATTTAGTGCTTTATTTAGTGCTTTATTTATCAATTTTTTGAAACACATTTTTGGAGGAACTTCTTGTAGACACGTTGGTGTACGCAATAAGTATGTTCATTTCATTTAATCGCCAGAAACTGAGTAATTAAATAACAATTTTCATGTTCTGGGTCCGAATAGAACCAGGCTCCGCCGACAGAGGGTTGAAAAAACTCCTACAATAATTAGGTTATGTTAACAGAATCTGCAGCCAATCTGCTGCTCGATTCTGTCAACAGTCTGTGCTTCCAAAACCTAAGCCAAATGTCGTAACAGACGGCCATGGATCTGCGTACAAATTGTTTACAAGTATCGGTATAATTCAGGATTCTTCTTCCGAAAAAAATGTAATTACAACTCACAAGGGAACACCGCGAAACCGAACTCGCCTATTAGAATGAAACCTCGTTCTAATAGAGTTTATAAAAAGATTCGAGACAAGAATAACAGTATATGTATATATATATACGTGAAAACAATATGAAAATTAACCGCAAAGTCAAATAGGCACTTACGGTTTCTTGTGCGAAACTTCTAACTCTTTAAATCACATACGATAAATAAAACCTGTATATTGCAAATGTACTAAACTTCTCGATCGATCCAACACAAAACTAACGTGATTGCTCAAAAAATCTTCCAAGGTACTTCAACTTTGCATAATAATATATTTCTTATATCGAGGATGTTTTTGAAGATGTTCACTTACCAACCGCTACGTACCTCGCTTAGGTGTCCCAAAATTATGAGGCCAATCGAAACATATACTAATTTTACGTATCAAACGAGTGTAAGACATTTTTTGTTAACTGTTCAATGTAGGTATTAGTTACGTTCGTATTTGATACTGTAAATGTTTACTAAATCAAAATCCGTTCGTCTATCCCGAGTTACCAAATAATTTTGGGTCACTCTGTATATATACGTGCACAGTTTATAACGCGAGTTCACGAATAACAATAGCATTAAATTTAAGGAATTACGTTAATTAATCGTTTCAAATTCTATTTAAGGTGTAACAGAATGGTTCCGAGAAGAGTCATTTGTTTGTACAGTAATAAATGAATATTAGCTTTCTTTCTATTACCAACTGTATTCCGTATTAAATGCGTAACTTGTGTAGCAAAATTGTCTTCGGAACGAAATTTCCAGTTAGGATGACGTGAAATTAAATGCACCGTCTCGACAATTGTTTACGTGTCTTATTTGTTAAGGCCGTTATTCCGAACTGATCGTAGAACGACGAACATGCACCAAAAAAATGTTTACCGGGTCTCTAAGTAGAAAATAATACAAGTTTACAAATACAATCTATTTACACAAATGCCGATATCGTAAAAAATATATTACTAGATTACAAGTTTTCTCGGTTGCATATGTCCACGTTTTAGCACAGGATATGTATCATTAATAATCTGTACTTCATCTCTTTAAATTTTGATTAACCGGAGGCAAATGAGAAAATTAGAAAAATACACTCCTGAATAAAAAGATGAAACATTTGAAAATTTTAACAATATTTTAATGTTTCTGGCGTATACATTACCACATGGGTCCCATAAACGAATGTTAATAATTCTTGTAGTATAAGTGTAAATAGATTTTCATGTTATTAAATTCTATCTAAATATATTTGATGAACAAAATAATTCGTAATCTTCACAGTTGATCTTAATTGTATTTTCAATTTGAATCCAAATCATTTGGCTGTTATATTGGACATTTGCAGTACGAACCCTTTATCAAACCTATAGCTAGTAATATAAGCACTATTGGGCCCGGTATCGCAACGATTTACTCCGCTTTGAAGGAAGGTGCTACAGTTTACAATACATAAAGGGTGCAATTAAATCGCTTGTTGCAAGAAAAGTCCTTGCCAACAAACGATTTTTCGTTTTCTGTACTTCTCCAGACAGACAAAATGATAATGTTCGACGCAAACGTAAACCCTGACATAAATAGATTTGTTATATTATGGTGCTCAAAATTATCACATATTATTAAGTCGACAATATTAAATGAATAATACTACCTCTAGCAGAAAATATTCGATCAAAATCGAGGTATATAATTGTTGAAAGAATTATTTGGGCATTTATAAATGTCTTTATAACGTATACGTATTGAGAACGAAAAATAGCACTCTTAGTGATATTTACTATCGATACTTGAAAAAAAAAAATGAATAAAAGAAACATTTCAACGGTGCGTGAAACCTGAAAGAATTGAATTAGTATGGCAATTTTACATAGTTTTGATGTAACGATAGAAACGACGATGATGATCGAAGACCCTTAAATCAGTGTTACATTTTCTCATTTCGTATTTTATAAAACAAATATATTCATTGTTATATTAATACCTTCTAATGTATTTCCCGTATATTTTATATGTGGTGAGTTTTCATCATTACGTTCACCTTCATCGTTAATGAAAATATTTGCCACATCAAATATAACATACAGGGTGTTTGCGAAATCGTGTTTAAAGTTCCGCCAGGTTCGCGTGCTTTAGTGTACGCTCAAAGTAGAATTCGTTGATCATGGTCAGACGCGTCAGACAATTCCTATGCAATAGCACGTGCATTCGCTGCATTTTCAAACTCGATTTTCTCGAAAACAAGCTGACAAACGTAAAAAATGTTATTCCTTTTTTTCGACTTATTTTTGCATGTAGAATCACCCCGGTTGTACTACGATTTCGCAAACATCCTGTATATGGATAACTTATAAAGATAGGTGGATCATTTTTTGATCGAATACATTGTGTCAGGGGGTAGATATAAGTAATGCTTGCGTTAACATCAGTTGAAAGATATGAGTCATGAAAAAGATTGACTGAAAACAGACAACGTTATTTACGAGTTTTCAAATAAAGTTAATTAATTTTTTAGACACTAAAAAATGTTACATATGTAATCGAGAATGCATCACTAGGGGAGTATATCATTGGTACAGTTGTCAATAAAAAAATGTTTAAAAATATACGTTTACTTTCAGTGTAATAATTCTATACACATACAGGTAAACACAGTTATATTATTGGTACGGAAGTTTTGAAAATTTATAATTATAAAATTAAGGTAATATTTTAAGTGCAGCTATCGTAAGTATTTCTAAGTAAATACTTACAGATCACTGAGCTTAAAATATATTGTCAATAATAAAAATATCTTAATAAGCGGAAACGTAATTCTAAGTATGACTACTACTCTGTTGGTAACGACTATATCAATGACGACAAGATGTAAATAAAAAAAGAACGAAGGGGCGTTCGGAATGAAGCTACTGCTGAGAATCTTCAATTCTACCATTCTCCTGGTTTAGTTGTTATTGGATCACCAGTTCTCAATGGAGACCATATTGTGTCGCAAACAAAGTGTTACCCTCGAAACAATCCCACATACACAATCCAAACAACACTTTCATACACGATAGCAGAACACATTTCGTCGAATATTTCTACTCGTTTATGTGCTTTTCACTAATGCATACAGAATCCTTAATTCGCATATGCACTGTAAGAGTAAACGATATTGTTCACTTACTGCTGGGTGAAATATGAGTCAATTCTGTGCAAAGAGTTGAATAAAACAAGTTTATACAAACTATGAACATTCCTATAGTTTTTCGCATGTTCGAGACGACGAACATGTACGTTTGTGGTGTAGTTTCTTTCCTTGAACTATACTACACTATTTAAGGAATAGCAAGATACACGTATATATAGATTCAATTACAAATATAAGATGCTGTACTTTGTACATATAAATGTGTGCATGCGTGAATATTATGTATATGTATTCGTACATGTATACAAAATACATATATTATATAAATATATAAATATATATATATATATATATAAATATTTATTCATAAGTTATAATAGCATAATACAAACACGAGTTAAAGGTTCAAAAGAAAATTAGAGTATCTAGAGAATTGATCACAGATTCCGATTATAAAATTTATGATATTGTGTCCTATGTATACAACTAAGAAATGAAGGTTCCATGGTAAATATGACCATAGAACATACTAAATTAATATTTTACACTATTCCTTTTAATTGTTCTTTATTCTTCCTATATAATTTATGTATGTATTCTGTAAAAAATGAAATAAATTGTAGCATAAATCGTAGTGTAAGAATTTATAATTCATGCGAGTGAAACTACTCGTGAGCAGACCTCGGCAAAAAGTTTGATCTCAAAATTAAAAAATAGCTATTCATATAATAATTATATTATAATTTTAAAACAATCGTCAAAATGAAGTCATCTAAAATTACAAAGTATAAATTCTTTAAACAAGAACAAATGCTGCAGCAGCTTCAGCACAATGAAATGCTTGTCAAGTCGTTACACGATACTAGAAAATATTTCTCTACCGCTAAAAAATTCTCTACACTCTAAACAATTATTTACACCGGGCCGCGTAGTATTATGCTGATATAATAATCTATTATACAGCATAGTTCGTACAAAACAGGACAATCGCTTTACAAACTGTTCGCATTACACATAATGCAAATTTCAACGTTTCTTACAGGATACTTTACAGTGTATGTACAATAATGTAAAATAATGTAAAATAATTGGAATTTAGGGACAATTAAATGCGTCGGCGGCCAATTCATGCCGTTATGACACACGAATAGGACGTTGCCGTTTTTGTAGGCTTGCGCATTGCCCACGTTGTAAACTTGTTTCGCTTCCCTCTGACGGTTTGGTATTGGCATGAACAGGATGCCTCTCTTTCCTCGCACTTCTTCTGCTTCGATTTTCTCGATCTGGCCACACTGGTGCCGCCAGATGCGATCCAAACGGATTGCATTCCCTCTCCTCCTTTTTCCCTTCCACTATCCTATTCCGCCATCGTGAGCATACTCCAAAGTCCCCCTCTAAAACCGTATACTGGTCACGTGACGTGCCGCGTGGTGGCACCGCGTGGCGACTGAGGGTGAGGAGACGCTTACGCTTGGCGATGACGGTGGCGTCCAGAATCGTATTCCATATCATCTGGCTGCACTGAATGGCATCCGTTTGGGTGCCAACTGGCTGCACTGAATCGTACTGTTAAATTTGAATCACGTTGCATTTGGTAGACCTACCTTGAGGACAAAGTAATAAGTGCTCCGAAAGTGAAAGAAAATTTTCTTCAACTGCAATAATGAGTGAGACATCAGGTAAGTAATATATTTAATATTCGTATAACTAAAAGAATATCCCCCCCCCCCCCCCCAAACCTACGGATAGTAGATTTTAAGGCGGTAGACTCGTTTCCAGGATTGCAAGGGTGCGGGATTCGCATTTCTCGATAATACGAACACGGGGTTTTTCAGTAGTCAAGAACGCTAGATAAAAGATCGATCTAGGACACTATCTCCCTCGAAAGTCCTATCTTTTGATTTACGCGGCGTAATTTGCATTACTCGGAAGCATAAAGCTGCGCATATACGGTTAGCCGAATTAATATTCGGACGCTCTAAGAAAGACGGTAACTTTTTTAATATTGTACTATACGATTTGAACTTTTTTGGGAAGCTAGAGCAATTAGTTTGCTACAGGATGTGAAATATTTTTTTCAAAAATAGAAATTGATCGGAATTGTAGAAAATATACTAAAAGTTGTATTTTACAACTTTTTTATGTGGGCCTATATTGAAAATTTAAAAAGTAAGCTTTGTAGGTCTGCGTCAATTATATGCGCTGTGAAAGTTTCATCGAAATCGGTTTTTGCGGGAAAAAACGACAGGCTTTGAAAGATGTAAGAATTCTTAGATATAGGCCGAAAATCGTGAAAATCTGCAATTTTTACCATCTTCAAACGTTTGGAGCTCATTGCAACGTCGACCGATTTTGACAAAATTTTCAGAATATGTTTAATTGACACAGATCTACAATACGTATTTTTAAAATTATCGATATAGACCCACACATAAAAATGTTGTAAAATGCAACTTTTAGTATTTTTTCTACAATTCCGATCAATGCAATTTTTGAAAAAATTTCTTTTCACATCCTGTAGTAAACTAAACTAATTGTAATAATATTAATTAAAAGATATCGCCTTCTTTAGAGCGTCCGAATTTTTAGTTATTATTAAATAATAACTAAAAGAATAGTTACTTAGTATATATATAATAATAATGAATATTTTATGTACATAGATATTGATCAAGAAATGAGTGACAACAAAGAAAGCGTCAGCAGCAGCAGTAGCGGCATTCCGTTTAAAAAGCCACGACGTTTCGTAAATACATGGCTACAAGACCCAAAAATGTCCACTTGGTTGAGAAAACAAGAAGACGGACGTGCATGGTGTGCCGTATGCGAGATACATTTTGATATTAATTGCCATAAGAGTGTGTTATTAAAACACGGAAACAGTATTCACCACAAGATGAATATGCCCAAAGAGATAGAAGAAGCAGGTACAAGTTTAGATTTAGAAGTTTCCAAAAATGAAACGAAGACATTAGAAATAAAATATTGTTTATTCGCTATTGAACATAATGTTAGTTTTGAAACGCTTCAAGCGTTTAATAAATTGAATAAAAGTATTATAGGTTCAAAATTACCACCAATGCAATCAATTACATTAGGAAGAACTAAAATAAGAGCTATAATTAAAAATGTCATAAATAAGTCTATAGTTTTAGATATACAAGAAATAGTAAAAGAAAAATATTTTTCTCTTATTATAGATGAGAGTACAGATGTTTCAAATATTAAAAATTTAAGTATTTTAGTCAGATTTGTAAATAACAAACGTTTAGAAACTCACTTGTTAGATTTAATTGGAGTAAAAGACGCTACTGCCGTAAATATATTTAAACGTATTGTAAGTAGTTTGAATAAGTTTAATTTGTCTATTAGTAAGATAGTTGGGATAGGAGTAAATGCTAGCGTGATGATAGGGTGTAACAACTCTTTAATGACTAGTTTTAAGGATAGCAATAGTGAAATTGTAACATTTGCATATGCAGAGTCAATAAAAAGACTTCCGTATAATGATCAGTTTGTAGAGGCCTTAAATTTTTTAAATCCACAGGTAGCTTTAGATTACAATAAACACGTAGGTCAAATAGAAATTATTATAGAAACATTTCCATCCAAAGTGATAGGTACAAAAGTGATCGACCAATGGTCTTTATTAGCTACAAAAGCTTCCGCAAATGAAAAAGAAAAGTTAAAAACATTAGATGTTGTTGAATTTTGGAGCACCGTTAGCAATTTAAAAGATAAATTAGATAATTTTTTGTACGATGAAGTTGCAAAACTCGCATTTATATGCCTGTCACTGCCACATTCAAATGTAGATATGGAAAGATATTTTTCCATGATAACAGACATAAAAAATAAAAAAAGAAACAAGTTAAATACACACGACATGGTTTGCGCTCTTACACGTATTAGATTATATTTACAATCAAAACGCATTGATGCTTGCAGCTTCCAAATATCGAACCAGATGTTACAATGTTTTAATTCCGAAATGTACAATAGAGAACAAATACCATCAGAATTAAATGGAATCTTGCTTACTGATAAAACCGAGAATAGCAGCAGTGACGTTGATGTACGTTGAGTATTTGTTTGCATATTTAGGTGTGTGTGTATTTGTTTATTATATTTCATTGTATGTTATTATATTATATATTATTATATTTTATTGTATACATATTATTGTATTATGTATAATATAGTTATTATATTCAGTATTCCGTTCTACAATTTGTTTCATCTTTCCAATACCAAACTTTTTAATATATGCATTGAAAAAGGTAGTTTTAAAACTTGCTATGTCCATTCCTTAAAAGTGTTAAAATATATTATTGTGAGATGGATGCATGTGTACGTGTAGTTAGGGAAGAAGGTCGAGCTTCTAGACACAAGAGCCAGGATATGTTGTTCGTAGAGTATGTTGCTCCGTACATCACCTTCGCGGGATGTCGCGCGAGTCAGCTGTGCGTGCGGCAAGAACAGCGCACAACAAGCGTAGTGTTTTACCGATCGCGGAGAAAAGCGCGGAGAAAAGCGCGAGGACGATGCGCGTCTAGGGCAAGCGGCCGTTGGCCCGGGCAAGCAGACAAAGAGGCCGACCCATATAAAACAGGGAAAAAGTCGTTAAATCAGCGTATCGCACCGTCTTTTGTAAAATATTCGTAAATAACCGTCGTGTACGTAAATATCCGCATTTATTTCTTACATTATAATTTATTTTTATGACATTTATGATTTTACATTATCCATAGATCCATTATACATTATCCGATCATTATACATAGTAAGCATTCATACTTCACTTCACAACTGAAACTCCAACATGTTACAATTCATTTTATTTATAATAAAGAATGTTTTTAATCTCTAAAACGATTCATACGATTCATTTCAAATAGGTAAGTACGATACGCGGCAATAACCTGAAACTTGTGACATATCATGTCATTGTTGCGTCCCCATCGCGCACGCGCAACAGGTCATCATTGGCTCCCAGTGCTACCAAATCGAGAAAATCGAGGGGAAACAGGTACACTGTATATATACATGGCCACTGTATATATCAGATGGCACTGTATATATCAGTGGTTCATGGTAGTGGAATGGGATAGTGGAAGGGGAAAGGAGGAGAGGGAATGATATCCGTTTGGATATCATCTGGCAACACTGTTCGTCGCTCACGCCCTGTCGCGCACGCGCAAAGTGTCACATATTACTCTGGTCATCAGGGAGGGGGTACTTGTATTCCCCTCGATTTTTTCGATCTGGCTGCACTGCTGCTCCTTACTCTTACTTCATGGTCTATGCTCAATCGTTCGCGTGTTTCCGTCGGCCATATTCATTCTCAATTCAACAGGTGTCCTCGAAGAAAGTGCTACCGGCTACTCTCATTTTCAGTGTTATAATTTCATCATCGTTCTACTCCAAGTCAGCTTAAGTTGCTCAGTTCTGTTTGCGAAACATTCTCAACCACATATTTCAGGTATTTCCACGGTTTTTCACGAATTCTGCATAGTTTTACACCTCGGTTTATTTATGCGTGCATTCGCTGCCAATCACGATCGGGTCAATTCATCTTTACCACACGATACTGTCCATTTTTAATTTGAAAGACATTCTACAACGTCTTGTGATGTCCCAAACATTTTGTTGTTCATCGAGCCGAATCGTGATCAATAGACAACGGATTTTATGCATTTGTGATAAGAATGAGTCGGTGTAACGGTGTGAATAGTATAAATATTAGAAAAATTGAAAAATACTATTGTATTATTTTCAACCTATTAAACGTAGTAAGAAAGAAAATAAATTTCTATTCCACTCCAGTTTGCTGTAATTTATGTAGAAATCTTTTATTTTGTATAAAGATCCGCTGTCTAGTGATCAAACAGTAAGTGCAAATGAAATCAGTGCAGTACAACAGTGACAGTCATCAATGGCGCAGCGCATCAGTGACCATCACCCAGCGCGGGAATTAAAATTTAAAATGAGATGTAATAAAGATTCTTACAGCTAGAATGAATGTTTCTTGTATTCTTATAATTTATCACTAGACTGCGGATCTTTATGCATTTATAGCAAATTTGAGAAGATGAAATTCAAAATTGTTGACAAATTTTAAAAATTGAAGATGTCAATATGTGATTTTTCCTCTGCTAAAAACATTGAGGGAAGGAATAACATTCAATTTAGTTTCTATTTCTTGCAATCGATGCAGACAATTTTTAGTTTGCATAAACATTTGCAGTCTTTATCACATAATAATTATTTTTATTTTATCTCTTAAATATAATACATTGGTTAAATTTATTCTGCATTTAAATATATGTGTGTACGTAAGATTTAACAACATTGTATGTGATAAAATATTTAAAAAGGAAATTTGGGATGGTTTTTAATTCCTTTCAAGAATTCAAAATCACAAATTCTAGCTGCTTCTCCTTGGTCGAGGTTTCTCAGTTTCTCTATATCCTCTGGTAGAAGAGTCCAATCAAACACCTGTATGTTTCCTTTAATTCTTTCAGGATTTGTACTCTTTGGTATAGTTGCGATTCCATTTTGCACAATGTATCGCAACAAAACTTGCGCAGCTGTTTTCTGATATTTTTTTGCTGTTTCTAATACTACATCATTTTGTAACATATCTGGAATTTTTTCAGTCTTTTTCATCATTTTAACAAGTCCTCGCGCGCCGAGTGGAGAGTAAGCTGTCACAGGAATATCTTGTTCCTTGCAATATTGTATCTATAAAAATATTGTTTTGCATTCAGATTGCGAACAAAGAAAATGTTAAAATCCAGCTTTAAAAATAGTTTTGTGCTTTAACTTTAAAAGTCAATTTTGTTAGTACAACATAAGAAACTTTGAAAACATGCTAAAAATGAAAAAATGTTGAAAAGCTATGATCTAAACAACTAGGTTGCAATTTACTGAAATAGAAAACTGCTTACTAATTCCTTTTGTTGAAAGTAGACATGTAATTCGATTTGCAACATAGAAACCTTTATCTTTGCATTTTTCACAACACGTTCAATTTGCCTTGTATTGAAATTTGACAAACCAATGGCCCGAGTTCGACCACACTCTACTTGTTTCTCCATCTCAGCCCAAACTTTTACATGATCAGTAGTTTTATCCATCATAACATCTCCATTTTCGTCGAATGAATATAACTTGCCATCAATCTCCAGGAAGGTGAATGGAGTATGTACTAAGTAAAGGTCTACATACTTCAATTGGAGATCTTCTAAAGATTTTTTTATCCATTTTTCAACGCCTGCTGGTGTATTTCCACATGGTGGTAACTATAAAGATTGATTTGAAAAAATGTTTCATTTTAATCAACAAAACAGACCACTTTTATATAATATTTCTTGTGTCTTATATAAATAAAAAAAATGCTGATAATACCTTAGTGACGATAAAAAGGTCAGATCGTTTTATTTTTCCAGAGTCAATCCATTTTCTCAAGACTTTACCAATTATTTTTTCATTTTCGTACACCGGAGCTGTATCTATGTGTCTGTATCCAGCCTCCAAGGCAGCATTTAAAGCGTTTACCAATTCATCCTCATTGGTTGCCTTGACAAAAAAAAATATTATTAGTTCCCATTTACTTTCTGAAATTATTACATTTCAAAAGTAATTTTACCTCGCGTGTGTTCGAATTTTCGCGGTTCTTGTTGGGGAGTGGGGAGAGAGAGAGAGTTTATGTTTGCGGTAAAGTGTAGCGCGTAGGTAGTTTCCCGTGTGGCCTGAATTGGCTGTATTACGTTGCTGTTACGGGGTAGGCTTATTTGCATTTTTCCGTCTTTTGTACACGATTGATAATAACGTTAGTTTTGCTCTTGCACGAGTGTGTGCGTGAATATACAGTGGCTAGGGTTGATTGTACTGTTGTCTTTATGATTGATACTGTGTTCCTTTTCCGATTCATTTGTAGCTATTCACAGACTTAACCCTTTGCACTCGAGTGGTGACTCGGAGAGGCGCCATTAATAATTCTGTGACGTCAGCTGACGTTCGACTTTGCGCCAAAAGCGAATTCCGCTATTTTATATATCGTCTTAGCCGACATCATAACCGTGCGAAACCACGCGAAGCGCCGATACGCATGTATACACATATATACAGATATACATATCGCAAGCCGACCATAAGAAAGGAACGACGCCACAGCCACCGGTACGAACGCACGCCGGCGGAGCAACCGATAAGTACACGCGTACGCGCGCACCAACATCCTCATCTTCTAAACAAGGATAAATCGACTTATCGACAACCTATTTGTCCGAAAACACGTGTGTCTACTACGTGACTTGTAACAATAGCTTCCAAATTCTTATGGTCCGCGCTTGCCCTATAAATATGGCAAGGATCAGTGCTGATCAGTCCCAGTTCCAATCAGAGCCGGATTAAGCCCAGTAGCAGAAGTAGCAAATGCTACGGGACCCGCGCTTGCAGCAGAAAAAGTCCTGGCTACTATTAACAGATATTTCTGCTAAAAAAAAGGTCCGTCATTGTGTTTTGTTTTATTATCATGCAAAACCTAGGGCCCCCAGATAACATTTGCACCGGCCCTGGTACCAGTTCCAGCCTTGTGCTAATCACGTAACATAGCTCTCGATTTCGCGCTTATCCTTGCCATCTCATACCGCTCGTTGCTCATCTTCGCATTCCATTACTATTTCCCTTCCTTTCGCATCATTGTTATACCATCTTTCGTTTAATTTTGCTATTTGCGCTACTGCGTTTATTTCACGATTTGTTTAATTTTGCTATTTCGCGCTACTACGTTTATTTCACGTTCTGTTTATCTTTTGCTCCTCAGTGCACGCTTCCTTCTGTTCGATTTTGCACCTCGCGCTTATGTGTAGATAATACATATTATTTTCTGCTTACATCTGTCTCTGCTAATCGGGTTTTCTCATCTCTCTTCCTCTCCTTTCTCTACTATCCCGGAGATCAAGCGCAGAACTTGTGCCGACGCGTTTCGCGAGTGCGTGAGTGAACCGCCAGATTTACCGTGTTCGTCGCCGATTCTGTGTTCCGTCGCATACGTCTGAGCACGATACGGTTGCCCGGTACGAGGGAATACCAATCTCCTCGCGTAAAGCCAAGCAAAATAAAGATCAGGGAACCCTCCGGGTGCCCACCTTGAAATTCGCCACAGAACCGCGAGGCGCACCTACGCCGGTCGAAAGTGTTCGTCATCAGAACCTTCCCGCGGTCCCCTCGCGAGCAAAACCTGTTTCTACGGTACCTGGTCAGACGTGGACGCACGCGCCACGTGGACCGAAAATCGTCCTAATTTCAATCGTTTCGAGCGAAAAGAGAGGCGGTCTCGGCACCTTCGAGATTTCACTCTACTCGTGTCCCGAATCCCCGTCTCGGGTCGTAACAATTCTTATACCGTTATTCAAAATATTTGTTGCATTATTAAAGTATTCAATAAATTACTCTAATATTGTAATAATCTACTATTATTACGACAAAGATCAATGATTAACCACTGTTCTGATACAGAGAGATTCGCATACTACGTTAAGTGTTATGTAGGCGTGGTTGTTTATCCATTGTTATTATAAACATGTCCTGAAGATCGCTAAGCATGCTATATAACGGGCGAACATTTTAAAGTAAATAATAAGATTTCGGTTTTGAAACTAAACCTACTTAGGTCGCTTAAGAAACCTAATCCAGACCCAGCTTAGACCCACAGCTTGTTTGTCAAGGATTACAATAGCTGTCATTCGAATTATTCCAAATTCACAGATTTTTCAGAACGATTTTTAAAATGCTTTGAACGTTATAAGCATTAGTTAGGTCTGGGCCCAATCCCTTAAGCTGGTAAATCAATAATTAGCTATAGTTTAAGAATCTAAATTTCATTATTTATTCTATAAAAGGTTTGCCCGTTATATAATTTCCTCTACGGTTTCCGTAACGTGTTTACAGAAGCAGTGAACAAATGGCTAGACCAGGGTGACACACCTTGCCACGGAGCGTGCACGTATACGGAAAACTCAATGTAGTAGTAGATACAGTTTGCGATTATTTCGGAAACTAAACGAAACCGCCAAAAAGTTCAAGGAGAGATGTTGAGATGTGGAGGTCATTGAACTGAGGAGTGGTGATGTTAACTCTACTCGTATACAGGGTGAGTCCGAAGAAATAGAACACCTAAATATCTCCGTTATTTTTCGTTGTACAAAGAAACTTCTTAGGACAAAGTTACACTGTTTGAAGGGTCACATGTAACGGTGTAAGGGAAAACATTTTCAAGGTCATTTTTTTATGAGATTTCAAGGTCATCGATGTTTTTTTAAATGGAATGATATATCTTCGTTAACGTAACGTTGTACCTGGCAAAATAACGAATTCATCCATGTAACACAATATACGTGATGGTTACCTCAATTTTTCTAAATGGCACCCCCTATTTTTTATCACATATTCTTGTAGCTGATCTCGAGAGCTTTAGGGACTTCGATGACTGATCAGGTAGTAGCGAGAAAGGTCTTTGCCTATCTGTCCATCTGGTGGGGCGAGTGTAGGAAGTAGGCCGCCACAGAACTCGGCGAGGAAGTAGCATTTCGACAAGTTTAAGTTTTCGTGTCTTTTTTACAGTTGAAAATTTGCGTTTTTCTTCAGAAATTGTTTGTCTCGGAAAATACATACGAGAGTCGAAAAAGGAGTACAGATTCGTATTCAATTGACGAAAGTCTATAAGATGGGTCTACCGAAAGTTTCAAATCTGAGAGACAGTTAAAATGATTAGGTGGTGTCCGGTTGGTTTGAGGAATTTTTTGGAAAAATTTAAATTGTATTTTTATTAAGAATGTTTTGCTAGTTATAACTTGGTCCCACTTTTCTAGCAATAAGTAAATTCTACGACAAAAAATATAAAAAATCATCCCACTTTTGAATTGCGAAAACCAATGCTCACATGTTTTGAGCGACGGAGCGGACTCGGAATAAATGTATAGGAACTAGATTTATAGTTACAGTCATCTATAGGGAGCCCTCAGATATGACCGGAACATCTAATAATTATGAAAATAAACAGTTTTACCTGCCACGTGCCGAAACCCAGCAAGGGCATGCGATGACCGCTCGAAAGCAAGATAGAATTCTTCTCCATTGGTACCGTTCGCTGAGAATACCGTTCTTCGACTGAATCCAGTCGGGTGTCAGGACTGTCAGGAGCAGGGTGAGCAAACTCTTATGTATCACCTTGGACCGCGTAGTTCCCTTTGGGGGGACTTATTTTAGATGGCACCACGATCACTGTACATCACGTGACTGAACCAGATTGAACGTGATTGGACGTGACTGACGTCCAATCTTTAACGCTATTGGACGCAATTTGGCGTTAATATTTGACTATTACCTTCAAATTCGCTGTAAATCACACCACCCACGCCACGTTGTTGTGATTGTTGTGGACTGCGGCAACTACGATATTATTAATCTAGATTATCACAGGACTTTTTATATAATTTTAACCTAGCGTATTTTATTCAGAAATTTGAATAATAAGCTTAAAGAAAAGAAGTTGGCTCAGTGTCAAATAAATTTTGGAAATCATTTTTCAAAATTCAGCGACATTCAGTAAACTTATTTTCAAGCTTATTTTTCGAATTTCGTGCATAAATTATAACATTTTTTTAAGTTTGTTTTTAGGATAGTGAACAGTGACGTGCAAAGGAGTGCAGCAATAAGAAGAAAAAGTGATACAATTGCATAAGACACACAAAGTGCATAAGACACATAAAGTGCAGATTGTTTATACAAACAATTAGTGTTCCACAGTGTTCATCGGGTGGGATCATCCCAGCATATGTTTTTCCCAAAGACCTCAAACGTTCAGAGTCTTGAGCTATAAAAATTCAGTGTCCTGTCATACTTCAACTGACAAGCAATGAAAGGTGCAAGTATATGGTGTGTTACAAACACTTTGAAGAAACCTCCTTCCTGTGCACTGCCCAGGAAAAAAGATTGAAAAATGATGCGATTCCAACTTTGCATTTGCCAGTGCAAAGTGAGAAGACGGAATCTGCATACGAAGATATAGAAGCAGAAAAATATTCAGCCTCTGCTACACTGCTGGGAAATGATGACAGTAATCATGCAGAAATGATTACACCAGTATATGAAGAAATGGCGTGGGATATTGACGAACACAATGAAGCTGGTCCAAGTACATCATCAGGACAGTTACAACAGTGTTCAACACCACAGAAGAGCCGAAATGTGCTGCTGCAGGGCAACAAAATTGGAGATGGTATGCCAAAAAGTGTCCGATTTTGCATGGAATGACCCGATAACTAACTGGTTTTGTGTTTGGATATGGCTATATAACTATATTTGACCTCTACCTATTTATTGCTGCTGTGTAATATATGCTGTATTTTCATTGTATTCTTTTATTCTAAGCACTTAGCACTTCTGAAGCAGTCAACGAAGTCGTACAAGCTGCTGAGGAAACTGTGCAATTTACCGAGTGAATGAATACATAAAAATTATATTAAGAATTATGTATTATTATGTATTTATATTACGTTTCAATAAAAAAATTATTAAAATTAACTATTTGTACAAAATATATTTTATCTCCTTTAACTTAAAAGTTTAAAGTAAGCGGTATAGTAGGTGTATATGTATTTGTATAGAATCATATAGCTATATATATATAGGTTTTAGTTCAGGGCTGGGGAACATAAATTAGATGGCGCTGCGGCTAAGGTCCATACATTATTCATGGAGTGATGGGATATTTCCCTCCTTGACTTCGCCTTACGGTTCGAATGCACTTTCACTCTGTGCCTGATTACTTCCAACCTTGAGGAATTCGATAATTAGGACACTTCTTCGAAGCATTCAGTCTTCCGTGACTTTCAAGGTTTAGTATTATCTATATATTGTAAACAAAGTATAGTTCGTAGATTAATAAAAACTCAGGAAGCATTTCGAACATGAAATCGAGAAAGTTCGTTTTACGGCGCTATTTACTGGTAAGCGAATGGTATCTACCAGAATATCTAGAAAATGTAAATATATACGCAATAATACGCATACACTGGAGGACAAAATGATAATGTTATTAGGAGTAAACTATAGTTATATAAACATATATGTTATAAGCAGTGGAAACGAATTATATTCACGGATGAAAAGAAACTAAAGGATGGTTTATCATTGCTAACAACCTGAGGTGCCTTATCATTTTGACACCACCAGTGTAAGTAATAAAGAAGTTAATAATATAAAGTGTATTACAATAATTATTTTCTTCCGTTATTTCTAATGTTATGAAAATTGATATTTAAACCTAAATTGGAGCCAAGAGTTATAGTATTGCCACGGGGTGTACGTGGAAAAGGAACACAAACATGTAGATAATTTTTGGCTGAAATAAATCATTTATAATCGTTTGCGGTTTTTTTCTTATTTCTGAGCAGACCTTACTTAAAACTCTCGCCACGTATATTAAAATAATAATTCTTAGATATGAATAATTTAATATCGTCTGTGAAAAATTACAAACTCCAACGTCCAATCTCGTCTTTTCTCTTTTCTGAGAAAAGCAATCTCGACCATCAAATGTTCTATATCTATTCACTTCGAAAAAAACCACTTACGTTTCCCTTGAAATTACTCAAACCTTATCTGAAACATTTTCCATTAAAACCATTGCTTGCCCAGTAATCGAAGTAATGTATCCTTTTACAGGAAATATATTTTGTTGCAGGTAATGTCTGAATTTTCAAAATAATTTAATTCTGGAAAACATCGTTATAAATGTATCATTGCGTAAATTGTGGTGCCAAAATCGAAGAACTATATAGAAGTTACTGCCAGAATGTTTTGAAGCTATTGGAATGCGTATGTTATTTACTATACGTTAATTTACTTATATATTTTATATTTACCGGTAAATATATGGAATGTCGCGAAAGGATTTGTGATATTTAGGAAATATATTGTACTTTTTTGTATAATAATATATTAAAATGTGAATAGATGGTCTACTCCATTAAGTTTGTCGGTGAGTATTTCAAACAATAACGTGATATTGACTATTTCAGGATAATTGCGGTCATTTGGCCGATAAATACATCGAATATGATCCTGCCATAATCCTTGTCGATCTTATACTACTCGATAAACGAGCGTACAGACACCTTCTCTACAACTGTGACACAAAGTACTATTGGAAACTGGTGATAATTATTTGGCTCGTCGAATCATTCCGGACTCTTTCTTTATGCGATCACAGCATGCCAAATAATCAAATTTGGAAAGCATTTCACCCTGTTTTCGACGAACATTGTAACTTTTATTTAGTGCTACTTCGGACTGCTTTCTCTTTTGCTGCTTTCGTTGTCGTTGTCGTATTTCTTACGAAAGTTAATCGGTTTTTCTGTCGAACGAGCTCCGATGAAGACAGCACGACGTATTTGTGGAAAGCTTTGGTAATCGGCGGATCTTGCAAACTATTAGGATTGCTAGAAATCACGTGGGGCCATATATTTCTGGCGCCTCATTATCTTCTTATTCTGGGGTACACTCTGCTGTGCTTACTCACTGCTTATTCAGGTGAGGTTACTCATTACAGCGGTTACTCATTTCGGTATTTGAACATTATGGTACATTTATCACTAGATCAAGCAAAACACAAATAACTTTGATAAGCATTCAACGTGTATCTATAATTTATTAGTATTATTACATAGTGTCTACCATTTCAATTCACTCATTTATACATTATATAATTGCAGCGGTATCCGACAATGGAAAACTGGAATCATTGATTATTCTTGGGATCGGCACACTGATGTACAACTGTGCATCTAACTTCCTTTCTACAACATTTCAAATTTTAAACTAGTCTAATAATATACATTGAATAAAATCCTCCATTTGATACTGTCATTTAGTTTAAAACACTGTGAAACATTGAACTTCTATTTGATTTGTAAGTACATGTATTTATATATTTCCTCAATATTCTTTAAGATGTACAATGCTCCATCCAAGAACTAGTCGGTCGAAGCCAGAAGAGAATAAATTGCAGACGCCATTATCTGGGGTCCAAGCTATCGACGAAACCATCCTCCGATGACCCTGAAATCAATTCAGCAAATCATTTACATTTTATTGTCCCACTAAATCTTATACACTTAGAAATAGACTACGACGTAAGATCCGGTTTCGTTTATTACACGTGTACACGTGTATTTAAACATACGTGAAATCATGATTCCATGAATTTGAATTAAAGTATAATATCACATACTTTCCTTTACAGTCGGAGAATTCTGTAAAAAATTCTTTATTCACCTGTCTACTTGTTCTGGGTAATCTGGCTAATCGTTGACCGTTTAGATCGAACAACCTTATCTGCCTGTCGTCGTGTGGAATCGCAACAATACCAGTACTAGAAACAGCCAAGCGATTTGCAGCACTGTCGCCTCGAATCGTAGCTAAAGGGCTTCGTATATTTCGTAGCTCCCATACTTTTACACTTCGATCATCCGAACCTGATACAATTTTATCCTCCCGCGTAAACACGGCTGATGTTACTGTCCTAAACAAAAATGGAAATTGAAAATAATTTACCGCACAATACAAGTATAAACAGTACGATTGCTTGAAAATCAACTTACTCTGTATGTGCCTGAAAAACGGAGACCGAGTGAACAGGTTCCCTGAAGTCCCACAAACGAAAAGTACTATCTTTGCTCGAAGTGACGCAAAGTCTTTGCGTGTGATGGGTAGAGACGTGATACAATTCCTGATCGTGACCACACAACGTGTGTATAATGTCTCCAGTTTCTATGTCGTACAAATTTGCTGTTCTATCCCAGGAAGCTGTTACCACCTGCTCTGCATCGGGTAGCCAGTCTGCAGCCATCACCACACCTGTGTGACCTAATAATTCTCGTACTGGGGTTCTGTAATGTTTCGAGCAATTGTCATGTTTCAATTATGTTGTGCGACTTATATTGTCCCATTGAAATTTTTATTCTATTCGTAAGGGATATGAAAAAGCTTGATTGAGTATCTTATCTCGTGCCATATAATTTTTTTTCCTTGTCTGTTTTAGGGGTCATTTGCATGTACTAATAATTACCTCAGAGTTGGTGGCTCTTCCTGTTCCTCGTTTAGAGGAATTACACCACTAATATTTTTATCATATGACAATGCTGAAAGGTCTTCGTTTGAATTTTGTCTTTTAGGAAAATCCCAATCAACAGCTGCTTGCCACACGTGAGCGGAATTGTCCCCACTGGATGTTAGTGCTAATTCTTTGGTTGGATGAAAGTGCACTGAGTTAACAGACCCAGAATGTCCTAAAAATTCAATTATAATCTTTTCTGTATAAACAGTTTTGAGATATTCGTCTCTGTATATCCCGTATAACGAGATACTCGTTCATTCATTTGATACAAAATTTAACAGAGAAACATGCACATTATATTGTTGCTTCTTATTGATTAAAATTTTAAATTTTGGCAAACCTATATACTGTAGAAGACAGCGTCCACTATCCACAGCCCATACTCGAGCAGTATGATCGGCAGAAGCTGTAGCAATAATCTGCCCTAATCTCCCAACAGAAACTTCCCAAACACCATCTCTATGACCAGAATATTCTCTTTGCATACTACATGTCATAGTCGGTGTTTTAAAGCTGGAAACAATTTTACTTGTTTGCGCTTTCAACTTGTTTGAAGTTGTTTTTGTCTTCTGCGTTGAATTCCCTGCCATGGCTGTGGAACAGAAAATGTTTCAACACAAGAAACATAAATAGTAACGTTATAGTAAAATGTTAATATTTTGACAATGTATTATGATGATAATTAATATCCGTACATTTTTGCTTTGAAAGACTTTTTGTATCTGGAAAATCTGCAACATCCCCAAGAGGCAAACTCCGTTCTCCAGAACCATAACATTCTCTTTCAAGCTTTTCATTAAGAGCATCAACTTTCTCTTGCACTACACGAAATAGTATATCACAGAGTATAGTAACATTATTGTAACAATTTTAAAAAAGATAAAAGCAATTTTATTATTATTGGGTTGGCAAGGAAGTAATTGCGGTATTTTAAGGTGAAATAAAACCCAATTTTGGGAAAATTTTAAAGTTTTATGAGCGCGGAATTAAGCTATATACCTGAAAGATGGAAAAAGATCACATTACTGATTAAAATTCATTGCTTGAATAGGAAAATTGGGTTTCAGTTCACCTTAAAATACCAAAATTGCTTTCTTGCCAACCCAATTTATTAAAAGATACGTACAGCCTACGTTTTCTGTGTAAAGAATTTCAAACTCCTTCTCTATCTGCTGAAACAAATCTAATAGTCGACATCGTAAAGCTGGCGGCAATACACTGTCGTCTGGGTCTATACGGAATGCAGCGTAATGGTGTGCATTTGGTTGTAGAGGTGTAGAACCACTTTGCGACTGCAATTCTGTATCTGTACTGCTTTGTACTCTTGGTATAGAAATTCGTTTGATTTTTCCTGAAGATTTATTTCCAGTTGTTATAGATGGTTCTCCTGGCATCTTTTACTCTGAAAGTTTAAAGCCTATTAGCAACAATAATAGAAACAAATGAACTAAGTGTACTCGACATTCTAAAAATGAAATATTACAAGAAATTCAGCATTTCATATTATACAATCTAATATAAGCTAGAGGAATTGGTTTCAAGACAGAGTGAAGAACCAAATCATGAACAAACAATATGTCTAATATAATATTAAGTGAAATAAAGATAACAACAATGGTATACATAAGTTTACATGGTACAATAAATTTGTACTTATATGATCAGATTATTTTTCTACAGAATCAATGCTATTAAAAATATAGCTTGCATATCATTAAATTCTATTTATTCTTACTTGTTGACAATTGCTCCCTAGAGCAACAAGTTATGCAGGCCTGTTATACGAGAAGAATAAGATGAGATACTTAACGTTAAGGATATAAGGACATAATTAACTTGTTATTATTTAATGAGAAATAATTACAGTTGAACCTTAGTACCCTGGACATATGTGTATGTACAGTCTCCTAAAACTTATCGAATGAAATGAATTTCAAATGAAAGCTTAAGGTTAAAAGTAATTGAAACAGTAAAAACTAGGTAAAGAATGATATAGGATATCGTTAACAAATTTGGGATTATTATTGATACTCTTTTGTCAATTCTGAAGATTGAAAACAAAATGATACAGAGATTAATGACAAGAAGTAATTCAGATTATACTGGTATTAAAGTCCGTTAACATGATTTAACTGGTGCAGAAAATAAATAAACATGTTAGCGCCAGAGGAACAGTATCAACGATTTTCACATAGGTGTTACCAAGGTTCAACTATATATTAAAATTACATAGAATTAGTATATCAAAGTCTGTTTTACTATATTTTGGATAAAAGAAGTGCTCCGTATCTATAAAGTTAATGTTACATTGTTAACATATTAGATGAACAAAATACAGTGAATTTGTCATGTTGCTTATAATTAGATTATTGTCGCAATGACTTGATGAGGGACTGTTATAAAATTTTTGGAAAATGTTATACTTACTTTTACAACTTTAATCCAATCATCAAATTGAAAATGATACAATTCCACTTATTTCAATAAAAATGGTTAAAAAGCAGACAATGCTAAGAAAGATTGGTATTTTCGTCCAAAGAAGCTTATAACCTTGCTTTTTATAATAGTTTTATCTGTATTCCATACAATTCGATAGAGACCACTTTATATATACGTATATTTTTTCGAGTAATAAAAATATAAGCTGAAAAATATGTGATCGTGTTAATCAATCGACGTACACTTACCATGTGTCTTTTTTCTCGCGTCCGTTCTTGAATAAATACATGTCACCACATCAATCTCGATATTTATAGCTAAACGTTTTACATTTACCTCGAAAACATTATGAACACTTTAAATGTCAAACATTCCACACTTACCAAACATAGGTTAATAAATAATGACGAAAACAAAACCAAACGACACGCATACGTACAGCAAAATATTATATTTAGAAAGATGTCTTCAATTTAATCACAAGAAATCAATGTTAAAATAAACAATTAATTGTATTGCATTCACGGTTTATAGCAGACATCCTAAATACGTCAATCGAAATTTAAAATGTCCAGCTGATTAAGTCGTCATACCTATCTTACCATTACAGCTCCGTAACTGTGAAGTTTGCCACTTACTGAATCCACAACTTACCATAACCTAACTCAAAAGTCATGATAATCAAGTCTCAAATGTATGATTTAGGATTCATGTAATTTTAAAGAATTAGTTGTCATATTTATACCGATAGATTTTATTATTTTTATACAAGTATATATAACGTTAGCTCACGAATTATTGAAGTTGAGTTTACTACTGGGAGAATTAATCAAAATCGAAAATACCTGAATATATAGTACTCATACACAATAATCAATTCATAATATTGCGTATCGTTTTTTACTGCTTCGTAAAAATCTTTCAAAGACTGAGTACTGATTGGAGTATCAAATTCGCTCCTACAGTTCCATATAAGTGACTATATTTATTTTCATACTTCCTTAGATTTACGGGATCTGTCAAAATAACGGGTTCTAATATTCTTAATTTGCGATTATTAAGATTATAAAGATGCTTCCCTGAAGAATTATTTACTAAATTTATTTCTTTGGGTACATATTATTGGAAAAATGTCCAAAAATTTGGATAGACACATTCTTGTTATGTTTATAAAATAATGTGAAATTTCCATGTATTGGCTGCTTTGATCTTCAGTTCCTTTTTCGTTTCTATTTGTTGTTCTTCTCTACGTTCGGCGAACTATTTAGTACCTACACAATAAGTGAATCAATTTGAACCCAAAGGTTCGATCATTATTGAAGAAAATACTGTATACAACTGTATAATGTATAGCAATACACAGAACCACAGTATGTAAGTACCTATGTTTCACTATGTTTGTGTTTCTCTTGCTTATTCGTTCTATGTATAACATTAAAGGCCCAAAATATGGAACAGAAATAAAAAGTATAAATGATTATAAATCGAATGATCGTTTATTAGACAATAACTTGGATGATGAGCGACCAATATTATTCATCCAATGTTGTACGAATATTATTTATAGTGAAGAAAATATTGCATTGAAAGGAATGTTAATAATACTACGTTAAAAGAAATATAACTATTAGCGTAATAAATAGTCTCTTATATCCTAAATTTGCTTTTCTCAAAATTTGTACATCTTTCTCAATTCAGTTTGTGCAGTGCTATAGCGTTTACGACCATGACCTCTTCTATGTTCCACAGTATTTTGTAGTAAATATCTTTTATAAATCGTTTCTATCCCACTTGTGGATGTATTGATTGTACTATCAGGCTATTACATGGTTACTTAATTTACTGCAGCAGTCGAAGCAATTGTATATAGTATTATAGTATCCTGCTGACTGGCACTGAGTGAGTCGAAGTCCAAAGTCTTCCACTATTTGTCAACTTAATTTCATCCTCAGTGTATTATTACAATAATTTGAATTTATGTTTAGTTCAATGAACTAACTGTTTCTTGGTAAAATTACATTGATGTACAAATTAAAAAATCAGTTGATTGCATTTTTATTTACCAACTACTAAATGAATATTATAGAAGATGCATTAACAGCTGGTATACATATGAAAAAGCTACAAGACTCGTCGAATAATCGTGTTAGGACACTTTTTATTAGCTTAAAGACAATAACAAGGATTAGATACTTCGTAAAAGAAGTTTCAAATAAATATATTTTAATTAACATATCTTATTTTACATTCAAACAGTTGATAACATGACTTTCATGAATTATCCAATAAAATGCTCAGAAAAATGAGACTTTGAGACATGTTCTTCAATTATTGAATACTACTAAAACTCAAAAGCTTAATGCTATGATTCTCTTTGTCATATAGCCCTGTGCGCTTGTTTCGTTAACTTCTTCAACAAATCAAATTTATCGCCAAACGTTTAGCGAACTGAATAAACGGACAAACATATTCCCATTGTAGTCGAAAAATGTAACGTCAAAGTGTGATTACACTTTCTCGACCTGCTCCCACGCCAATCCATTTAACTGAAATTAACAATGTTCTCATTTCAAATTCAAAATAGAATTACAAACGTAATCGTTTCAATTCCATTAGACATAATACAGAGTAGCCCATGCAAATCAATAAATAATATTCCATGAAATATTACCTGGTATACCAAGATGTTCTTGTATTAGTTGTATGTATTTTCTAGCATTCGATGGCAATTTTTCTAATGAACGCACACCTTCTGTTGTCGACTGCCAGCCATCGATACTCTCATAAATTACTTCTACCTTTGCTAAATCAGAAGTACTGCTTGGAAAATAATCGATTTCTTTTCCGTTTAACCGATATCCTACGCCAATTTGAATTTTTGGAAGAGTATCTAGAATATCTAATTTCGTCAAACATATCGACGTGTATCTGGAATAAATAAAATAAAAATATTAGTTATTAATGTAGACAAGTATCAGCTTCGTAATATGTATAATCAAAACATTCCCTACCCATTCACCATTGCAGTGAATTTGAGGAGAGTTAGGTCCAACCAACCACACCGCCTTTTTCTGTTTGTGGTCACGCCAAATTCGTGACCTCTCCTCTGCAAAAGATCACCTGTGGCATCTAAAAGTTCAGTGGGGAATGGTCCATCGCCCACTCTTGTAGTATATGCTTTAACAACCCCGACAACATCTCCAATGTAAGATGGTGGAAGTCCAAGGCCTGTGCAAACTCCACCTATACTGCAGTTAGAGCTGGTAACATATGGATACGTCCCAAAATCTATGTCCAACATTGCAGCATTTGCACCTTCCACTATAATCTTTTTTCCTTCGCGTAATGCTTGGTGTAAATACTGTACAGTTTCTTTTACCAGCGGCCGTATTCTCTCTGCATATCTGCAACCATAAAGGAAATGTTATTTTCTTTTTTACTTCGCTTTTATTTAAGATGTTGAATTGCAATAGGCAATTAAAAGAGCAAAAGGCAGAGTAAGCGTGTAGAAAGTAGTGGAGTTGAAATCATGCTAATGTTAGAATCAATGAATCACTTGAATCGAGAACAGTTATATTAGTTTTTGTTATGGATCGATAGGTAAATTTTGTTTGAAATAAGGAATTAAGAAATACGCACTCTTTGTACCGTTGAAGCTCGGCTTTCACGTCAACCTGTAGCGCGGGGAACATTTTTTGATAGGATGACACCAGTGATTCAAACTTTTGCGAGAACTTATCAAAGTTTCCAAGAAGATCGCCAATTCTTATTCCGTTTCTGGCTGCTTTGCTCGAGTACGTCGGTCCAATTCCTTTCTTAGTAGTGCCAAGTGATTGCGTACCTTTTTCCAATTCTTGGAGGCCATCGACTTGCTGGTGCAAATCAAACACCATGTGCGCACGATCGGATATCACTAATCTTTCTCGCCAGTTTTTCAAACCTTTCTCTTCGTTGCTTTCTAGCTCTTCAAAGAGCCCTGGAAGATGTATCACTACTCCGTTTCCTGAAAGATATCAATTGCACTATGTAATCATCATCTATTGTTTTATAACAATTACAAGCATTTATTTAGACTACTTTCAGTTTTTATAATAATGTGTGCTTGCACGAACGAATTTGTTTAACAATTTCTAATGGCAGCATCTTTGCAATTTCAATAATTATACAATAAAAGATGTGAAATTGGAAAAACTGAAATTCATGAAAACAATTACCACGAACGTCGTAATAAAAATGATATAACAGAATGAATTGACGATTGTCAGAAAAATAACGGAGTAAATGTCATGAGTGGCGATGAAGTCATCGAAAGAATTGAAGATAATGTAAACGAAGGTCACGACGAACTGTGGATGATATTCTATCTAATGTTCGCACATATCTAAACCATAAAACGATTCTTTGTCAAAGAAATAGTTAGACGATAGCATAGAACGCAAGAAATTTCATATAATTATTAACGTTACACAAATGTGGATAATTTATGTTTTAATATAAGTAATATTTTATTCCGCGTTTTTTTTAAATAGAATACAAAATCAAAAGTGTTACGAACAACGTAATATTGTTATACGGTTTTGCTCCTTGTTGTATCATTTACTATTTTTATTCTCGCTGTAAGTATCATTTCTTATTATTTACTATATGATTCAAAGTATGCAATATTTCCGTAACTGTCGTATCGTCGGGTTTGCCGAGCGTCAGTTCTAGCAGAGGCGTTACACTCTTCGTAGTATGCCGAACGTAGAGAAGGATAGCGATTGAAAAAGAAAGAGCGACTGAGGTTCGGACGCTTCGACTTTCTGCTTCTCTTTCTGTTCCGTTCGCCGTCCTCTTTCGTGTCTTAAACTTTAATCTGAAACTTTATTACACAAGTAATTATAATCGTAATTATATCGTGTTTGATGTCACTTTAATCAGAAAACTAGAATAAGAAAAATTAGAAATATGTTTTGCTTTGCTTGCATTAGTAGTGAGTTCTGGTTCTGGACAGTCACGGAGATATTACCGTGTTTACACTTAATCATTTGAAATGATAAATGAAGCTATACGAAGAAAGATAAATAAATCGTAGTGTTGCTAATTCTAAAATTTTAAAAACCCGGTATTTTGCCAGGCCCAATAGTTCTAGTGTGAAATCATGAAAATAGAACTGTCCTTACCTATGAGCGACGTACACTCGGGATTGATTATCCCACTGGGCAAAAGGTGGAAGTGGAATTCCGAACCATCTACCACCACTGTGTGTCCAGCATTGCTTCCTCCCTGAAAAATCGAAAAAAATTCTTATCTTCCCGTACACATTTATCTCTTTTACAATATTGTTTAACCCTTCCAGCCATTCTATGGTTCTTTTGTTCTGCCTTGTGTAACTATTAATAATATGTATAACTATTTGCGGATTTAGATGAAATTTTACTATCTGACTATATTTCTATTTACCATTTCGATAGAGAATGCACATTAAATATAATTGGATCCAATCATTGCATTTCTAAAGTACGTTTTGAATAATAAGCGACATTAATATACATTTTGCAACAAAAATTTCTCTATAATACGCCTGAATAATTGCGAACAATTTTTTAGCTCTACATTATTTAGTTCTTCTATAATAAATTCTTGAAGATCACCTACTTTTGAGAGATTTGCTGGCGGGGTGCCCTTAAGGAAAATAAGTTGAAAAATTAATTTAGTACGAAATTTTTCCACAGAATAGGTGACTTATATATTTTAGTGTTAAATATGAAGTATAAGCTCATATATCGTTGCACATATAGCTCTATCATTCTACATTTACACCTTATAAAATTACCTAAAATTCAATATGCATAGTATTGGGAAATGTTATCGGAAGATGTTTTTCAGGCTGGCAGCGGTAAACAAACATAATGACTTAGTAGTCGATGCGACCAACGTTAAACTGCTCATTAAAAATAATCACGCATTTGTTGGAACAGTGGCGTAATTGAAAAACCATGCTTTTAGAGGAAACGAGTTCGAGTGTTCTGAATTATGTACTAGACTTTCTGTTCGAGAACATATAAATTTTGCTTGATATTGGCGTGATGCAATAAATGTTCTTATTACTGTAGTTGCAGTCAAGTATATGCCCCACCTCAAAATCTTTATTCAACGGTCATTGAAAAACGGCTGATTCGATGCATTTACATATTACTTTTTCATTTTGCATCAATTACACATTTTTCTGATCATTAAGGTTATCACCTCCTTGAACGTGTTTTTTTTCCGACACGCTAAGAACACTATTCCCCCTTAAGTAAATTGTAACCACCCACCTTAAGTAAATTTTGTTAACAGTTCTCGCAATATAAAATATACATAATTTGTGCTTATGTTGTATAGCCTATGTAAACAAAGATAGGTGCTGTCAAAACCTAACTATGATAAATATTCATTATGTTTTATGAGCAATTGATGTTTAAAAATAGATATATTTTTCCAGATCACCGTATGCCAGTTGAGATTCTTATCGAATCAATATCGAACATTATTGCTACGATTCGTTGTTTTTGCAAGTTAATGTCCGCTGGGACCGTTGACAAAACCGCTGATTCGCCTCAGAATCTGCGCGTCGGTTAACGCCTGGTGTAAAGAAACGCGACACGAACGCAAGCGGTATCGCGTTGTATTGAATTCTGCAAACACAGCAATCGTTTTCTGTCGACCAGGTGTGAGAATTTTATCATTTCGAGTGTCGCATATTTGAACACTATTAGCCTCTAGCACCTCTAGCACTTTATTCGATCTACAGCAAACGGTGTCCAACCTGTGTGACGCGGACTATTGCCAGGGAAGGCCATAATATCTACAAATAAATAAAACTTAACAGTTTATAAAACGTGTCTGTATTATTATATCTATTGAAAAAATAAAAGGGAGACGCGGAAATTTTTTTTTTCGGGGAATCGTAGTAGCAGAAAGGTTGGAAACCGTTGGTCTGCAGGCAATTATGTACTGTTCGATATTTTTCGAAGTTGCTGCAACACTTTATTTGAATAAACCTGTATATTATTAGATTCGAACAATAAAACCGGAAAGAAATATGACGAATCCTTTCAATATCAAACTTTCGTGAAACACCACTCGGTCACTGACTGATTACTGTATCTTTGGGGCACCCTTGACCTACAACTCTGCGACAATAAGACACTATACAATCATGCAGATCTACGTTATAAGAAAGAATTTCCTCTTTCCGTATACCAAATCTTTATTAAAGAACCAACCATTCTTACCGAACAGATAAACTGTACCGCACGGAAAGAGATTATGGGACGAACGTACAATACATTTAAAATAAACGTAACATGATAAAGATTATTCGGTCACAAAAATTTCCAAGATATTAGTGAGAAGTCGTTGCGTTGTATATAGTTATTTAAAAAATAGCGCAGCCGGTTGTCCAAAAACAATTATTGCGAAAGAAGATAAGCGTTCAAACATTTAAAAAGACCATAAAATATTTTTAACACCGCCATTAGCCAGCCTTCATAAAAATAGTATGATCATTGGCGTAGAAAATGGGAAAACATGATTGTTTTCCAACGAAAAACGTTTTAACTTGAACGAGCCTAATGATTTACAATATTGCAGTGGGCGATCGAGTTATCAAAGCTACTTGCGCAAATAAAGAATGATTTATGCGTCGGCATTTTACTCGAAGAATATAGCGTGATCAAGATCTAGAATTTAACCTGCTCGAAAAGAACTTTTAAATGAGACACTTAAATATCCTAATCGATGTTCCGAACTCACTATTACATGTTGTGAAGGACAAAGGAGAAATTCGGAATATTGAACAAACAGGCCAGGCAAGAGGTTACGAGTCTATCTATACAATCAGGTTCCCGGAAGTCTTCTTGCCAATTCTTGTGATGCTATAACACCAATTTTGCATGTCATTTTTCGGTTTTGTAATAACCGTAGAGGCGATACACCTTGCAGATTTTAGTGTGACAAATGCAAATTTGTTTGTCGTTCTCCTTTATGACCATCGGTTTTTGTTTTAAAAAGGATGCAACCGTAAAAGATGGTGAAAATCAATTTACAAAAACAATTAGCCGACTTTTGTCTTTTCTGTGTTTTGATTTTTCAAGCTAAAGTAGTAACACAGCTTTCAAAACCCCAGTTGGCGCCAGTGTGGCCAGATCGAGAGTTATCTCCCACTCCACCCTTCCCCTTCTACGCTCTTCCACCGTGTCATAATGTCACGTGACTAATCCGGTACTTGCGGAGAGAGGGTAACTGTATTCCCCTCAATTAGAGTAAATTCCCCTGATCTCACAAGTAAAAACTATTATTAACTTTGATATGTGTAGAACAACTGTTCAAACGGAACTCTTACAAAAAAGTTATAGTGTTACTGTACAGATTCAGTTTGCTAAAGAACTGATTGAAAAGTGAAAAGTTCGATAAATCACTTTTATTTGAAAAAAAACAACAATTCATTTGACCTTAGTCGAACGAAAAACATCGGGTTCTTGAAAAATATGCTCGTGTCTATAATTATTCGCAGCACTGTAGGTTGTTAGGCAACGGATGGAGTGGCGTTCTTCCGGTTACATTAACTAAAACGCTTTATTTTCGGATATTGCAAAGTCCGGACGGCGTTAACTATGTCGATAGCTATTTTACAGAGGTTTCGTTAGTCATGGTTGCGTGACGAACAGTTGCTAGTGATTCGAGCAAACAAGTAATGGCACGACCTTATCCGAAAAGTTTTCACTGTTCCCTGCGAAAATGTTTTCGTGTACGTATGTACGTCGCTGTATCGATCCAACTTGATTATTATTCAAATGATATCTTTGAAAATTGATTATTCGGATAATGTATTACCTTATTTGGAAAAATGCTCTTTTAAAATAATTCCACGTTAGTTTATTTGCACAGAAAAATTTCTAAAGACTAGTCCAATGTTTAAATATGAAATAAAACAATTTTTTCAAATGTATTAGAAACGTTTAATTAAAATCTTTCACAATTTGTTACACTCGAGCAACGTACGAAATACCATTTGGCATATTACGTTTATCTCATGGAATTACACAGAATTACTAGCCCGCATGTTAATATTTGCTGTAGTCTTAAAGGCACGTGTTCCATCGTTAGATAACAACCGTTGCAAAATGAAATTTATAAATTTTGTCCCAGCGTGCAACAGTGCAATGTTAATGTATTTATAGTTTCTGTTCTTCTAATGTAATTTAAATGTTGTACAATTCCCGATTCATTTTAGATATTTATTGTGAAATACAATAAAAATTCTTTTTCGTACTTTAGAAGAAAAATTATTCATAGGTCTCTAAAATCTATTAGACCGAATTTAATGTATAAAGTATAGCATGCACTTTTCAACTCCCGCAAAGCTGCGTGGTGTTGGCAAATAAACTTTCGTTTAGCTATAGTATCTGCATATTTTGACAGTTGCCCATTGACAATATATACAGTCATATTCATTTTTGTACGAATAAATTTCATAATTGTTTCATAATACTCTTTAAGTGTGATTTACTCCAGACTTGGATATTATCCAAATAAATTACTTGAAAAACAATAGAGTTAAGATAATATATTATTTGGCTACTTGTTTACTTGAAATAATCACGTTTTATTTTATTTGAACAGACAAAATCATTTTTCTTTACATTATTTCGTTGTTTGAAATAATTTTTTATTTTATGCCTTATTTGATGGAATGCTTTTTTAAATAAAATCTCAAATACTTCCAAATAATGAAATAATTTTCCATCGAATATTGGTTTTTATTACAAAAAGATTTGAACAGCAGTTATAATAAGTGCTCCGCAACATTGTGGGATTTTCTCAACCTCAAAAGAAAAGAAATCACGGCGCAGAATGAAAGATTCATTATGCAAACCATGACGATAAAAAACTACATTGTCGATCGAGGTCGATTGACTTATAGTCGTGATTAATTGGAGCTGTTATCAGCTTTTCTTATCTAGCCGCGGAATTCTTGGGATTATTGATTATAAATTACAACATGTCGTTGGGGAATGTTTCTTCGAGTAAACAATAACGTCTGAAGTTAAAATAAAATTCTCTCTTATAGCATAGAATAATCTCATCGAGGTGGTAACGAAATTCGATTCAGAAACCATTTTGTATTTAATTGATTTTCTTTGCTGCTAGCAACACCTGTAGCTTCCCGCCGTTCATTTTGCAGACATTCGAACAGAAAACCGCGTAACGAGTAAAGCTATGTCCACACTGAAGAACCAGCGTGAAATTGTTAGTGAAATTAAATTGAATTTTTAGTTTTAATAACTATAACAAATTCTAAATTCTTCTAAACAATTAATAACTATAATATTATATATTATAAACATGTGTGTATGAATTTGTTTTTTAGAGGTATAATGATAAATGTATACACAAACTTCATCTCTCATTTTCGCTTTCGCTTGTACGTGGTATTTTATTGTAATCACTTTGAGGATTCGACTGACTGTAAAAGTACCGTAGACGAAACATTATTATTATTCGAACCGATAGCGTTCAGTCAATGCTCTCAATAACGACTATCATAATATAAACATACGTTTCAGTAAATCAATCAAGTAAGCATTTTTTGTTTTATGTAACCCCAGATACCAATCCCTGCAATTTGTCCTCTATTTCGATAATATTATAAAGCGAAAGAACATACAACTCATTATTCATTACCATTATTTTTTTATTATCACAAGTAATGTATGTGTAACATTTCAGTCGTTTTTGAAAAAACCAAAACTTTATAAATTGAGAATAAATTAAATATTATTAGAACCTATTCTATCAATTAATAATCTATTAAATAGAGCTACAATAGTTTTTTTAAAATATTTATCGTTAGTACGAACCGTAACAAATACAATAATCGTGAAAAGGAGTACAGTCAAATATATTTGAAAATATTATAGCTCCATTAAAAAAAAGTACATCTTCGAAAATAGTGGAGTAAAAAAACTCTGATTAATAAACATTGTGCAGACTCGAGGACAATTCGACTTTCGATGAAAACAATTTCTTGCAAAAAGATTAAAGAAATTTTACACAGTCGTAAATTCAATTTGTCACTCCAAAATACAGAGAACAAATTATTATCACTAGACTGTGGATTTGATGCATTTAAAGCAAAAATTGTGACTTTAAGTATACCAATAAACATTTTACGACTTCAGTAAAACCACTGACAATAGAAATAAATTTCTGTTTGATCTCTACGTCTTGCAGTAAATGCAAACAATTTTTATTTTACAAAAAAATCCGCAGTCTAGACAAATTGTCCACGTACATATATATATATAATACCATATTATAGAACATATGTACAATAACGAAAAATAGAATCTACAGAGATTGCATCATCGAAAACAATATTAAATAAAAGACTGCATATTCGATTACAAAATTGTAGAGATACAGTGAAAATGACAGCTGTCAAGTTGAGCAAGCAATAGAGACAGAAAGCGATTGCACAGAGGAACAAATTAAAACATGTGAGAATAGAAGGCGTTCGAATAATCACGTGCTGACGAACAGTGGGTACGGAGAGGGGCAGCGACGCGCGGAAATAGGAAATAGGAGGGAAGAGCGGGCACGAGCGAGAGGGAAGAGGAAATGCTTCGCTCGTGGTTTTAAAATAAACGATAAAATGAAAGAAAAGCATGTTAACAATCCCGGAGAAAATAGGCTGGCTCCGTAGGGCATCGGGAGCGTCGGTGGATCGCGATGGGAACGCGACGATTCGCGTGTGAACTCGCGTTAAAAAGAAAAATGCCAGACGACAATGGAAAAGATGGCGGACTCACCTGACACCTGCAGACGACGTCAGCATCCATTGCGAGCATATCGACGACCTTGCCTTTACCCTCGTCGCCCCATTGCGCCCCAAGAACGACAGTGACTTTCGCCGTAGCATTCGATAGTCGCTGTTTTTTTCGCGGCGAGGCGAGAACGCCATCGCCGTTCGCTTGTTGGACGGAACGCTGCATCTTCAAATGCCGAGTGTTCGTAAATTTTCGAGGAATTAAACGAACGACTCGCGCATGTGCAAGGGACGGGATTCGTCGCGCAACTGTTCCTACATAACTGCTATAGAATCGCTCGACCGTCTCGTAAGTACCTCTCTCTCGAAGCGTACGACATCTGGTGGGAAAAACTCAAGGTTACGTCACGGATCGTTCCTGCAGACGCGAAACTCGAGTTTTTCCAGAACCGATACACATGTATCCGCAAGCGCGTCCGATGTGAACGTAGCTTCTTTAGTGCGGTGCGTATTCGAATTTCGAATGCGCGTGCGTACACAACCTGCCTGCTAAGATCACATGCATTGTCATGTGATTTACCAGTGTTTGTAACCTGATGCGCATGTATATGTGTTCTAGACATCGGACACCTGTTCTTCTAATAGAAAGGACGTTTATGTAAAAAGTTATCGACTATTTACAGTGGTTTTTTGTTTCAAGAAGAAACACCGCTGAAAATTGTGAACAAATTTATGCTGTCGATGAATACGATGCTCAAGATTCGTCCCGGTAAAAATAAATGTCAATGAAATTTTATCGAATTAACATTATTGTTGCACGTATACGCGCTCGTGTATATATGTGTAACATATATACGCACTTATGCGAAATGTTTTTTTCAAATGATTGATTCATAGAACATTACGAGAGTTTGCTGAATCGTCGAATGGTCATGTGAAAGACGTCAAGTATTATATTTATAAACAGCGTGATTTTTCGCTTATACGATACAGTGGTTTACTAAGTATAGTTTGCGAGTACAGAGTTTGCACTGTTACAAAATTCGTTAAATATACTATCTCGGAAACGAAGACGGAGCATACGTGTACATGTACTTTTTTGTTACGCCCTGTATAGTAAAAGTCTTGATGAAGTCAATATCTAAAAAAAAAACACAAATTGTTTCGTTCAATTTTTAAACAGTTATTATTGAACACCAATCGTATATATAATACGATAAAAATCATTTTTTCAGAAATACATATTCGGTTCATGTATATTCGTTGAAAATCGTACTCTGCCATATACGTTTCAAATATATTTTCGCGCATTACCGCCATTTCAATTTTATTTGTTCAGTCTCTTCATTCAGATGTCAAGGTCATCTAATTTGGTGATACGCACTTATACGTTTATATAGGTTTCTGATATAGTTATATATTCTCAGTTGAATGATGACGTAAATAACAAAAGATGTAGCTGTGTAGCTCATGGATTCATTCATAGACGCTGTACTTTATAATAGATCGTAAATGTGTGAGTAAACTATGATCATTCCAGACGTACGAAAAATTATATTGTTTTCGAATCGAACTATCAAATAATTCGACATTTAAATTGAAATAGCATTTCAACAGTCAAAAAAAGTTCGTGGATGTTTATTAAGAATGTGAACAATTTCAGTTTATTTTATTTATTCTGATTAAAAATAAATCACATGTAAACCATAATGGCGACATATGTGTCACATGACGGGCTTTCATTGGTCCGTTTTGATTGTGCTACGAGCACATTATATTTTTAATAAAAACGGACGTAATTCAGCTCGTGACCAGGAGTCACGCGTGACTGCACAACGACTTCAGACTAGAACTAGAAATTTAAATGTTACGTCAAATTTCATCGGTTATATATTGTTTATTTTTCTCTTTCGTCTTATTAATCGAGCAAAGTCTTTGACGCGCCGTTTATTATAGATTTATAAAAACATTTCATGAAACTGGTAGTGTCGACGGAAATAAGCGTATGTGACGTAAGACTGCAGGCGTAAGACTAACATGTTAGTCACGAAATAGATTGAAGCAATATGATCACTAGACATCGACAAATTGGCTTCGGTTGTCACTGATCATCGGAATTACGCTAACAGCTTATAACTATAGTTCCATATAGTGATTAAGAAATTTAGAGCCCATCATTTCAAGGACGCCCTACATGTGGCTTATCAATAATAAATAATGTACCCATATTCTTTAATTTTATAAGTAAAACTTCCATTTACAATCGATGACCGCAATATTTTACTGAAGAAGACCTATTGTAATAAAATAATATGATAGGTATGTATATGTAAATATATACTTTACTATGTGCTACCACGGGAGTCACGCCTCTCTTTAGCACGACGATTTTGAAACCAAATTTTCACCTAAAAAGAAAGGAAGGAATGATTATTGATCATTTTTATTTCTTCTTAATAGAATGGCGAAATTTCCTAGATGCTTAACGGTATAACTAATAAACATTCAAATTCTATTAAGATGACCTCCAAATCACCTTTTTCGTTTTCCTAAAAATAACAACTAACACGTTTTCCTAAAAATAATTCTTACAAAATTACCTCGTCTTCAGGGTGTTACCTTTTTAGGGGGAAGTTTCAAAGTGGTAGAAAGCTCGAGGACGTCATTTTTTGACAGATAAGCGCCGTTGCAAAATTTTTGTTCAAGAACGTCGAGTTGGTGCGTCGAGAACGGTATTCGAGGATCCAGGCTAACTCTTCTTTTGCGTTTGTCAGTTCTTGATTTTCTAGGAACTTTCGGCGGTTTGTACCTTGTGCAATGAAGCCACTCTAATTTGCTTCGAAGCGTCTGCAGACTTTCTGTATCACCTTTCAAAAGCTCGTCTTCATTCTTCTTCGGGATATTCGACAATAAACGGTCACTGTTCGCTTCTATTGTTAAACGGTCACATTGTCGTTCTGATATTTCACTATTTTCATTTAAACAATTTGTCTGCCAACGATCGCGCCTTCTACGATTTGCGTCACGTTTTGTTTTGTCATTTGTTCTCAATCTTCGCGCGGAGTTCCTTCTTCGTCGTTCGTTCAATAAATTATTGTTCACGTTCCTACAATTCACGTTAAACTCCGTAAACAAACATCTTTTCGATCTGACATTGCTCGGCGCTTCAATTTCTTTTTTAATACTTGCGTCTTTTACTTTATTCAAATCAAATTTTTTCTGTACAACTTGTTCCGAGAACTTGCGTACGTCATCGTACATTTGTTCCTGATCGGCATTAAGAAAATTATCATTTTGTTCACCGTATTCGAAAATAAGTTTATCAATTAAGAACCGTTGTTTATCAATGCCGTTTTTGTTTCTGAAACCCACGCCACTTTCACGTAGGCTTCTCGTTGTGCACAGATGATTTTTTCGTCTTGTAAAATTCATTTCCATCGCACTAATTTCCGAGCCGGTCGTTTCGCATGTGCCTTCCTTGTTTTGGGGTTGACACTTTTCGCATTGATCGTTGATCGCGATCGTGTCTGCTAAGATACTCTGTATACTGAAGTCTTTCATGTTCTCGTTCGTTGTGTGTCGAAAGTTTAACTGCGGACGTTTAATGAACTCCTGTTTATATACGACCCTAACCATACGACCCCAAACATTGCCGAATTGCGGGTTCTTTGGGGATCAGTTTCAAATTAAACGCATAGTTGAGCATTCGATGCTATCTTGTCGGCCCATACCGCAACGAGCAGCGACTTTCAACCTGGTCTTTCTTCAGAAAATTTTATCCATTATTTATCCAAATAATATATGCCTTTCGACAGTGATTACTTTCTCAATATATTTTTAATGAATATAACAAACGAAAAAAGTAAATATAGTTCACTAAGTTTTTCTTGAAAGAGATGAACTTTTTCAGTGTAAATCAATATTTCTAATCTGCAAAAATGCAGTAGAAAAAAACGGCACCACACACGGTAGATAAAGAGAATTTACTTACATTTACGAACAATAAGTAAAACTTATATCATCAAGGTCATGCGAATCTTCTTCTATTTTTTTCCAGTTTTATATTGTGAATCTGAATATTTTTTGTCCTTCGTATAGAATAACATTTTGGGACATAGTATCGTAAAAAATTTGCAACAGTAAAACGTTAAATGTATGATTTAATGGTATTCTTATTGAATAGGAAAAAGTGTACATAGAAGATGAGGATTAAAAAATCAGGTTGATGAACACTGGCCTTTTTGTGGTACTTAAAACTATCACATAATCCGGAACACATTATCTATTGAAATATCGATTGGAGTGTTGTAATAACAATGTAATTGATACTATTATGTGGAAAGAGATGAAACGAGAGGCGAACAATGCCTGCGCACCCCTTATACGGAGATTTGGATGAAGCAGATGGGGTGCGGTGGAGCTTATATAATTAGCAAACTCTTCGAAGCGTGTCGGGATTATCTGGTAAGTAGATCGGAAAATAAATATTAATATTTGTTTAGTCAATGTATATATTTGATTTACAATATCAAGAATTTTTTATTTTTTACATGTTCATGTTTAGTTGTGCTTATATGACAACTTGTCCTTTTAAAATGATTGAATTTTTCAAACTTAGGGGGCACCCTCATACAAACTGTGAGAAATTGATCAATTTTCACGATTTTTTTTTTAAGTCTTATGTAATAATTTTGTTTTAAACTCAGGGTGGACTAAAACAAAAAATCGAGATGATTCTTAATCAATATGAATGTCGGTTCTTGCGTCTATCGAAAAAAAATAATTTATCTTGGAAATTGGCAAAATGGCGAATGCTTAAAATGCATATTTTGAAATTTCGAAATGTATATTTTTGCGTTCCTGCGATTCCCGGCTGAACCCTTATTTTTTATGTGACATCGACAAATATTCCCAAACATTTTCTACATATGTTTAAATGTTATGAAAAAATACCATCATATAGAATATAGGACCCTCATATAGGAAGGTCTACAGAATTTTTTTTTACGTAAAAATCATTGGTGTAGGTTATTCGACTGAGGCAGACAAAATTCTAAGAGTTGACTTTTTGACTCTTTTTTAAAAATTAAATTCCTCAAAAACATAGGCTTATGACAACAAACGGCTTTCGGATTTATGTTCTGTACACGAAAGTCTGTAAGGACGTATATAAATATATTCTCTGTGACAAAATTTATGTTGACCAGTGATGTTGATCAGTGATGACCAAGATATCGTCTTGTAACAGAGTTAGTGGGACACTCTGTACATTGTAAATAAAAATCGGTTAACGTTGCTGATATGATGGACCAACTACACAACAACAATTCTGTATATTTGTTCTGATATAAGTTTATTATTATTTCTATCTACTATACTTTACAATTTATTACCCTATTAGAAATAAATACAGATTTATGAGTAGAATGTACGCATAATATGGGCTTTGTAATCTTGAGGGTTTGAGTGAGCAGTTAATTCTTCGAAAGTGGGCTCAACGAATGTATCATCTGGTAACGTTAGAAACACTGGCTCGCTGAAGAATTTTCCAACCTCCCATCCTGGGAACTTTTTCATTAAGTCAGTTTCTTCATCTCGTAGACGTCTCATATGTTTTAATATCCTGTCAACAAATGAAATTTTCCATTGAAATATTAAATATATTACTGAATCAAAAGAATCAGTTACGACTAGTTCCATGTCTGCATATTATTTTATGATGTGGTCATGTGTCTGATTTACTGTTTAGCCATAATAAACAGCATTTTTACAGACATATACACATTCATTTCATTTAAACAATTAAAAATAAACAAAATTATGCAAAATGCTCTTACGCTCTATCCCTTTCTGCTTCTATCATTGGCATTAGAGCATGACGCGCACTTCTCATTTCCAGATCATCCATTTTAATACGTTTATAAGTTTGTCCATATAAATAGAGTCCTCCAAATGTACAAGTAAGGAAGATTGCAAAACCAGTGCGACCTGAAAATTGTCTTTTAATAATTAATAATTTCATCCGAGTGACCATTTGTATTAGGTTGGTGCAAACGTAACTGCGTTAATCTGCGACTTCAAATGCATATACCTCAACTCAAAATCAATTTTATTAATCGAAAATAAAAATCATTAAGATCTCCACATCTTTGTCGAATCGTGAGTTTTGGAACCAATGAATTCTCTTGCAAGAAGGCATCGAGATGCTTGAAGAAGTCGTAATCAGTTAGAAGAAGGTCTGCGAATATGATAGACAATTGAAATTATAAAAATAGATTGCACAAAATTGCACAAAATCTAAATAAATTCAGTTTTATCCTTTCTACAAGGGAACGCATAATAGTCATTTTTAGTGCTCTGTATACTAAGTATAAAAGTAATACATGACATAAACGCATACAAGCAAAACTTTATTGAAAAATGAAACAACAAAGTTTTAAAGTACAAAAACTGCAGTTATTTTTGCAACAACTTAATATCGAGATGAAAAAACTATTTCTCGAGAAGAAATTAATAATTTATATTTATTATATATAAATACCCCCAATAACAGTACGCAATGGAACTCTTTCAATTTGATAAGGCTGATATCCTCCCTTAGGAGGCATATCCTGGGGCCCCGATCTTGCTGCGGTCGCCATATTTACGTCTGGCTACTAGTGGTTACTTCACAGTGCAAAATGGAGCAGAGATAATCAAATAGACATATAACATGTAGATACTTATATGCCGTGCGTGCGCCAGAAGATGGCTAACTAGTAAAGTAATCACTGATATATATACTATCTAGTATCAGAGAGGATAGTCTGCTAGTATATATTGTATATATATCAGTGAAGTAAATTCGTTCTAACTCGAACTCGAAGACGATCTTCGGCCAATAGCAACAATGCGTGCAACGGTAGAGGATCGCTATTGGTCGAAGAACGCCAATTCTTCAAGTTAAAAAACTGGACTTCTGGATTTGCGTTCAGCGCCATAACAATTTGTATGTATGAAACGTTATATAGAGTTGGACAATATTATTGTACTGATATTACCGCGTCCCTTATAAATACACATACTTACATATATAAATCTCTTTAAAAAATATATAGGGTGTATCGAAAGTCGTGGTACAACCGGCTGGGTGGTGATTGGTGATTTATAGGATGCAAAAATAATTCGAGAAAGGAATAAATCAAACATTTTTACGACATTTAGTAATCTATTAGTTATATCTGTGATTTATTCCTGTGTTTGTTCACTACTTCTTGTATATCCCGAAATATTAACTTTTCTGACATTGCGTCCTAAAACATTTTTCTTCAAAATGACAAGAAAAAAAAATTAGTATTCTTCAACTTTATAAACAATACAAAATTCTTCTCTATAATTTGTTTCCTATGTGCAATAGGACACATTACAACACATTGCATTAATAGCAATAAAAATATTTTAGAGACGCTAAGGATAACAAAATAATTTGAGACGATTTTAACACGACAATTTCCGAGCACTGAGAGGGACTTGTCATATCAGTAATATATGTATCTTATAAGTATCATCAAAATATTATATGCAGGAAGAATCAAATTTATTCAATAACTTCCTTCAAGGTCTTTACATTTTTAACAATCGTAACATATATAATAAAGAAATACAGTAAATGATTAAAAAAACGATTATCTTGTTATGTATAAGTGAATTAGAAAGCACATGATCTTTTTTGTGTTTCAGTTTGAAGGTAGGGCACACCCACATACGCCTTAAAACTGTTATATGTATTAACACACATATTCAAATATCTGTACCAGAAAGATTTAGTATATCCTTAATATTTGAGGATAACAAGTGTATAAATTAATACTTACTGTAAGCTTTTAACATAATATTATAATGAAAGTGTATGACAAAGCTTATATTAATATCATAAATTTTTATATATAAGTAAAATACTATACATTCTTATAATTTTTTTTCTTATTATACATTAACCTCTCAGGAACGACGTCTGTGCACTGTGCACACCATACTAGCTCTGACGAATATGTCAAAATTAACACGTTCCGTGACGAGCCGTTTATGCTCAACCTCTTATTCAGGCCGTTTCATTAAGCTTGCACATAGTTGTTTGTGGTATCATGTACCAATTGTACCATCAGTGGTACACGACACAGAATGTGTTGGTTGCAGAAGATTAGATTATTAGGTCCAATGCACTTCGGTGCATTATTCTTTACTTTCTAGAATTTGAACATAACAATAAAAAATATCAAAACGTCTTTAGATTATGATAACATCTGTATCATCCTACAACGTCGATCGTACAGACAGAAACCGACAATCTGCTGTTGTCCCTGAAAGGTTAATCATGATTTAATCACTTTTCTTGTCGCCGTTTGCTAAAGTAATTTTGGCATGTTCTTCGCATAAACGTTCATATTCTTTAGCGAGAGATTCAGCTTGTGTTTTCATAGCCATTTTATCTTTTTGCTCTTTCTCAATCAGTTTCTCTAGACCAAGATTTTTCTCTTGTAACTCCTTAAGCTGGTTTTTTAATTCAGATGCAGCTTTGTCATATGCTTCATTCGAATCGTTCTGTGCACTTTCTCCCGCTGCCTTTTGTGACAATAAACTTTTTGCTGTTGTTGTTGCGGACTCTGCTTGTCGTAAAGCTGCTGCACTGGACGCCAACAATGTAGCTTGGGTGGAAATTAAAATCACAAGACGTCGTATAACGAGAATTAAAAACAATGCAAAACCTGATATATAAAAGTTTCTTTGCGCTCTGAATAACCTCATGTTTCCTGTATGAAACAATAATAAAATTACAAATTAAGGGAACAGTACAACTTTAGAAACAGTACTACAATAGAGTGAGAGTTCATGTATACCTTGCATTTCAGCATCTAAGTGAGCATGCTCTGCATGGCCTGTGTTCGTGGTATACTTTCGCATTTCTCTCATAGCATCCAATAAAAATAGAACTAATATAGCAAGAAAAACTATAAAGAAGACTGATGCTTTATTGCTTATACTTTGTAGAAATCTTGATTTGAATAATCTGTTCCATCTAGATGGTGATGCTATTGGCAAAACTAATAGCAACACTACAACAATTTCAGTATAAAGAAAACCAGCAATCAGTGTCCACTGTAAACTCATTTTTTTGCTCTCTCAGTTTATATAAATATCTGTAAAGAAACATATAACAGATATATTATATCTTCGCCACAATATATAGACATACGTAAATTGAAATATAAACTTACTTTCATTCAAATTATCTGCTACGTATCTAGTAGATTATTTTAACTCTGCCACTGGAATTCAGAAAAGCTTCACCTCTGCAGACTGATATTCACTTCTGCGAGTCAAAGTTTTGTTGCTGTTAATGAAGGAAGTATTGTAGCCATGAGAACAATTTGAAATATAAGGATCAACCCTTTGAATGTGTTTAAAAATGAAACAGGTCAATTCAGAGGGATACAATGGCGCAACAACTTTCGCAATAAATGGTATATAACGGTATGTAACGGCTGATTAAGCACTGCTTATTCTCAATCGTTCACAACAAAATGAACATCTTCAAATTATTTTGTTTGCTCAAAATGAACACTTTGCATGGTACATCTTTAGGTACTATTTGCACCAAGAGAACATTTTTCCTTAGATACCATTGGATGCTGTACACAATCAAAGGGTTAAAAGCACAACTAGAAGAATGACTCTTGATTTTTACTCTTTCCTCTAGAGTATAATTCTAAACTCAAGTAATCGTCTTCTTAAACCTCGCAAATATGCACAAACTTATGATTATACGCACTTACAAACACCTAAAAATGTTATCTCAATATCGTCTAAGTTCTATTAAAAAAAACTGCCGTTATATGCAAAATTCCAACATATATGATGTATTTAGCACTTCTAAATACCGTATATGCTGAATCTAATAAACACGAAACAATTTTAATGGAATGATCCACGTGCGAGGAAAAACTATAACATTAATACTTCTTCCGTTTTAAACAATTCTTGCACATATTTGCTTACATAAAGAACGCTTTTATAATACCTTGTAATACCTGCAATATATAAGTTTAAAAATAGATGACTCAATACACAAATGAGTTTTACGAGACTCATTCAATGCAAAAATGAAAAACTGAATGTACAAAACATATACCGGGGATGTGTATAAACTATATTTCTAATAAGGATCGCACAAATTCGCTGAAGGGAAAATATTATATGTCAAAAATATAATTCCCGTAATTGGCACGAATCACAGATAACGAGCAAGTTCAAAGTACGGGAAATCTTGGAAATTTTATAAATAACAGCTCATTCGATGACGTCGCTACCTGGTAAGTGTGTATGCAATTTTACCACTTTATTCGCTACATCTAGGTACACCTTAAGGGTGCGCCGGAGCGAACATACGCCACCATCGGCGTAAAGGTGAACTAAGAAACAAAGATAGAGAAGCAGATATGTTTCTCGCAGGAGAGGTTAAGACAAAGAATACAAAACGGCTTGTTTTTTCGATGAGCCCACTACACTTGCATTTAGCGAAGAAGCAACATTGTTTTATGCTCTTTGTGTTAAAATATTCTCTGAATTATTGCACGTTCCTGTACAGAGCCCTTTTTTGCAATTTGTCTCTTGAAAATTTTTAAACAATAATAGCGTATGTTTTTATAGAACAATTTTTATTCTGTACACTTTTTCCAAAAAAGGGCTCTGTACGGGAACGTAAAATAATTCAGAGAATATTACAACACAAAGAGCATCAAAATATATTGTTTCCTCGCTAAATGCATCTGTAGTGGGCTCATCGGAAAAACAAGCTGCTTCGTAATCTCTGTCTTTGTCTCTCCTGCGAGCGACATATCTCCCTCTCCGTCGCAGCCCCATAGGAGAGACGAGGATCTCTCTATCCTTGTCAAGAGCTTCCTAGGGAATTTTCTCTGGCCTTTTCTGGCTCCGGCGCACTCGTAGCGCATTTGACTGATTCGATTTACTGCTCACCACTGCTTATTTTTTTCTGCGCATATGTCTGCAAGTGTGCAGTGTCACACGGACCTTCGCATATGAACATGACTTGTTTAAATTTATAACAATTTAAAATCATTAAAACAATGGTTCAATTATTTTTAATACTTCTACCATCAATGTAGAGAATAATTTGTATTTTATGATTCTCCCTTAGTTATTGTATACATATTAAAATACATCAATTGTCTTCCTGCGATTTTTGCGACATAACTAATTATGTATTAGGAAAATCGATCACAATATATGGTTCCATGTAGAAAATTTCAAGTGATTTTGGTTTTTATTTGGTTATTTATTTCACCTTTATATTTCATGTGTTGTTTTTATGCGGGAACAAGTAATAAAAAGGGGCAATTTTAAATTGTACTCTGTGGATTGGAGAAGTTCATATGTAAAGTATTTACTGATATACAGGGTGTCCTAAAAGTGTTATATTTCTTTGAAAATGTATTAAGGAAAATCACGGACCAATCAGAGCGCTCAGCAAGTCCTGCCGGTGAGCCGGCATCGTCTGCGGTAGCCGCACTCCGATTGGTTCGTGTTTATCGTTAATTAATCCGTAACAAAGTCGCGGAGAAGACTTTTGTAAAAGAAAAAGTTATTTCAAGTAGCTTCAGGAACTGTCCCCTTCAAGGAAACACCCTGTATATATCATTCTTAGTGTTGTACGAACACACCTTATTTCTTGCAATGGCGTCGCCGGTTCTTCCGGCAAGCGGACGTACGACTTATCACTGTGTCTTGCGTCTTTCATACTAAAGAACTGCAGAATGACGGACGACGTGGTAATTTTGGAAGATCCTGTCCAGAAGGAAGAAGAAGTTGCTCATTTCCAAGCACCTGCAATTCAGCATAATCCTAACGGATGGGGTCCTTGCGAATTACCTGATCAATTCAAGGATATACCTTATCAACCATTTTCGAAAGGCGACAGATTGGGCAAGGTTTGTCATACACATTTCTCTTTTCACTTGGAAAATCATTTCGAAAATGCTTTCACTTCTTGTACTATATTATTATTTGTCATAGATATCGGACTGGACAACTCCAGCTTTCCAGGATAAGAAGTTTTCCAGTACGTATCGCTTCTTATTTCTACTTAACCTCTAGTTCCACTACGGTTTATAGTACAGCATTTTTTTTATCATGTTATACAATGTTTCGAAACTTTTCAATTGCGAAAAATATTTATTATTGCCACTACATAACAATTCACGTTCATTAATCCCTTAAGTGATTGGTGAAAATCAAGGAAGCAGTCCACAAAATTATCAATCTTTTTTCTTTTGATTATTGGTTGGATATATCGTTCTTAGTAAACAATAGCTGGTAAACAATAGCTTTTCATTTTGTAAAAGTAAAAAAATAAGTGAGAAATGGTGTACAAAATATATAAGAAGTTGTGCAAATTATAATTGCAATGCGGAAGAACAATTAACATGGAACACTAACAATTCTAATACAATTTTTACAACTCTTATATGGTTTTAAAATTCTAACAGCTGGCTCAAGGCTAAACTTCATATCAAAGAAACAGATTTCTTTCTTCCTTTGCATAGACATGTTCATCATTGATATAAACATTTCAATATACATTTCAATCATCTTTGTCGCATTTTTTGGAATACTTATTGGAAATACAATTCATGTTACATGCGGATGATTCAGCCAAGTATAAAATATGTTTATGAATTAAGAAAGATGTTTTTATTTTTGTAGATAAATATACATCACAGTTTGGCTCAGGTAGTCAGTATGCATACTACCATGATGAAGATGAAACAACATTCCATTTGGTTGATACAACTCGTGTACAAAAACCACCGTATCAACGCGGTGGTCGGTTCCGACACAATCAAAGGAATTTACGTGGTCGTGGTGGACAACGGGGTGCTTTGAGCCAGATGCAACAGCTTAGCAAACTAAAACTCCGTGAACGAGAACGCAAAGGTCAAACGAAACGATGGGGTAGACAGCAAGGGTTACGAAACCATAAAAATCAACCTCCGATTAAAATTCGTGACGCATCTGTTACTGTAAGACCAGACTGGGTAACTATCGAAGAAATGGATTTCCCTCGTTTAGCGAAATTATCTTTACCTGGCGTAAAGGATGGCGAGGACATTTTATGCTGTGGCTCGCTCGAGTATTATGATAAAACGTATGACAGAGTAAATGTTAAAAGCGAGAAACCATTGCAAAGAATCGATAGAATTTTCCATACAGTTACAACTACTGACGATCCAGTCATTCGTAAACTCTCAAAGACAGAGGGAAACGTTTATGCTACAGATGCAATTTTAGCAACAATCATGTGTTGTACTCGAAGCAATTACTCTTGGGATATAGTAATTGAAAAAATTGGAGATAAACTATTTTTTGATAAGCGTGACAGCACTGAGTTTGATTTACTGACTGTAAATGAAACCAGTGTTGAGCCTCCCCAAGATGATGGAAATTCTTTAAATTCTCCTAGGAATTTAGCTTTAGAAGCTACCTTTATCAATCATAATTTTTCGCAACAAGTATTGAAATCTAGTGAACCTCGATATAAATTCGACGAAGGAAATCCGTTTATTTCAGAAGAAGAGGAGGGTGATGTTGCTAGTGTTGCATACCGATACAGGAAATGGGATTTGAATAATGAAATTGTTCTCATCTCAAGATGTGAACATGATGCTGTTATGCAAGGCCCCAATAATGAAACTCAGTTTTTGACTATTAAAGCACTGAACGAATGGGACTCGAAGTTAGCCAATGGTGTAGAATGGAGACAAAAACTAGACACTCAGCGTGGTGCAGTTCTGGCAAACGAATTGCGTAATAATGCATGCAAGTTGGCAAAGTGGACTGTCCAAGCATTATTAGCTGGTTCTGATCAACTGAAGTTCGGATACGTGTCAAGAGCAATGGTTAGAGACTCTAGTAAACATGTTATCCTTGGTACCCAACAATATAAACCAAATGAATTTGCAACACAAATCAACCTTAACATGGACAATGCTTGGGGTATTTTGAGATGTATTATTGACATTTGTATGAAGCAAAAGGACGGAAAATATCTTATTATGAAGGATCCTAATAAGCCGATGATAAGATTATATGATATACCGGATAATACATTCGAAAGTGAAGGAGAGGAAGATGACGACGACGATGAACCTGTTAACGATGCTTTCCAAAATTAAAAGACTCGTCAAGGTCGTCCCAGATATTTCCAATTACTGTCTTGAAACTCATTGATTTGTACTATGAGCATACTTTGTAAGAGACAAACATATGGACAAATATACAACTTATAATGAAACCTGTTGTAAATCCAATTTCTAAAACTCAAAAAATGTCATCTTTTCTATTATTATTTACATTGTGAAGATTTACATTAAAAATCTTTTCATTTTCAATTTATTATACTTTTTGTATGCTTTATAATGATCACAGATAGTATGTAAGTATTTTTTAATGAATGTATATTGAATAAGCTTTAGGCCAGATCTGGCCCATAAGCAGATTTATAAATGTACAATGGTATATGCGCGCCCTTTTCGTTGAAATTGAAAATGCAGGAGTTGAAGTCACTAAAATCGTCGCTAGATGGTATAGATTTAGGTTATGCTCCTTATTAGTTAATATTCGAATCACTGTATGGTGCAGCACTTAGTTTGTTACTTTGATCACTTTATATTATTATTTTTTGATAGTAATTCATTAGCAAAGTTGCAACCTAAGGAAAAAGTTACTTCAGATTACCTCAGGAATCACCCCAAAAGGTGTTACACCATTTTTGGAGCACCCTGTATATTAGATATGCAAACTATGAAATTGATGGGAAATCGTAAAATATGTGACAGTCAAAATTGGTACTTTATAATGATATTATGAAACATGATATTATGTTTTCTATTCAAGCTAAACATGAATTATTTAAATGAATGTTATATACACATGCACTGATAAGTAATGTAATTCTGCATTCAAACGTACATACGGGTATTTTCTTCTAATCGAATATTGTAAAATTAAGATATGTTTCATACGTAAAATCAATACACTATAAATTTGAAATATTACTGAAGTGGTCGGTATTATGTAAAAGGATAACTTTATGTAATATACATATATATTTAGGTACAGTTTTTAAAAAGAAATCACCTCAATATTATAATTTTATATTTGAACATTTTCTAGTATCATAACACTATTGGTGAGTAGAAATAATATAAACAACAAAAAAAACATGTCTAACAATGTCTAATAATGAAACATAACACAACTATATACGTACCTATTTAGAAGTTACGGCAATGTTCATGAAAATTTGTACGTGTGATATGTTAGTATTATTCTTTATTAATATCTTTCGGTAAAAAGAGCACAAACGATTTTTTTAGACATATCTTTCTATTTTGTGAATTGTTAAAGTGTATCGAAGGCATAACAAATTTACTTGATTTCCTGATACGAGATTAGATCTGTTCGAATAAGGTTATGTAGTTTTTCGTCAAATATATATAATCCAATATAAGTTATATATTCTCTGAATATCGTACTATGCATTATAATTTTAAATAATAACGTATACAATATTAATTACATATTTGTGGCAATAATAGAGAACATATTAATCTTTCTCCTTAAATAGTTCTTATAGTTGAGATTCATGCATTGTTACATTTACCATAAATTAATGACAATCACAGCTTCTTTTAAATTCGAGAAGATGAAATAAATATTAACCTGTAACAAATAACTAAAGTGAAAGTAAGTTTATGTTCAGATTTATCGAGGAACAGAAGGAAATGAAGAAAATTATTGTCTCATAGAGGTTTTCAAGTTATCAAAATTAGATTATATGTATAAAAAGAACCAATATTTTCTGACAGTTTTTACTTGATTTTTCGGACAAATTCTTCTATGTATTAACTAAGTATAAAATAAATGTTTTGTTTCCCATCAAGATAAACAGAAAGAATTAAAATGGGTGCTGGACAAAGTGCTCGGAGACTTACCATTGATAACGAAGAAGAAATAGATGTAATTAAATTATCAAATTCAGTTGTACAACGATTGACTCAAAAAGTGAACGAATCTAACGTTCAATCAGGAAACGAAGTAAGATCATTTCCTATGACACAACCGTTTGCCAATAAAGCTGTACCTTCGCCGCCATCTCAAAGTGAAGATGCACCACCATCTGGATATCCTGTGTATTATTATCCGCAGTTAACATTAACTGCTCTTGAAATTCAGCAACAAAAAGAGCAAGAACTTCTGACTCAAGATCAATATTGGCAAAAGCGATTAGAAAATTTAGAGCAACATCACTTAAAAATTAATCAAATTATAGACGAGGAATATAAAAAGGCTGTGGAAGAGTTGTATGTAGATGAGGGTATGTATCTCAGATTCATAATTGTCAAAGTACATTGAAAAATGTGTGAGAAAATTGAATGAGAAACAGAACGTGAAGAAAACATTTTATACTGAACACATGCGAGTTTGAACTGAAAATTTGATTTTTCTGCAGATAAGAAGAAGCTCAATATCCACAATAGTGTACAGCCATGTCTAGAGAGTACGACGAAGGTACTTAAGTGTTACCAAGAAAATTCGAAAGAAATTCTGAAATGTTCCAATTTAGTCGAAGAATTTTCTAATTGCGTGGATCAACGACGTGCAAGAGTGATTGCAGCACGCTGCTAATATTTTCCGATATTAAGCATAGTAATTGTTTCACATCTTAGTAAACCAAACTGATGTGAAATTTGATGTTGTTTAATAAAACCATTTTTAGTCATTGCCAATAAATTAAATTATGTATACGAAGATTTTGAATATTTATTATATATTTACATTACTAATACTTAAGTGTATTAGTGATTGTTTATCTGTAAAAGCTTACATCAATAACAAAGCAAAGATTACTTAAACTAAAAAGACTACAGTTTGAGGAAGAGTTTTTCAATTTAGTAACATTTATTCCATACATAATTCTTGTATTATAATCTTATTTATCTGTAATTTGTTGACATTAAAGTTTATTTTTCTTATATTATGTCATCAATTTTTACAGTCCATTATTGAATACAGTAAATAATTATACATACTCGTATATACATACTCTTTAACATATCATTTCTACTTGAAACATAACTTTATACCATATATTTTTTAAATTACAACACAATTATCAAAATTTGTAAGGAACAAGTAATCCCTTCACATAATTTCGATGCGAAAAAGATGTACATTATATAAAGTAATTTTTATTGTTATAAAGTCTCATGTTGTCATCTGTTTTTGTATCAGATTTTTCACTTCGTCAAAAATGAGTGAAAAAGGTTCTTCTGTTACATCTTTCAAAATATTTGCTAGATACTCTTCCGTTAAATTTTTGTACATTTCCTCAGCTGTAAAATTTATAAAATATTTCTATTACCAAGGATACATGTAGAAATTCTAAAATTATATACAGTAACTTTCTATCATGTAATACAGGATCCTAGTGTATATATTCAAAAATTGTTTACATTTTATCGAAAAGTGACCAAATAGTTCACAGATAGCACAAACAAAGATAGTAGTATCCTTTGTGCCTATACTGGGTTTTCTAGCCCAAATGTAAATTCTCAAATCTTGATAATCTCCTTCAGAATCTGTTTTCGCTCTTGTAATATAAACATTGTGTGGTATCTCTGATTTTTGCAAATAATCAATTATTAAAAATATCCAATTTACAAATTCGTCTAAATTTCGAACATTTGAATATTTTATACAAAAGCCATTTGCAGGATATTTTCTTAAAATTTGTATAGGACCCATGAATTCGTCAAGATCCTGAAAAATAATAATAGTAAATTAATATACATAATTAATAAAACAGGAAGATATAGCAAAATTTATATTTACAATATGTTCCAATAGCATTTTGTGATTTAAGCAATATAAATGCCAATGAAGATGGTTTACTGATGCGTGTGCACAGAGACTATTGAATGCAACTCGAATATATCTAAGAACATAGTATAATTTGTAATTAATAATTTGTTGGAAACGTTAGAAAAAGGTGATAATATTTAAATATACTTACGGATCATGACTTAATGCAAATATACGCAGTGCTTTATACAAACTATATTTTGTCACAACCTGAGGCAATTGTTTACATCTCTCAGGTATCAATAAGGAGTGACAGTACTCTAGTGGACTAATATTAATTGCAATTACGTCTTCTTTATTTTCATCTAAATACATTATTTCCTCTTCTAAAGAAATTTGCGTAAAATTGAAACGTTTTACATCGAAAGGCTGTGTCATTGAAGTGATATGTTCAGGAGATCTTCTATTGTAACCACGATCAACATTCAGCTAAAGTCATTAAGTAATTATATATATAATTGCAATTTCTGGAAGATTGTTTACATTTTTGATGATCTTATCTGATTTGATAATATCGATGTTATGTTTTTATAATCATAGCATTGGATCTTAGCTTGGATCACAGCTTTGGATCTTAGCTAAGATCCCTAGGGTAGAGTAATCATATTTTTCAAGCATCAGAAATATTTATACATATGCAATTGTTTTAACACAAGTAAAAAATACGTCATTTCATTGTTTAAAAGTAAAACTGTGTATTGAGCATTAATGTTTTTTTAAACTAAAAATAATTTAAAGTGGGTTGAGTACACTATATGATCTGAATATACAAAAGCATTTTCATTAAAGTTGTTATATTACCTGAGCTAAGAACTGATACTTTCCACTTAATAATTTTGAATTCTCAATGTTTAGTATATAACGAAATGTTCCTTTATTTTGAGCATCTTTCCATTTTTCTTTTAAGACAGAATCAAAATCAAATTCTTTGTTTTCTTGGGCAGATTGGGTACCACTATTTTCTGTTTTAATAGGATTGAGCATGGCGATGTTATTGGAATTACAGGTCATGATCTTATTTTGTAATGAAAATCGAGTTCCCTTTTACAATTTAAATGATTTCGAACTTTTTCTTTTAAGCCTTATGGTTCTATTTCAGTTAAAAAATTGTATCAATATTGTTAGAGCTGATGATAGGATTCTATTGTTTTCTTCATGTGCCCTCGTATTTCTTTTAAACTAAAGTGCCTCTATGACAAAGTACCATCTACCTTTAATTTGAGTCGTCAAACATTTCAAAATTTCTACTGGAATACATTTTAAGTAAGCTCCAGAAATTCCTCCTAAATTCGTGCGAATTTTATCAAAGTTTCAGATGGCGCTTTTTCAATTTGTTATCTGTCTTCTAATAGGCTCAGATTCATGAGTTATATTGTATGCGCTGTGACCTAATTTATCGGTTGTCGGTATTTCAAATCCCATAAGGTAACTGGTCTACTCCTATATCTCGTTTCTGCTAATACTATTAATACACATATAATTTTGCAACTCACTTGACGCTAACAAATGCAAACGGCGCCATATTAAAATGTAATAGTATTTATAGTACATAAAATTATAAAAACATTTTAATATCTTTTTTATCAATACGAATATTTGGAAACTTACCGTTCGATATTCTAATACTTGTGGTCAGGAATTTACATAACTCGACGTTAGAGAATGTAAATGGTGCGAACATTTAAACGTCATAAACAGATACATATATTTAGACATATAAAGGATAATTCGTATTATAAATTCGGATAATATTTGAGTGAAATTATTTTCTCTTATGACACTATTTAACTTTTATTTACAACATTTTTCGATATCTTCAATAGCTTCGGAGACATTCGAGAGGAGTTATTTAAATAGAACACCTTGTATACATCGTTCTATTGTGTATGTATATCTAGCATCCAACTGTATTCACATCAACACATTTATCACGATATACAACCCGCACACGGCGATCAATGCCTATGGCAAGAACATTTGTAACAGTCAAAAACTCGATAATAGAACGTTATTCGAACCGCGTACTTGAGAAATGCGAAATTTTACTGATATCAAGTTAAAATTAGGTAGAGGAGACGAGATATTTTACACTTATTTTTATTCGAAGTTGTATCTCGAAAAAAGAAAATTCAATATTCTTTTTTCATTTTTCGGTACCTTATCGACATAAAACCTACTTGGGCATTTTCATAAACATAAGAACAAATATATGTTGTTATAAGTGTTATTAAATCTACAGGGGGGTAAAACACAAATGCGACCAAAGTGTAAAATACAAAATATCATTAACTTTCTTAATATTTCGTATAAAACTGTTATTTTCGTCGAATCAAGCTAAACAGATTGGTCAAATCTGTTCACGTATTCTGCAATAATGTGTAGAAACAAATTTCAGTTGCAATTAATTAAAATCATGTAAATCTTAACGCGGTGCTATCTTTTTGTCCGGAAGTGCAGAAGGACATTTATCGATATCGAAAGGAAAATTTATGGTTCGAGCCTGTCTATATCTCTACATTTCCGTTAACGTGGTCCTGTGTATAGTTAATTCACCGTTTTCTTTGTAGGAGGTGGTGTATCGCGATAACAGACGGATATCCAGTGGCGCATTAAGCGGTGGTTACACCGTCTTCGGGTCTCCTCCCTTATGATTATCGTGTAGCATAAACGAGATCGTTCTTTAGGCTCTTTGTGCACGCGTATGTAAATATTAGCAGAGGATGATGAGAGCCGCCCCCATCTTTGCCAGTTTCTTTCTCTTGCCTCTTTTCACGTTATTGTCCAGTCGTTGACCATCCTCCGCGACCATACATCTCAGCGGCCGTCGCGACGACACTCTGAAGGCCCGCTTTCAAACATCACCGAAGACGTCTCTCTGATACTGTCCTTTATTCAAACGCGGCCAACCTCGAACTTTTCACTGCGTTCCAGGGGATCGTTTTTTTTTAACCGGATCACCCCGGGCGTTTCATTGGACGATTCTGAAACATTTTCTGAATGCGTTTAATGTTTTTCTCGTCAGCATTCGTTGAATAACCTTGAATTCACGCGGAGTTTAATTGTCTTTTTTAATTATTCCCCAGATGTACTACATATAGCGTCCCGTTCTGGTTTGTATACGGCCTCCTAAAAGTTTTAGCACGGCTGGCAAGTACCAGCCATGCTGTCCAGGAAAATGGTCCAGCTGCACTGTTCTCAATGGCAATTGACGCATCGCAAACCCGCAGATGGCGGAAAAGGTACTCTAATTTACGGTCCGGTTTCTTCGAACAAGGGACTTTTGTGCAGCGTTCTGTACTCTGCCAGTGGAAACAGCGTTCCAAGCTCTCCCGAACGCCCCACAACCAGAGAGAACTTCTCTAAAATCATTATTAGCTTATTTTCAATTTATTAATCAATTTAGGGGGTTACTCTGGTTTTTCATTTTCAACAAATCGTTTTCTCTCTATTTCTTTATGCAGTTTCGTGCATTTTTGACGACGACGACACAGAATATTTATTTCGCGGGGCAATTACAAAAATGATAATAATTGTGAAGAATAGGTCCAATGCATTTCCTGTTTTGATTAGGGTCACGAAGAATGTGGTGCTTCAAGCGTGTCGTTTACATGTCCGTCGTGTAGAAGATGGAAAAATTAACATAATATAATATGAATTTAAAAAAATTGAAGATATTTGTTCACTTATACTTTCTCGTTGTTAAACACAACAAAACAAAATTATGTACCACTGTTTGAACGGTAAGATTTTACTTTATTTATTTCATCTCGATATATTGGGTTGGCAAGAAAGTACTTTCGGTATTTTAAGGCGAAGTAGAGCCCAATTTTTTTGTCCAAGCAATGAATTCTAATGAACAAGATATTCTCGATTTCGTTCGATGATCTTTTGCCAAAAAGAATAAATAAGAAAATATTTTATTGATTAAAGTTCATCGCTTGAATAAAGAAATTCGGTGTTTTATGTCACCTTAAAATACCGAAATTACTTTCTTGCCAACCAGATACATATGTACACAGCAATTTTAATATTATTAATAAGTTTGTTAGAGCCACCACGTATGTATCTTTGATAGTTGTCGATTAAAATTTGTCGAATTCTTACAACGTATTAGAAATAGTGGTGCAACGATTCGCGTGGATCCGCGAATTTGGTCCGGTAACGGAGTCCAACTAATTGTGCGAGTTTACATGGTAGGGCGGCGCGATCGTGTCGATCGGCGAACAGGTTTTGGAGATACACGACACGCCGCGAACTGTACAGCAGCGAGTAGCAAGCAAGCAGTAGGTCAGCGCATGCAAAGCTCTATCGGTGATCCCAATCTTCTGCTTTGACGAGGATGTGTGATCAAGTACAGTCCAAAATTAACACCGCGCCACAGGATCCACCGGCGAAGCAACGTGGCGTCACGAACAACACGGGAACCAGTTGATTCGCCCCTTTGCCGCGTGCGCTACCGACGATTTGTCTTTTGAACTGGGTCGAAAAGATATTTAATCGAGCCAATTCGCACGCGTGCCTTGTTCCATGCGCGGTTCTCGAGCACTTTTCACAAAAAATTCGCGTTTTTTTTATAGACAATGGAACATCGGCAGAAAGTTTTTGTCGTGACATTTGTCAAAGTGAATGTTGCGGACACTATTGTTGTGAAGATTATATTGGGTTGGCAAGAAAGTAATTTCGGGGTGTAATAGGGCCGAGCTGTTTAATTCAAGCAATGAACTTTAATAAACAAGATATTTTCCATTTTGTTCGATGATCTTTTGCCGAAAAGAATAAATAAGAAAATATTTTATTGATTAAAGTTCATCGCTTGAATAAAGAAATTGGGTTTCACTTCACCTCAAAATACCGAAATTACTTTCTTGCCAACCCAATACATACAGGCATGTCCAAAATCGATGACATAAAACATGTATTTTTAGTATAGTTTTTATTTAGGAAACTTTCCGACATCTTATAAAACGTTCAGATTAATCTTGAAATGAATGTTAATGTATTCTGCAAAGAATGCATTGGGGTAATTAGAGGGAAGATGCCAAACAATCATAACTCAGAATTTATTCAGTAAATGTTAGTACAATCGCATCTGCGAGCGCTTTGTTACGACAATTGGTAAAGGAATTATTGGGCGTTTGTTTTAATATACAACGTATATATATATAACTATATTTCAGGAAGATTATTCTGCAACGTCTGCGAAGGTTTATGTTTTGCTGCCGTTCATTTTATGTTCTATAAAAGAGGATGAAAGTGGTATCAACTGCGATGGATCACTGGTAGGAAAGACGCTATTTTTCTTATTTGTTCCGAGTTAAACAGACATAATTGGTAGAAGTGCTTTACTTAAAAATGGCCGGACATTTTATTCGGAAAAATATTTTTATAAGTTAACAGTAAGTTATTATTTATCTAGTAGTCTGCGTTTTATAGTGCATAATTTTGATCATAAGCAGAGTAAGTTTATATTCGATTTTGTATAAATCCCACACGACGTGGGACAGATGCCACTTCATTAACTGACCTTTCCCATTATTTTCATTTAATTTTACACAACAAAATTGAAAACTGTTTTTGTTTATTAAAGAATATGGATGTACTAGTAGTAGTGTAGTAGTATTTATTTATTTCGGCCTCGCGGCCAAAAAATTGTACTTGGTTTACAGTTTTTTTCTTTATGTCATCCATCCATTCTTCCATCCATTCATCCATATTCCATGCCAACCCATACCCCATTGCTTATTGTTTATAATCGATGTTAATCTATCCTAATGCTTCACATCTAATATTGCCTCTCGCTCTCTCCATTTGGCTATTTCTTTCCTTTTTCTCTCGATACTCCTAAGCCAGTCTGCTATTTCTCCCACTCTTTTATCTTGTACAATCTCTTTTCAATACTTATATTTATTCTCTCTACACCTTCACAGTCCTCTGCCAGATGCTTTAGCTTCCTCAGGTGTTTCTCGCATATATCATGCACATTCTCTCTTCCTCCTTTCTCCAATATTTATTCCCTTCTTCCATATTTCCACATCTTACTCTAGCCATCAGGCTCTGAGTGTCTCCTTCTCCTTTCCCCTCTAGGTATCTTGGTACCCTCACTACGTATACAATATGGATGTACTGTAATAATAAAATATAATTTGTTATTAGCTCCTAAGGAAAAAGCGTGGCGTCCCTCCTACTATGGCTCTATGCTCGGTAGTGCAGAAGGGTACCGAATCGGTACAGTAAAGTCGAGATTACTGTCCTCAGTCAACACCGGGTTCTAAATGAATCGAAATGTTCAACTTTCTTAATTTTCATGATTTTTTAAATGAAATTTCACTATCGTATTTTTGGAATTTTTCTGATTAATATAAGATCAAACACGATATAATTTCGGTCGCAAGAAAGAACAGCGTATGGGAAAGAAAGAGACACTCATTCTGTCCTTCTCAATGTTCGGCTTCTCCTTTGAATTTCATTCTGTCCTTCTCTATGCTAGGACTCTCCTTTGAATTTCATTCTGACCTTCTGTATGTTCGGACTCTCCTTTGAAGTTTACAAAAATACGATCGCAACACCAAGATTACTGTCCACCAAAAATACGGCTGTTGGACAGTAAACCCGACTTTTATTGGACATGGGTGGTTAAATAAACTGACGACTGGAAGGACGTCGTATCGCATCGAAGGCTAGACTCAGAGCGAGGAGAAAACCAAAAGAGGCAATTCGGAAAAGTCCGTGGCCCACTTGAGATAAAGGATCAGGCCTGCGGACCTATCTTCGGCCACGCGATAAGTTTCATTCTGTCCTTCTCTATGCTTGGACTCTCCTTTGAATTTCATTCTGACCTTCTCTATGTTCGGACTCTCCTTTGAAGTTTACAAAAATACGATCGCAACACCAAGATTACTGTCCACCTAAAATACGGCTGTTGGACAGTAATCTCGACTTTACTGTACTACCGATCCGCAACACGCGTGTCCCATCGCCACGTGATTACCGCCATGAGGTGTCGTTCACAACAGAACGGTTCGGACCAATCGGAGGCACCGTCGCGTCGCAATCGAGTGACTCATTGTTAATTCACACGGCTAACCGACGCGACGCCGCGGGTACCCGGCGATTATGGAGAAAACTAGGTGAATTGATAACAACGGGGAACGATTCATCCCCGTTCGCGTCGAAAGGCGCCGAACAGAGCTGCGCAAGCGTCTTCTGGAACGGGGTTGGCGACGGTGCACAGCGTCGCGACGCTCAACGGCGCTCACTTCAATCCTCGCCGCGTGGCCGACTCGAACTGGGACGGAATTTTGAACCGGAAGTCGCGCGCTTTCGCCCGAAGATCGACTGCGACTCTCTAGACAATACATTTGATCGATTTCCCATCGGCAACCTTGAGTTATGTGGTGCGCGAGTGAAGAGAGAACGTGTACATTCGAGATGTGGACCTGTCGAGAGCCGGGGACTCTTCGCGAGCACGATCGTCGGGTCGATTGGGTTTTAGGAGCGTGCCATGGAGTTCTCTGAGTCGCAGAACTATAGCGACCTAACAGAACATCCGGCTCAAGCTGGGAAAATTAGTTCCGAGTACTTAGGGGAAGATATTAGTGATCGATCTAGGATAGCCGCGTAAAATCGAGTTAGAGTCGGTGACTGGGACTCCGTCGTACCGACTATAGTAATCTCGGCGAACGTTCAGGGTATCGGGAAGACTGTAGAAAGCCGAGGAACTAAGTTCGAGTTTGCAAAAGAGGAATGATTGGATTGACCTAAGTGAATACTTGATGGTCCGCGCTACTTCTCCAGCGAAGTCAAAGAATTGGAAGATTGTCCTGCTGCGATCATGGATTATCTGGCTCATGGATCGCAAAGAAGCTTCTCATGAATGGCTGAATTGTATTTAAACGATTTCTAGACTGATCATGGGACTCCAAGTCGGTGGAAGATGGAACTGCAGACATGACGGAGTGTGACATTGAGGACTGAGTCTCTGGGACCTCGCACGGCTGTCTTCGCCATAGCTCTCCGCCCGAAGGACACGCAAGGTCAGCTGTTTCACCGTGATTCTAGAAATTTTGCTTTCTTCTCGATATTTTCCAAGATATTTTCGCATGATACAGCAGGTGAGAACCTCGAGACGCTTTTCGGTCGAAAATGCTCCCGATCGAGTCGTCTGTGAAAACATCAAAATATCTTTTTAAATTACGAACGACTGTTCGAATATTGGTCCACGATTTTCTTTGGTTGCTTTGCAGCAAAAAACTGAGCAACAAGTTCGTGCAAACGAATTTGGTCAGAAAAGTGATCCTTGATGATCCTTCTTCTAAAAAATTGCAGTTTTAGACGTTTACGCGAAGTTTGAGAGTTATAACTTCGTGGGAAAAAAGTCGGACAACGATCTACCCGGCCTCATTTCAAAGAGTAGGTCTACTTTTCACACATTCAGGTTATTTTCTTCTCTGTTTGCACTAGAGTACAGGGTAAAGAGAGGACGGTGCTCTCTTCTTGATGCAAATTCAAATGCCCTCAAAATGTTTCACCTGTTGTAACTCGAGCAACGATCTACTTCATCTTGTAGGGTGAAACCTACCCTCTTCAGACCTCTAAGTAAGTCATTTTTATGAAGATTCCCCGTGCATTAAGGGTGGCAAAGTGAACATGACCATTTCCTTGAAAAATTCAGATTCGGATGTCCTTCGCGCTTCTACTATTGCTTGAACGCCTTACCGTATATACTCATGGTTAAATATTAAACTATCTTAAGCGAGTGTACAGAGCGCCACCATGCAAATTAGAACTGCTTAATTATCACTGCCCAAGCGTAGCCAGCGTACTTCAATTTCAAATCCCACAGTTTGTCTTCAATATTTATTTTCTCGGAAACTTCGCCGTGGAAATGGAAGAATATTAACAGTCTCGGAAGTTATAAACCAGAACATATGATGTGTTATGAGAGTTTCGTACAATGTGTTTAATGGCTTGCGAGATACAGTTTAATGAAGGAGGCTCGCGAGAGATTAACGGGAGGTGATCTCGGAGATAGTAATTACGAACTTTCTACAAACTCAGGTGGTTTTGAAGTTTCGAATGTTTAGAGACTAGTCGATTTTTATCAATTTGTTTACCATTCGAATCACGGAAATTGTGCGGAAGACCGCGTTTATGGACTCGCGCGATTATGGATTATCGAAAAAAAATTCGACGCGTACAGTGGATCGCAAAAGTATTTGAACGCTCGGCATTGAAAGATATAGCCATTGTGATCGATAACTCGAGAACGAAATGGTTAATTTTCAACATATTTTTTAAACAAATTATTATTTCTTTTAATCACCAAGCGTTTCGAAATTATTTAAAAATTAATATAAAATTAGGGTTTTGAAATTTTCGTCTAGGCCTGATAGTTTCGGAGATATTCAATGATATAGATTTTTCAACCCCTACTTCGAGGGCTGTTTTCACCACCTTAACACGAATGTCGGCAGCTAAAAGAAAATATACGTGTGAAATATTTTTTTGAGTTCTGTGTCATACAAAAATTCATTGGGTAATCTCCCTTGTAAGTGTGTGAAAAAAATTGATCATTGTCGATCAACTATACTTTTACAAGTGACTGTACACATTCGAGCGATTATGTCGCGGTGAATGAAATGTAAATTCGATGGATGAAAGAGAAACGGATGCATGGAATCAGATTCGACGGACGAAAAATACAAAAATGGGGTTCGTTCAAAAAAATCGTTAACTGGCCATTGTGGGCCTGAATAATTATTCCGATTGGTTGCCACACGTTCGAAAATACCAGTGTGGACCAACAATACTTGGAACTGACTAACAATTGCTACTTTTAAAAATCTTATAAAACGTTAAAAGTTAAATTTAGTCTTTAATAGCAAAAGTTAATGGAACATAAATCAAATATGTTGCAGTAGTTTTAAGCACTCGTTATTAATTCCTCTTGAACCTTCTATGATCGAAAGAGAATATGCAATAAACATTTTCCTGTTTCTTGTAAAAAATTGTCACCAATGAAACAGATCTAATCACTGCAACTGTAAGAGAAATTGTGACACAACAGGTGAAGGCTTAGGGGATGAAACAACCCTCCAAAGTTTGTCAAGAATCTTTTTAGCACTTTTATAGCAATAATTTCTTAGAAGAAACAGGAAAATGTATATTGTATGCGTATATCCTCTTTAAGTCCTTCAAAAGGAATGAATAAAAAGGTTGATCGAAAGTTTAAAGTTTAAAAGAATAAGGTACAAGAAACCGTCCCAAGTAGAGAAGAAGATTTTGTTTGAGTAGCATTGATGTGTATCGTATCAGTCCCATCACTAGTGCCAACCCCGACGTAAACGGACCCCAGATCCATTTATTCTGCTCGACCAGGCGGTACTGAGGCCATGATTGACAGGTATGGGTTAGGTAGAAAGACCGTTGTCGCGAAAAAGAACGTCGCTTCCCTGTGGTACATATATCCGCAGATTTTCGTTTATTTTATGCGACCAAGGCACATTGAATTACAGTAGAATTGTCGATTATCTGAACTGACCGGAAGAATACGCAAATAGATAGTAGCCGTAGATTTGGCAAGGTCCGAATTAATGTGAACGCATTGTATCGGAGTAGTTACACAGCAAACCCTTAACAGGGTTTCAATGGTTCGTGCTAGGTTTGAAGATAAAACACAAGCGGTTACATTTCACCGTAACAGTTTTCTTAATGAATTACGTAGTTACCACCGTTTTCTACAATTGTCCGGAAAATGTTAAAATGTTAAAATGTTGGCCTGTCGAGCTATCGAAATGTTGAGAAATTGAATAGTTGAAACGTTGTAACGTGATTATAATTAATACACGCGTAATTGAGAATTGCGAACTACATTTATTTAATTTCATTATTGTTTATATGTATGTGTAGAAGATATTGTAATTTGAATGTAGCGTGGACTAGTTATTTGTAAATATCTCCTGAATTTCGACCTTCACGTATCAGCGCACTCAAAATTACATAAATCGTGAAATTTTATACCTGCGATAGGAAGAGTACCTTAATTACGTCTCGCGTAAAATATACAGAATCGTTATCACGTTCTCTTTGATAAAAAATTGATGGTAGCGCAATTGTGCGTTCGCACATTTGATTGGGCTGTAAATGTAAATTGTGATTCCATTTGTTAAAGATTATTAGTTAGGTGTTGCTGGGCGAGAATTTCAGTCATAAATCGACGTCTCGAATGCAAAAGGATTCTGGTTCGTGCGTTTTGTGCTAGGTTTCCAAAGGACAATCAATAAATATCGATTAGTCGGCTCCCCGTGCATGAAGAAACTTGTATTATCCTATTATGGACTCATCGTACAATAGGTGATATGGTTCGGAACATTCGTTAAATTCGGTAGCGTAAATAACTGTTAATGTAAAATTGAATGCGATACAATAGACCGTGATCTGCCATTGAATTTATCAAATAAACGGAAACTTTGATTGCATTACAATCGGGTACTTCGTATAATACGTATTTCAAGAAAGTAGTAGTAGAGTAGTGTTAATGTTGTAATCTATAATTCGGAATACAATTGTTATTTATGTGTTATGACAACCAGACAATTAACAATATAAAAATTTTATTTAAAAACTTCATATAAAAGTGTTTTGTAAATTATTAATAACAGGTATGATATTATTAATTAAAGTATCATGGCGGTTTATTAATACCGAAAATCTATATACGAAGTTGCTCTTAGCATTATTAATGTAGTGGCTTTTATAAAAGTATCTTTTTCCGTTTCTTACGCTTTTTAAATAGTCAACAGCTATTTATTACTAGATTGAAAACACGTCGAAGAAATAAATGAATTGATTCAACTTTTTTTTAAGTGGACCGTTTGTTTAGTATGCAGTCACTTTTTTTCGCACACAGTCTTTACGTAATTATGTTCCTCGCTCTAACCTATGAACGACTGTTTTCACTCTCGCACAATGAAAAGTAAAAATTTTCTGAACGTAATTGCAATTTGTTATTCAAGAGCCCGGTTTATTATTTTAATGGCGCAGTCTGTCGAGACGCCATTCTGTCAAGCATTTTTGAGGACTTCATAGAACTGCTGTTAATTTGTATTGTCATTAAATTTGATTGCAATTGTCCGACTGACTGACTTCCATATCTATTTCGACTTTTGTAACATATTAGATACCGTAATAACTGCTGTCACGGTTTTAAAAATTATTGTGGTTTATTACGATACTATAGATAATGCAATACAATATTAAAAGTATTATAAATCAGTTATTCATTGTATTTTTTTGGACCGGGAAGTTTGCACATTATAAAAAGTTCAGAAATTCATAGAATGTGATTCTGTTGTAAAAAAAATTAGAGTTTTAATTGAATTATATTGAATAATTTTTACATCATAATTTTAATAGTCAATGCAAATAATAATGACGTTACTTGAATTGAATAATGGGATTAATATTCGTCCAAGAAAATTGATCATCAATCATTATTATATGATATTTAATAATTTTTGAAAATTGTGTTTCCATGTTGTAGTACCAAAACTAATGGAATAATGATGTCATTACACGTAACAAAAGTGTCATTGTGGTCTTTTAAGCAGCGCCGTATTGAGCGCTCTGCAAACATAATCACATAGTAATCCCTTTTCATTGAAGCGAAGACAGGTTTGAGGAGCAGTGTAGGTACAAAGGTAGACTCATATACATACATGTACATATCCACCTTTCTCATGAATAATATAAGAAATTTTGAATAATAACATAATTCAATATGCATACTACCGTCCAATTATACATGAAAGTAAACTAAAATGATGCTTTACGAATTAATAATAAAAACAGTCGAATTCTATCTAAAGTGCTCATAATGCTCTATGCACTGATAAAGGTAGTGTAATGAATGGTGTTGTATTGAAACACCTGATAGCTAATAAATTAATCAAATCAGTTTACTTGTTTTTCGATTACAAAGATACGAGGACTCCATTAATGACTGTCAATTTACAACTTCTGTATATATGTAGTCACGCATCTTGATTAGTAATCGATTGCAGCTAAATTACACATTAATAATTCGTATCATCGTTCGGTCGAAATTAATAATAAATCATACACGAACGAAATGGGTCCAATTATCGTTATTTAGTTTGCACGTACACAGTCCTTTCATTTGTTTGTAGGTTAGGTACACCGCATATTCGAGAGAGTCAAGGACTGCCGACAAACATTAAAAAATAATTATTTAAACAAATTTTTCTTTGTTCACATTCTGACCTATTTATTTTCTGCATTAAATTAGATAAAATATTTTACAATCACGTTTCCTCTGCAATAGTATATCCTTAATGTAAATAAAAGTACATTATACGATACACACACACACACAGATATGATTTAATAAAATCATAACGAACATAATAATTCAATAAACAATTATCCAATATATAACTCATGAAATTACACAAAATTATATTATTCATAATCGAACTTTGAAAATTTGATTTCTAATAATATTATTCGTACAATAAATCGTAAAATTTTGTGCATCATGTATTACACTTAACTTAATAACAATTTAATAATGTTGTCCAAAAGACATAATGATGTCCATGAAATTCAGTAAATACACAAACATCGAAAGTTTCTAATAAACACTGGTCGTATTATCTTGTTTAACGCAGTCGGTTAATAAAAAATCAAATTACTTAAAGCTAATTAATTACATGTATATAGAAACCCGATAGCGTTTATCGGCCTGTAATTACTGATTTTAATTGGCGCGGAAGTTTTACGAGCTTTACCATTCGATAAACAAATACACGCGAAAAAATCTTTCGAGAAAGCATAACTCGATTCAGAGTTTATCGAGAGTTCCAGTCGCGCGCGGATTTACACGACGCACACGGGAGGAAAAAACCTCTAGATAAATACTTGTGAGTGACTACTAGCATACATACGTGAACAGCGTATACGTATATCGGGGAACCATAGCGAAGCACGTTTCGTGAAAGAGTTGATAAAGAGCACGAGAACAGGAGGGCACACGCCACCCTTCGTGAACCGCGTTTAACCTAATACTGGAAAACCGTCACGAACATCTTGAGTAACAAGTATTAAGCGCGTGTTTCGCTCTTGAAATACTTTTGACCCCCTTCGAACAACGTTTCCAGTCGATTTTGCAATCGGAACGTTTTCCACTAGATTGTTACTACTTTCTGCTAACTTTACGAACTTTCATTCAATTACATTACATTACTAGACAACAATTACGTTATGACAAAAATAGGTGATATTTAAAACAGTGAAAAGATTAAACGACTCTTTGAGAGTGTTAATATATTATTTTCAATACAATAAAATCTTATAAAATAATGAAGAACGAGAAAACTGCAAAAGGGGATAATTGGGGATAGCAAATAGAAAATTGATAGTTTATTTGAAACAATGAAGCAAGTGCACAAACTGGGTGGACCAAAATAAATTTAATTCTCCATTTCTATGATTAGAATTGTTTTAAATATTTTAACACGTTACCGACCGGTAATTATCGCATAATTTAGAAAAATCTATGGTACATGGCTAAACAGTTTCTAATGGGACCTTCAATAGCAACAGCAATTTTCATTGTGAAGTAACAAGTCACCCTCGATAACGTCATCTAATAGTTTCATTTAAGATTGCAATGTAAAAGAAAATTCTATGGTTTCTTTTGGTACAGCAGAATTATTGAAAATCCTATTAATAGGCTTTCGGTAGGTAAAGTGTTAACATCAATTTATATTCAAACATTTCGTTCAGTTTTGGGTTAGAGTGGGGCGCTCGAATTTTGAAATACTTTTTCCCCCAAAAAATTGGATAATAAAAAAAAATGAAATTCAAATACTGTTTCAAGATTATTGTTGCTGGGCATATTACGCTGCTCCATTTGTGTTTCCTCTCTCTTTCTCTCTCGCTCTTTAACTCTCTGGTGTAGAAGGACGTGGCGGTATGATAACAGAGGAAGCAGTTACCGTTGTCATTCGCTGTCGGTGAAGTGGCCTTGAATAGTCAGTTGCATTTACACCTATACCAATCGTTGAGGTGACTCCAAATCTATAAATCGGAGAAAACGTACGATAAAGTCTTGATCTAAATCGGACAGAGCTGTACGATCTTAGTCAGTTCTTCTACCCCCTCCACTGGGGGACAAAGTAAGTTCCAGTGTGAAGTGTAAACTCGTCATCCGATACGGGGTCGGGTATATCGGTGTGAATCGCTACAATTAAAAATCTTCTTGTCTTTATTTTTCATTATTTCTTATGGGACTTCCATGAAATTATTTGTGGCATTTTTCTGATTAAAATGACACTAAACACGGTTTAATTTGAACTGTATTTAGTGGATTAACCCTTCGCACTCTAACCTTGTGACTGATACAGTACACCAACAACTCCAGCACTATATTAGTTACAAGTGTATATGATATTATTCTATCCTGTGTTAATAATTAAACAACAGACTAAATTTGTTTCTCTGTAAATAAAGGTTATGTTTTATTAGATACTTATTAATTTACACTTTTTACAACTACTTACAAACTCACCTGTAAATAAAGAAACGACAATTAGAGTCTATTGTTCACTCTCTTTATTTACACTAACTTTATATCGCTAACTTATTCTGTTCATCCACTATCTCTATCTTTATTTAGTTTTTACGCACATGTGCTCTCTATATTCTTTTACTCTTCTTTTCTCTCTATCTATCTCAAATGTAGGAACAGTTCAAAGAGTGCGCTGAGCATGCAAAGCGCGCTCGATCTAAATTGAAGAAAATATATTTTCTTTACACATATGTATATATATATATAATGGGTCCCATGGAAATCACCGACACAGGTTTCCTCGACACAATTTTCACCGACTCCAGATTTGACAGACAACGACTTTAGTCCACGACAGTATTATTCAACGTTAACATCGTTTGACAACAACATTAGCCAACTACATCTAATTCTTCTTATAGTGTAATAATTATATTTTTATACAAAAGTAAAAGTGTCAGTGTAGAATAGTTAAAGGAAAAAAATGTCAGCACCATCTTCAGAAACGATGTTACTATCGGATAATACTGTCGTCAACTAAAATTGTTGTCGGTTAAATTCGTCGACGGTCAAAGTCGTTGTCGGCCAAAGTTATTGTCGGTCAAATCTGGAGGAAATCTATGTCGGTGATTTCCATGGAGTCCATATATAATATATAATAAAAGTAATATGTTTTCTGCAATAAAACAAAATATTTATTGCTTAGCTACATTACATAGAACAAGTTCAAGTTTACAAATCTTCAACAAAATTGATTTTTTTCAAAATGATTATCATATTTCAAATGCCGCATTATCAGCGACAACGGAATGCAAAGGGTTAATTTTCCGTGCACATTTTACATGCACTGTCCTTTTCTACGGTCGGCACGGACCCGAGGACCCACGATGTTTGTACCAATCTGCAGGAAAAAAAACCGAAACATGCGACTGCCATAAATTCTGGTCTTACAGCGATCCCTGTTGGCTCGTGTTTCTTTGCCTGACCATTCCGTCGTTCGACATCCATAATGCCCCCTCCCTCCTTAAATTCTTCAAGAAAATCTTGCGTAGAATCAGTGTCGTTCGAACCGTGGTAGAGAGGAGATCTTTAAAAACGTGTGAATTCGAAGCTCATGGTTATTACCTACCACCAGCTCTGCAGTTCGGTGACCTTTATTCTTGATTCTACGTCGCATCTCAACTGCTAGATTATTAGCGACGGGACCTACAGTTTATTTTAAGGTGGGTTCCGACCACCTTGGGCACCACAGTTTTAAATGGCACATGGAATATATATTTCCAGAGGTGCCGGTGGCGGGATTCAAACCCGCGACCACTGAGCCACTTTGCGCCCTAAAGTGACCTGATCGTACGTCCCTTAGCTTTCGGCACTGTCGTACACCTGAAGTCAGCTGTGCAGTTCGTCTCCGAATGGTCCAGTGACACACACTTCGAATCAGCAAATACATTCACGACTGAATAAGTGAGTTCTAATTGAATCAATTTCTGCTCCTTCTCTTGTTCGCTATTTCACCGCGGCGCGACTCCAACGCTACGCTCAGTGGCACCTTCATTTTTCGTTTAACCCGCCGTTAGTTAGGTGGGGTCTCACAGACCCCAGAGATTTTAGATTGATTGCAACAACGCGTGACAGCGAGTCGGGCCTGAGTGTGTTTAAAAATTTAATTTCGTGGACTTGCGTTTTTACACTGAAAAATTACAAGCCTCTTAAGCAATACCTAATCTTATATTCATGAAAAACGTATTTATTTCTATAATACAAAACAAGGCATTTATCTTGAGACAGTCAATTATTACGGAAACCAGCAGAAATATGAAAAAATGTTTTGTATAAAATATTCTTCATACGAAGGGGCACATTTAATGGCGCTATGCACATTTTTCCATAATGGCACTTTAAGGGTCAGATGAAGGTCAACTTCATGTTTTCAAATGAAAATCCTTTTTTTTTACTTTATATTCTTATTCCACATCGAAAAATAATAATATTTTGTATAAAACATTTTTTCCTAGCGTGCACGGTTTTAATAAACAAATTGTGGTGAATATCCCAATAATTGTAATGACAAACAATACCGAGTTTCATCTGAAGTCATAAAAATCTAGTAAGCGGTGGCGTAGATGGTTATAAATTATCTCATAAAGTACGTACTTCTTGTTGCCGCCTACTAGCTGAAGATTCGCAATACACGTTGTACGCCATTATGCAAGCTTTGCAACATTTATCATGGTATCGTTAAAAAATGGTAAGTTCAGGAAAAAAATGTTTTATACAAAATATTATTATTTTTCGATGTAGAATAAGAACGTCAAATAAAACATATGGATTTCCATTTGAAAAAATGAAGTTGCCCTTCATCCGTACCTTAAAGGACCATTATGGAAAAATGTGCATAGCGCCATTAAATATGTCCCTTCGTATAAAGAATACTTTATATAAAACATTTTTTCATATTCCTGCTGGTTTCCGTAATAATTGACTGTCTCAAGATAAATGGACCACCCTGTATAGAACCTCGAAAATGGTTTCATTGAAATGTTATGCAAAAAGTGCATGATCGATTGCTCTGCAATTTTAACAGTATATACCCGCATACTACTCTCGCCCGTACCACAATTATACATTTACTGAAGTTGTTCAGATGAATCGTCGGTGATAAATGTCGTAATTACCCAAACTTTTAAACTGTATTTGTTTTTTGAAGTACAGTGGGATCTCGATTAACCGGCTTGATCGGGAAACAGCCTGGATAAATTAAGGCTCGATGGGTAATCAAGACCCGGGGGAAATAATTAAAATGTACATTATATTCCAAAATAAATTTTTTATTTATGAAGATTTTTTTCATGTAAATTTTTCCGGGTTTTTTTTCGGGGTCCGGTTAATCGAGGTCCTACTATATATAGATGTACTACTATAAGGAAAAATAAATTGTTTGAATTACTAGGAAAAGTTGTTATCAGCTCCTAATAAATAAACATGGCGTCTCTCGAACGTTTACCCTCTATATTAGTAGTATCTCATTGTCAGAGATCAATTACCTTCGAAATCGATGCTCAGAACAAAGAGTTCGGGATCTTCTGAAAATTCCTCATCGTTCCTGAACTTCCATATATCAGCGAGCAATGGGCAGGAAAGTTACACCCCTTTCCATGAATTATGGACAGAAGGTGTAAAGTTCCTCCGAAAACATTCCGAATATTTAGGAGGAACTTTCAGATTTGAGTGGTATTCGATCAAACGACAACGCCAAAGGTTTGAGATTATTACATAGAACAACAATGAACTGTATTGAACATGTTAAAGAATTTCAGGGTTTCCTCTTTCATTCCCGAGACGATAATTCTGTGAACTTCGATTAATTTCGAAGCATTGATGTCCGCACATGGGTTATGGTCATCAAGGCGATCGTTCCCCGAAATTTCCGACACGTCAGTCCGCGCTCGCTCGCGCCAGAGGAATTCTGTAGATCGGTCCTTTCCGCGTTCCATTTTCATTATCTCTCTTTCGTTTCGCATCGTCTGCACAGAGGGAAAGGGAACTGCGACACATGTCACGGAAGCTTGTTTAACCTTACCCCCGAACGACGTCGCGATGATCTACACCACGGTGGATGGGAAAAAATCCTGCAGCGAATGTGACATTGGCAACGATAAGACATGTGACCTGTGACTGTGACGTCCGTGACATTTCCGGCGCAACGCTGACGTAGAATCGGACGCGAAATGCAGAAGGGCAAAAGCCAAGAAACGGACCGCGAAATTCTAACGAAGTGGTGAAAACGGTGTCGCTGCGAAACAACCCCGTAAGCCTAATCAAATTGAGTAAATCTAACATTTCTTTTTCACATATAAAAATATATTTTTTTTAAATTTCTCGTTTTTAAAAATCATCGAAAAATCGTATGACACATTCAAGATAATCTATTTTGTGGTCGAAGTTGGTACAAGAATCGTTTATTTTTCCAGTCATGGACATGGAGTTACATAATGCTGCACAACTCCGCCAGTTTATAATTTTAAGTAACAAGAAAAAGCTAAAATGTTGCTTCAATCCCTGAAAAAATCTTTTTCTTTACAGCATCCCTATATGCGAAAAATCGAAATATTTTAGTTAGAATTACGTCTATATGAAATCTATAACTTGACCAACTGTTTATCAGGTTACAAAGAATTCATTATAAAATCTATAACTTGACCAACTGTTTATGAGGTTACAAAGAATTGATTATAAAATCTATAAATTGACCAACTGTTTATGAGGTTACAAAGAATTGGTTATAAAATCATTGTCTTGTGACATGACTTTTGACTCACTGCAGGAGTAAACAGCTGGCAAATGTTTCCAAGAGATCAACAATATTCGGTCATTAAGCAAAGCGTAGACGGTGAAATAATGGAACAGGCTAATTACTGGCACGGACACCGAATTGATTGATCGAAACGATGAAACACCAATGATGCGGACTTGTCGGGAGGCGTTCGCCGCGTCATCGGTCAAATACAGGGCGGAGGTAAGGAGGAAAGATTCTGATTAATCGCTGGGAATCTTATTAAAGCCAACAGGAAGGGAAAAGGCGCTCCACCAGGTTTATTGGCAGGTTTTTCCCCGTGGGAAAATATAATTGTGTAGTTATATATCGATCTAATTCCAAACTGCAGCGACTTCCATCTCCGCTGCCGAGGGATATTCAATCAGCTGACTGGAAGTGGCAACTTCCCCGCTACTAACTAAATAATCAACACTTTTTGCCGGTCCGGAAAAACAAAATTCTGCAGCGCAGGAACGTCTTGCTCGTAAAGCAATAAGAAAATAGCCACATCCAATAAACCCATAAACACCGTAATATCATTAACCCTCTTGTTCATGAGCGAAACATTTCATTTTATAATCCCTCAGATGAGTGTAGGAGTATTCGTGTATTTATGTATCGAGTTGTAGTCGACTTTGTAGTAGAAATTTGGAAAAAAATTCACAGTCGCGCGTGTCATAGGTAGACGGCGAACCTTTATGCATTTATAGGAAAATTTTAAAAATTGAAGATGTTAATATATGCTCTATTAAAATCGTTGAGGGAAGAATTAACATTCAATTCAGTTTCAATTTCTTGGAATCGACGCAGACAATTTTTATTTTGCATAAAGATTCGCAGTCTAGTCATCATGTAGAACGTTCGTGAATGTTTTCGAAATTTTTTGTTCAGCAGAACTGAAGAAATAGAGCATAATTCATTGAACCGTTCTGAGAAAATATTTTGCAATTTCATTTCGAATAAGATTATTATCACAAACTCAAAATTAAGATGAAATTGTTTGATTAACGATTTTCATATATTCTACAATAAGCTGCGATAACGCGATCCAGTAAGGATGTAGGTTAATTAACTTAGCTCCCTGTAGATCTCGGAGAATCAAACTCGGATCTTTCGCTTTCCGGCAGGGAGCTCTGACTAATAAACTAGCCGGGCCAATGACGATCCTCTCTTGATTCCCGCGGACTACGACAATGGCTCTGTCATCTTCTAGTGCCCATGCAGTTTTCTCATTAAAACCGTTTCCTAAAAATCTCCGCCCTTTTCCTGCGCACTCTATTCTTCATTTCGTCCAGGTGTACCATCGCGATTCGCGAAACCATTTTTAAAGAGTTCCGTGTTTCAATTAAGGGAACAGTAAATTCATATAGACGCAGAAAAATTTCACAATCGTTGTTAATTATTTCCAAAGTAATTGTACGACATACGTTATGATATTTTTTAATGGATTTAACAATTTTTTGAAAATTGCTACTTCAAGAATCTTTTTTGTTTCAACTGCAAGAATATTTCTTGAATCGAACAAGTCTGTAGACCCTCGCGAATACAACAGTATATTTTTAGTAACATCGAAAAACGATTTTTTAAAGGCAGTAAGACGCATCGATCTGCTAATGGATCAATTTTCTCGGACGCATTTCGATGTCTATTGAAAATTACGATCTCGAGACAAAATCCAACTGCACCGGTGCAACACAGCGGATCTTTCTCCGCGGAAACAAGGCGGTTATCATCGACATGTTCAACGATGTTGACACAATTCCTCCTCTGGCTACGACGCTGCGATGGGGTATTTGCACCGAAAAGCCGGACGAGACTATCGTAAAATTCGACCCGTTTCGAAACTCTCGTATCTTTGCTGAAAATCGCACAAAATTGATACAACAAATGCCATTTTATGAAATTTCTACTGTCCGGACCTTTATGCCGACTTTATCGAGACGGAGATCTCGGGAGTAAATGTTACTCTTAAAGTGAGAGTGTCGAGTTGTAAATGTATCATGATATTCCCCAAGTGTCTAACAAATCATATTTTTTACGTGGCAGTCAACGTCAACTAAAAGTAAGCTTAGGAAATAGTTAGGGGTGAGGGGGAAGGACTCGAGCCCAGCTTCAGATTTTGATGACTCGGGAAATTCTATGGAAAATCTATGATATATTCGGGTCACGCAAATATGAATTTTTAGGTCCCGATCCGACCCGAACCCGAAATTATCGGGTACCCGTCCATTACTGGAAATAATAAAATATTACCGAGCACCGAATCGTGTTGTTTATGTACACACGTGTTGCCTAACAATTTTAGGACAGCCAAATATTTCACCGTTTCGGAAGGAAGATAGCTCTCTCGGTTTCGCTCATTATGCAACGTAATCGACGCTCGGCGAACAAACTCGCTGCGCTGAGAATGTATTCGCCGACGCGACGCTTATCCTGCAATGTGGGGCGTATCGGGGAATCGTTGAAATGCAGACATGGACACACAGATATGCGGATGCATCTGTATCCGATCTACGCGGAGCATTTCCACTACGACGGCGACGTTGTCAAAAATTATGTTAACGAACATTGGACGCGTGGCACCGACGGACGGAAACAATCCCGGTTATGCGTCCGAATGATAATCGAATGGATCGCATTATCAGACTGTAAAAGATTCAAAGCCATTGGGTGAAGGAGCGAATGGAACGTGCGCGATCATTTCATCGTTATCGGTGCTCACGTGCGCACGAATTTGCGATGACCCCGGCATTGTTCGCGGAACGTCGCGTTAACGTAACTTGCTTTTGGCGGTGTTGTTAAGTTACACCGCAATTTTATGTTCGTGCACTGTTACGCATTGCTACCTTTAACACCGATGCAAACTCGGTACCACGAAGTGAGGGGAAGTATCAGCAATTGAGGGGAAGTAACAGCAATTGAGGGGAAGTAACAGCAATTGAGGGGAAGTAGCACGAATTGAGGGAAGGTAGCACGAATTCAGGGAAGGTAGCACGAATTGAGGGAAGGTAGCACGAATTCAGGGAAGGTAGCACGAATTCAGGGAAGGTAGCACGAATTCAGGGAAGGTAACACGAATTCAGGGAAGGTAGCACGAATTGAGGGGAGGTAGCATGAATTACGCATGACTTAGGAGGTGTGCAAAAAGAGGAGCCCTAAGCTATGCTGTCTCGGGCAATTCAAGATAGAGAGGAAACGGCCAAAAGTTCTAGACGTGCTGTTTTTTTGGGGGGGTGTTGGGCACTCGAATTGAGAGGAGGTACCACGAAGTGAACGTAAGTAGCAGGAATTGAAGAGTGGTAGCACGAATTAAGAGAGGTACCACGAAATGAGGAGGAGTAACAGTAATTGAACGGTGGTAGCACGAATTAAGGGGGAGCAACAGTAATTGAACGGTGGTAGCACGAATTAAGGGGAGGTACCACGAATTGAGGACAGGTACCACGAAGTGAAAAGAAGTAGCAGGAATTGAAGAGTGATACCACGAATTGAGGGGAGGTGCCACGAAGTGAGGGGTAGTAGCAGGAATTGAAGAGTGGTACCACAAATTAAGGGAAGGTACCACGAAGTGAGGGGAGGTACGACAAATTGAGGGGAGGCACCACGAAGAGAGGGGAGGCACGACGAAGAGAGGGGGAGTAGCAGGAATTGAAGGGAGGTGGCACGAATTGAAGGGAGGTGGCACGAATTGAAGGGAGGTGACACGAATTGAAGAGAGGTGGCACGAATTGAGGGGAAAATGTTATCCTCTCTATGCCAGTACCAGTCACGTGACATAGTGACGCATGCTCGACAGAGGAACGCGTCACGTGACCGAGCGGAAGAGTGGGGGACTAGCTTTGTAGAAGGAGAAGGGTAGAGTGGGGACAGAAGTATCCTTTTAGTCACGCAAGGCAACCGGCAGTGGGAGAATCGTGAAGCGACAGCGGAGAAGAAGTTGCCCGCGCCTGCTTCAGGAAGTAATACGATAATTTTGTGCATCGAAGTAATAGCTTTATGCTAACAAGAGTATTATTGACTGATTGAATTATATACAGTGGTACGCAATTGAAAAGTCTGCGAAAGATTAATTTGTTATTTGTTTGAATAATAACGCTGGCGATCTAGAATTGCTTAAAAAAGATGCAGCATGCAAACGACCAGTCTGCATAGATCACGATCTTTCCGTGACTTTCCATTCATGATATCTGTGACACGAAATTGTGCACGAACATACAGCTACCCCGTGTTTTAATTGTAGAACGTCCATGAAATAATTTATGTGACGATGATTGATATAAAGCCTTTGCAAAGTCAATCATACGTTCGTATCGCAAGACTATAACTGTACCGAGCGAATAAAATACTCGTGATATTCTCTAGATAAACAATAGATATTAATTCAAATGTCGATTTTATTTGACTGTTTATTAATTACTGCCGAAAGAAGAATATTCTCGTGTGCGTGGTAAAACCTGGATGGAACAACATTAATAAATGTTATTAATAAATCATTGTTCAGTTGTATCAGTTTTCTAATCAATATACAATCAGACTATTATTTTGATTTGATTTATATCCGATAAACTAAGCAGATAAAACGTTTCTAGAATATGCACCATCATTAGTAAACATAATTACATTAATTTCCCCACAAATTGCGATCGTTAACTTACTTTCCGAGGTAACCGTATGTATATGGTATACAGACAGTATTCCTTGACCTCTTCCACTAACGTCCAACGTAGGAAAGGATAGCGAGTAAACAAAACATCGACACTACATATATCGGTGAGATAACACTTATCCAATGATATAACTTTTTTGTTACTAATGGTTTGTGTTCACAAAATCTTTACCAACATATTCGTGACATTTTCCCGATTAAAATGATACCAAGCACGACACAATTTCGAACATTTTTACTTTTTTAAAAAATCGATTTATCCTTGTTTATTTAAAATTTGAAGTGTATAAAATCTCGTGCCGAAGGAATATTTAGATATTTATAAGCTTCTTTTACAGAATTTTCGTTCTTTTCGGGCATTTTTTAATAAAATGACATGTGATAAATTCAACGTAAAAATATAATTTTTGATATCGGCGAATGCTAGTATGCGGAATGACGTTGAAATATGTTGTCAAGGTGATCATTCTGAACAGCTTTAGTAAAAATATAATTTTGGTGCCGGCGATATTGTGAAAATTTCAAACTTAAGCATCAAATTTTTGGAAAGTATTTTTATAGTTGTATAATTCGAAGAAATGTGAAGTTTAAGAAATCGATTTCTTATTACCCGTCTACACGAGACTGCTCGCTTAGAAAATTCATTGATCAGAAGATTTAATTTTGAAAAGTTAATTTATTAGAGGGTTTAATGACGTAAATCTCGAGCATTCTTCAAACGTCAATAGCGATTCCGTGCAGAACGTTGTACGGTCGAAGTTTTGTTGAAATTAGGGTCAATAACAATATATATATATATATGTACATAGAAAAAAAAGCCTGATTGGAATAAATTAGTAAATTGAATGAAATAAATAAAATCTGTCTAATCGAGGACGCATGGCAAACAGAAAGGTAACAGGAACTTTCCTCGAGTTTTGAAATAAATACATACTTCAATAAAAGAGCCGGCGTTACAAACGCGAGAATAAACGAATACAATATTTCACTTATTGATTTAATACTTGACCGTGCACTTTCGTATTCAGTCCGAATAAAATTGAGAGTAAGAGAACTTGACTTATCGTGCTCATCTATTCCTTGTAGTTTATTTTGAGTCTTAAGTACTTTTCCTCGATCTAAATCATTCGCCTTCCAATGGAAGCATAAGACGAACTTTAACGTTTCTTCGGCCACATCATTTAATTGAACAATTATCTACAAATTATTTCTTCTAACGCAAACTATTCTGTTATGGTATTTATGCAAAATCATATTGAATGACCGAGAAGTAAAATCGAAACACTGTAAACCGCAGAACTTTAAACACTCGTAACTTTTGCATTACTAATCTCCTAGGATGGAAACTTGGATTTTTGGCATTTTCTCGCCCAAATCTAATGGATTACATAGGAAAAATGTAAAAAATTCTGGTTACGCAAAGAAAAAGCAGGCAATTATTACATTATATTATAAAAATAAAGATATTACTACAGAAATTTATATGATTACGTACGTAAAATCATTTTATAACAAAAGCTCTGGAACATGTAGAGGGTGTCCGAATTTTCATTTGCAAATAAGGATCGCCTCGGCTTTGTCAAGGAATTATTAACGAAAAACACGAACCGGCAGATGCTACCGAGCGTTTTGATACAAAAACAGGATTGGCATTAGTCCGAAATCATAAAACAATTCAGGCAGATGTGCAAAATGCGGGTCCCTGAATTGCCCTCCCTCGAGCACTTCAATTGATTCAGAGGACAGGGCCCATGGGCCCGGGATGCGCGGTTTTTTTTAATGGGTATTGGGGAAACCGAACATCTGTTCCCCCGAGTCCCAAACTACCCCCCGCCAGGGGATGCACGTAAACGTATTTTTTCCGCTCATCCTTTATCCGGCGTTGGTAAGGTGGGAAAATGTATCAAAAGTGGTAAGGTGGGGTCTCACAGACCCAACGAAATAATATACAGGGTGGTCCATTCATCTTGAGACAGTCCATTATTACGGAAACCAGCAGGAATATGAAAAAATGTTAAAAACTATAAATGTGCGCTATGCACATTTTTCCATAATGGCCATTTAAGGGTCAGATGAAGGGCAACTTCATTTTTTCAAACGGAAATCCATATTTTTTATTTTACATTCTTATTCTACATCGAAAAATAATAATATTTCGTATAAAACATTTTTTTCCTGAACTTACCATTTTTTAACGATACCATGATACATGTTGCAAAGCTTGCATAATGGCGTACAACGTGTATTGCGAATCTTCAGCTAGTAGGCGGCAACAAGAAGTACGTACTTTATGAGATAATTTATAACCATCCACGCCACCGCTTACTAGATTTTTATGACTTCAGATCAAACTCGGTATTGTTTGTCATTACAAATATTGGGATATTCACCACAATTTGTTTATTAAAACCGTGCACGCTAGGAAAAAATGTTTTATACAAAATATTATTATTTTTCGATGTGGAATAAGAATATAAAGTAAAAAAAAATGGATTTCCATTTGAAAACATGAAGTTGACCTTCATCTGACCCTTAAAGTGCCATTATGGAAAAATGTGCATAGCGCCATTAAATGTGCCCCTTCGTATGAAGAATATTTTATACAAAACATTTTTTTCATATTTCTGCTGGTTTCCGTAATAATTGACTATCTCAAGATAAATGCCTGTATTGTATTATAGAAATAAATACGTTTTTCATGAATATAAGATTAGGTATTGCTTAAGAGGCTTGTAATTTTTCAGAGTAAAAACGCAAATCCACGAAATTAAATTTTTAAACACGCTCAGGCCCGACTCGCTGTCACGCGTTGTTGCAATCAATCTAAAATCTCTAGGGTCTGTGAGACCCCACCTAACTAACGGCGGGTTAAACGAAAAATGAAGGTGCCACTGAGCGTAGCGTTGGAGTCGCGCCGCGGTGAAATAGCGAACAAGAGAAGGAGCAGAAATTGATTCAATTAGAACTCACTTATTCAGTCGTGAATGTATTTGCTGATTCGAAGTGTGTGTCACTGGACCATTCGGAGACGAACTGCACAGCTGACTTCAGGTGTACGACAGTGCCGAAAGCTAAGGGACGTACGATCAGGTCACTTTAGGGCGCAAAGTGGCTCAGTGGTCGCGGGTTTGAATCCCGCCACCGGCACCTCTGGAAATATATATTCCATGTGCCATTTAAAACTGTGGTGCCCAAGGTGGTCGGAACCCACCTTAAAATAAACTGTAGGTCCCGTCGCTAATAACCTAGCAGTTGAGATGCGACGTAGAATCAAGAATAAAGGTCACCGAACTGCAGAGCTGGTGGTAGGTAATAACCATGAGCTTCGAATTCACACGTTTTTAAAGATCTCCTCTCTACCACGGTTCGAACGACACTGATTCTACGGAAGATTTTCTTGAAGAATTTAAGGAGGGAGGGGGCATTATGGATGTCGACGACGGAATGGTCAGGCAAAGAAACACGAGCCAACAGGGATCGCTGTAAGACCAGAACTTATGGCAGTCGCATGTTTCGGTTTTTTTCCTGCAGATTGGTACAAACATCGTGGGTCCTCGGGTCCATGCCGACCATAGAAAAGGACAGTGCATGTAAAATGTGCACGGAAAATTAACCCTTTGCATTCCGTTGTCGCTGATAATGCGGCATTTGAAATATGATAATCATTTTGAAAAAAATCAATTTTGTTGAAGATTTGTAAACTTGAACTTGTTCTATGTAATGTAGCTAAGCAATAAATATTTTGTTTTATTGCAGAAAACATATTACTTTTATTATATATTATATATGGACTCCATGGAAATCACCGACATAGATTTCCTCCAGATTTGACCGACAATAACTTTGGCCGACAACGACTTTGACCGTCGACGAATTTAACCGACAACAATTTTAGTTGGCGACAGTATTATCCGATAGTAACATCGTTTCTGAAGATGGTGCTGACATTTTTTTCCTTTAACTATTCTACACTGACACTGTTACTTTTGTATGAAAATATAATTATTGCACTATAAGAAGAATTAGATGTAGTTGGCTAATGTTGTTGTCAAACGATGTTAACGTCGAATAATACTGTCGTGGACTAAAGTCGTTGTCGTGTATTGCGAATCTTCATCTAGTAGGCGGCAATAAGAAGTACGTACTTTATCAGATAATTTATAACCACCTACGCCACCGCTTACTAGATTTTTATGACTTCAGATCAAACTCAGTATTGGTTGTCATTAAAAATATTGGGATATTCACCACAATTTGTTTATTAAAACCGTGCACCCTAGGAAAACATGTTTTTTAATACGAAATATTATTATTTCTCGATGTAGTGTAAGAATGTAAAAATGAAAAATATGAATTTCCATTTGAAAAGATGAAGTTGCCCTTCATCCGACCTTTAAAGGGCCATTATGGAAAAATATGAAGAATATTTTATATAAAACATCTTTTCATATTCCTGCTGGTTTCCGTAATAATTGACTGGTCTCAAGATAAATGGACCACCCTGTATATTCTTGAAAAATGTTTTTAAAATCGATGTTCCCCATAACAGATCTTCTTGCGTTTGATAGACCCGAGTCCATGTCCCAAATTCGTGTCAGTCCAGTTGCGTTCCGTTTGCGACGAAATCAGTCTGGTTTTAGACCCCGAAACCGATTCAATCGCGTTTCGGATAGCTCGTCCCCAGCTTTCAAACAAACTATTATGCTAACAACTCGCTATGTTCGCTCGCTACGTTTTAATTAAATGTCGGTCTTGCGGATATTCGACCGGAAACTATTCAGCACGTTCATCCCAATATGCTGGCTGCGTACACAGAAGAATTCGGCAGCCATCTTCCGGTGAACAGTCGGGGACAAAATTTTCGGTATTTCGTCCAAGCACTGGAAAAATCCATAACTTCGCTAAAATGAAGTAAACAGTGAACTAAATACATACACGGTTGATCTTGCACTGGTGAAAAATTAATCAATTTAAATTGGTACATTAGTAAATGTAAAAGTAAGTAAAAAATCAATAATAAAACGAACGAGATAAGAAAAAATCCAAATCGTATTGTTCAATATTAGAGAAGTTATCGTCGTTCTAAAGATGGTCGAATATTACTTATATTGATGTGAAAACCGCTATTATTTTTGCATCGACGTAATGCTGAAGGCTTGAAGTCAATAAAATACGCGGACGATGGAGTGCTCGAGAATGGGGGCTGTCGGTATCGCCAACATCCGAAAACTAAAAACTGTGCCGGAAAGCTGCGCAAAAAGCATCGCAATTGAGTTTTCGGAGCGTAGAAAACAGCACTAAACGAACGAAACATGTGTAAACGAACCATCGAATCAGTTAGCGGTCCCTTTTTTTATATTCCTGAAAGATACGGACTGTAGCGCATCCTCTGAACAAGATTCGAAATCTCTGAACAATTCCTGCGTTCTCTCCATTCGTTTCGTTCGCTCTTTTGTTCCATTTCGCGAAAACCAGGTAATCTTTGGGAATCCTTGTATCGTTTGCGTCTATTTTTCGGTCTGCTGAACAGTTCTTTTTTTCAGTCCAGAACAATCCCTTAGTTCGAACTTTTATCTAAAAATTAATTCAAAGATTGTATAGACATTTAAAAAGAATAAAAATAACTATTTTTAAATTCTTTTAATATTTTACTATTTCGCTTTAAGCCTACTCGTTTTCGTCATAATTTTGTCTAGTAATATGTATTACCACTCGCACAAGAAGTTTCCATTTGACTCACGTGCACCGGAGGGATTATATACGTAATCTATAACACTTTCCTATTCATCATTTTAATGGAAAACCAATTTCGTTAATATTCGTAATTGCTCGATGCGCAATCAATACGTTGATACACATGTACAAGGGCTGTTTGTTCTTGAAATATAATTTCTCGATTGTATACTCTTAATTGGGCGCAATGATTAAAATACGGACAATTTAGTTTGTCATTAATATCGACTTTATATCGAGACTTTTGGGGACGGTGGATTGGAATCTGCTTATATTCAGTCGTTCGGACGGTTTACGCCTCAACAGCGACAAAAATGGCTCCCCTGAACGAAATGGTATAGTGTAATATTAAATTATAAATAAAGAAACACGATTAAATATTCGTCGAAGTTGAACAGACACTGGAAAAAGGATAATTTTTGCTGCAACTATTTTCCTCAGATATTCCAGGACCGCTTTCCGATTGTTTACTGTGAAATTCTAAAACTCGGTTAAACTTTACCTCCGGGAACCAAAAATTTAAACATCTTTTTACGTAATCCTGTAGATTTTGGCGAGAGAATACTGAAAATCCAAGTGTTAAAGTTATAAATCCACCGGTTCAAAAGTTATGTTTACAATAAAAACAGTTTGCACGAATTACAATCGGCTGAAGTCAAACAGATATTTCTTTGTTCCTTTAATAATGTTAACACATTACCGACCGGTGATTATTGCATAATTTCGAACAATCTATGGTACACGGCTAAGCACTTTTTAATGGAACCTTCAATGGCAACAGCAATTTTCATTGTTAACTAACAAGTCACCCTCAATAACGTCATCTAATAGTTTCATTTAAGATTGCAACGTAGAAGAAAATGTTTTCTTTCGGTACAGCACAATTATTGAAAATCCTATTAATAGGCTTCCGGTAGGTAAAGTGTTAACAAGTTGGTACTAACACAATGAAACTCTTACATTTTTTTTATCCTAAACAGTCTTACTATACATGCATAACATTCGCAGTCTACTTGCAAAGAACATTATAGGTGGATGGGAGAATTGGGTGAACGTATATGAACGACCTAGTTATGCGAAATGCTTGTTACACGACGGATTCATGTAAACGGCGTTTCGCTGAATATGTTTAGCTGCATAATGCGCGATTATAACGGTGAGTTGTTGCATTGTTTACAGAATGCTCGACAGATGATCGAACATTAAGAGGAAGGTGTCAGTGGCACTGTAAAGTTGCTGCCACCGCAATCTTCACTCGGTGGGATGGAGCTGAACGGGACGGAAATTGGCCTGAACGGCACCGAAAGTAATCGCACATCATCGCCTGTTTACATCATTAGCACTCATTACATGACGCAATGGTGAGTAGATTTTTATTTTAATCTTAACCATAAATTCAGAACATCCAACTGAGAAGCTTTTGTGTTGTATTTGTGTTACTATTCTTTTGTAAAATATTTTCCATCGCAATTCATCTTCAACGATCTTTCATGATCTTGCGTTCCAGGTCACTGTACGTGTCCAAAAACGCTCTACATATTAAATAGTACATGGAAAAGAATATATTTTAATTCGAAAAACGGAGTAGACCTTCATTTGCCCCAAAGCTGTGTTTCTGTTACGTATTTTGTAAAACATTTTCCATCGCGGTTGACCTTCATTGACCTTGCATGACCTTGGGTTCTAGGTCACTGTACGTGTCCAAAAACGCTCTACACATTAAATAGTACATGGAAAAGAATATATTTTAATTCAAAAAACACGTATTTTGTAAAATATTTTCCATCGTGGTTGACCTTCAACGACCTTGCATGACCTTGAGTTCTAGGTCACTGTACGTGTCCAAAAACGCCATACACATTAAATGGTACATGGGAAAGAATATATTTTAATTCGAAAAACGGAGTTGACCTGGAGCTGTGTTTGTGTAACGTATTTTGTAAAACATTTTCCATCGCGGTTGACCTTCAACGACCTTGCATGACCTTGAGTTCTAAGTCACTGTACGTGTCCAAAAATGCTCTACACATTAAATAGTACATGGGAAAGAATATATTTTAATTCGGAAAACGGAGTTGACCTTCATTTGCTCCAAAGCTGTGTTTGTGTAACGTATTTTGTAAAACATTTTCCATCGCGGTTGACCTTCAACGACCTTGCATGACCTTGAGTTCTAAGTCACTGTACGTGTCCAAAAATGCTCTACACATTAAATAGTACATGGAAAAGAATATATTTTAATTCGAACAACGAAGTTGACCTTCATTGCTTCAGTGCTGTGTTTTTGTTACGTATTTTGTAAAATATTTTCCATCGTGGTTGACCTTCAACGACCTTGCATGAACCTTCAGTTGTAGGTCACTGTACGCGTCCAAAAACGCCCTAATACATAGTACAATACATGGAATAGTATATCATTCTAATTCGAAAAACGGAGTTGACCTTCATTTGATCTAAAGCTGTGTTTGTGTTCCTTTTCTTTTGTAAAATATTTTCCATCGCAATTGACCTTCAACGACCTTGCATGACTTTGAGTTCTAGGTCACTGTACACGTCCAAAATCGCCCTATTACACAGTACATGGAATAGTATATCATTCTAATTCGAAAAACGAAGTTGACCTTCATTGCTTCAGTGCTGTGTTTGTGTTACGTATTTTGTAAAATATTTCTCATCGCAATTGACCTTCAATTACCTTGCACGACTTTGAGTTCTAGGTCACTGTACGCGTCCAAAATCGCCCTATTACGCAGTACATGGAATAGTATATCATTCTAATTCGAAAAACGAAGTTGACCTTCATTGCTTCAGTGCTGTGTTTGTGTTACGTATTTTGTAAAATATTTCTCATCGCAATTGACCTTCAACGACCTTGCACGACTTTGAGTTCTAGGTCACTGTACTCGTCCAAAAACGCCCTATTACACAGTACATGGAATAATATATCATTCTAATTCGAAAAACGAAGTTGACCTTCATTGCTTCAGTGCTGTGTTTTTGTTACGTATTTTGTAAAATATTATCCATCATGGTTGACCTTCAACGACCTTGCATGACCCTGAGTTCTAGGTTACTGTACGCGTCCAAAAACGGCCTATTAGATAGTGCATGGAATGGTATATAATTTTAATTCGAAAAACGAGGTTGTCCTTCTTCGTTCGCCTGTAGAAAAATGATTAACAACAGCAGCCGAGTTATTCGGGTGTTAGGTGCCTTGCTCTGTATATATTTATAAAAGAAATTTGCAGCGGAAAAATGCGCGGCCCTCTAAAGGTTAAAACCAGTCAACCTGTACAAAGTGACGGATACCCAGCTGTAGATTTTTTGAGTTACACACGATTGTTAATTTGTCGGAATTCTGAATAAGAGCACAGACACCTGTCACCGTATTTATGTTTACAAGTGTTCGACTCGGTTAGGGCAAAGTAACCACCCGCATGTACGGGGCTACCCGCAGGCACACAAAACAACCCTCATTGAAGAGTAGGGAAATTCCGCTTGTTGCATTGAAAGGGACGTATTATAAAGTACATAAGTCCAAAACACGTGAAATCGTTGTTGCTGAATTGTTGCTTAAGAACACAGTGTATTACTGCTTACGCTTCAACCTGCTTCCGTCACAGAAGATTCGATTTGAATTTTATAATTAATTAAATAGGGTGTCTCGCTTGAGCTTGGCCCCCAGAATATATTTTTAGTTCGACGAAGTAAAGAATTTTTTCTGTATAATTTGAATGGTATCAGCCTGCATTCTCCTTACGAACGAAATTGAAGTTTGACCTTCATCTTCGGAGTTCAGAGTCATTTAAAGGTCTTAGATTAGGCGACCACTCGGTGCCCCATTCAAATTACACGTAAAAAGTTGTTTACTGTGTTAAAATTGAAGAAGATATTCTGGGGGTCACGCTTAAACGAGACACACCCTTTACAGGCTACACAGTAATTAATTCTGAAGAATATTTTTCACTTTCTAATATTGAATTACTATGCTCCAATAAAGAAGAGCTTTCTCGGCGGTTCAGCGTCTTTGTGGCTGACTTCAATTACACAGTGACTGGCAAATAATCGAATTTATTTGTATCGCATTTTAAAAGGAACAAGTCTCTCTTCCACTCGGGAGAAATAATTGCGTTCTTTTTTTTTTTTTCGACGACAGGAGATGGATAATGGAATCAATCCATTAAGTGGAACACTTCAAAGTACTCGACATCAGTTCAAACCACTTTCTGGTAATGTATTTATGATTTTGTCTAGAAGTGATTTTCAATTCGCATCGACTTCTGTGCTTCGATTTCGAATATTAACATTAACATCGAATGTATTCGTTTCGATCAACATTTCTTAATTTTTTCGTTCTATTTAATATATGTTCACGATATTCACGAACATTTCTTTATTCATGTGCATCGCTAACAAATATTACTTCGCATTCGTGTCGCTATAACAAATTCTTGATTACTTGTTCAGAGTGTGTGTATGATTAATGATTTCCGATAATGTTCTCTGGAGTATCACATTCTATGTACCGGTGGAAATTATTCTTCCAGTTTCTTGGACAGTTTTAAATTACTTTCTGTAACTTATGCCAATTTCTACTCTATACTGGATACGAATGGAATAACGAAACTTGTAATACTAATTTATTCTTCGGCTTGCGGTTTACTTGGTGGCATTTCGAGGAATGCCCTTTAAAATGTCAGGAAACTCTATTGTTACGGAAACAGTGGTATGAAACTTGTTATACCACGATTGTTAAAATTGTACGAGGAAATGATTAATTTCGAAGAAAATTATTATTGTAACATTACAATATACTTATACTATTGATACAAATTTTATAAAACAATAATAAATTCGACCTTGCCATTTTTATAGGGAAATATAAGAGTAATATAAATGATACTTCTAAGAAAATATACAGGGTGGGGCGCCACATTTTGCCATCTAGATTTACGTCATTATTATTACGTCATTATTATTATTACATAGCAAACAATGTTTCAGACGAAGTTGAATGGTTTTGAGAGGGGCACATTCTGATGGTACATTTTTTTTGTAGGTGGACGTGTAAAGAACATATGAAGGCCATTAATGTTTTTTTTAAATGGAATCATATATTTTTTATTGCATCAGCTGATGCTCCTTCATATTCTTTACAAAAAAAGTATTAATCTATTTGTGTAAAAAAAATCATTAGTTTAGGAGATATTTTAATTATAATTTGTTAGGAAATCTCGACTCTCTGGTCAACAATATGAATTCAATGTGATAACGTTAGTAGGAGAGCAAGAATTCTCAATGTAAATATTTATTAAAATGTCTCCTAAACTAATGATTTTTTTACACAAATAGATTAATACTTTTTTGTAAAGAATATGAAGGAGCATCAGCTGACGCAATAAAAAATATATGATTCCATTTAAAAAAACATTAATGGCCTTCATATGTCCTTTACACGTCCACCTACAAAAAAATGTACCATCAGAATGTGCCCCTCTCAAAACCATTCAACTTCGTCTGAAACATTGTTTGCTATGCGTAATAATAACGACGTAAATCTAGATGGCAAAATGTGGCGCCTCACCCTGTATAAATTTTATGTTTCTAAGATCTCAAGAATGTCGGAAAATTTTGAAAGATGAGATTCCTCTTGTCATTCGAAGTAACTTTTTCCTTTGCGAAAATCATCTCCTCGGCTTTGTTAACGAGTTGTTAACGAAAAACGCAGGCCAATCAGAGCGCGACTACTACGACTCGTGCCGAGTCAAGCGTTCGCATTGGCCAAGCTGGAATTCGTCTGCTGTAGCCGCCGCGCTCTGATTGGCCCGTGTTTTTCGTTAATAACTCTTGAACGGTGCCACGGAGAACATTTTCGGAAAGGAAGAAGTTACTTCAAATGACCTCGGGAACTTCCTTCCAAGGTTTTCCATTTTTGGGACACGCGCGCTGTGCGTACAAGGAAAATATATCACGAGAGAATTTCAGTTACAATTTTTACACTTTCATTCCAATTTGGAAAACGTACAATTATTTTACACCAATTGATTTCAATATTACTGGAGAAGAAAGAAGAAGTCGAGCGAGACTAATAAGTCCGTTGGTTTCGCGAGATACGCACACATTCGTGCGTTCATTTTATCGATAGTCGCACGGGAAAATCGAGGATTTTTCGTCGGGTGGTCGTCGCGTGCTCTTTCGATCAACACTCTAACGTGGCTCGCGTGTTTCACTACTTCCGCACGACATCTGCTTCTGCTTTTTATGAAATAATGAAGCCGGCACGAGCGTGTACTGACTCGCGTAGTCGTATTCGAACAACTAGCCCCATCAACCGAAACTCACCTACTCACCTATATACCTTGGTGGAACGGGACAGAACGGAACGGGGATACGCGAATTAACATGGCCGGGTCAAGGGTGCAATTTCCCCCAGATTGGTTGTTCCCGATGCTTGCTCGCTACGTTTGCTGCCAACATCACTGTAGGTACTTTTTCTTGAAAAACCTCGTCGTCTCGAGCAGTAATACTCGGGCATGGTTTTCGGGAATCGTAAATCGGGAACTCGCTCGGCTACAATGGCTCGAAAAAGTATCGACGCTGTCGTTACTATCGTGACGACGTTCCACACAAAGCTAGCACATTAACACAACCCTAGGAATACTAGGGTGGAGGGTGGCTCCTCGAACGCACAGGTTGAGAAATGTTGAGTTATTTACTTTCGGTAAAAAATTCTCTTTACTCTCATGTTGCGAATAAAAAAGAGCGTCTGCAACTTTTGCATGTATGTAACTGAACATTGATATACAGGGTGAGTCGGGAGGAACGGACCGAACTCCAGAGGTGGATTGTACACAAGAAAATCTTCTTATCCGATTTGCATTTTATTCTTTTTTAAAATTTTTATTTTTTCAATCAGGAGAGCAACAGCAGCTCTTCGTAGACAAAGCCGAAAATGTTTAGAGGTCAATGGCGGTGAACATTTATTAAAATAAGACTACGATAACCGAAATGTTAATGTATGAAACTTTGTTTAATTGTAATCACGCTACAAAATTTAGTTACAGTCTAAACCAATTGATTCAGTGGTACCTGTAAGTACGTACCTGTAAGTAGAAGTAGCTTGCACAAGTCGGACACAGCCAGCTATATCACGTAACCACGATCGCTACTATTCGATGTTTTTATGTTTTCATGTCCATAAATATATACAGGGTGAGTCGGGGGGAACGGACCAAACTCCAGGAGCGGTTTGTACACAAGAAAATAATGTAAAGTAGACTCATATGTTCTTATCCGATTTTCATTTTATTCTTTTTTTCTAATTTTTATTTTTTCAATCAGGAGAGCAACAGCAGCTCTTCGTAGACAAAGCCGAAAATGTTTAGAGGTCAATGGCGGTGAACATTTATTAAAATAAGACTACGATAACCGAAATGTTAATGTATGAAACTTTGTTTAATTGTAATCACGCTACAAAATTTAGTTACAAGTACGTACCTGTAAGTACGTACCTGTAAGTAGAAGTAGCTTGCACAAGTCAGACACAGCCAGCTATATGACGTAACCACAATCGCTACTACTCGTTGTTTTTATGTTTTCATGTCCATAAATACATACAGGGTGAGTCGGGAGGATCGGACCAAACTCCAGAAGTGGATTGTACACAGGAAAATAATGTAAAAAAATTCATATGTTCCTATCCGATTTTATTTTTATTCTATTTTTTTAATTTTTATTTTTTCAATCAGGAGAGCAACAGTCGCCATTCGTAGACGAAGCCGAAAATCTTTAGATGTCATTGGCGGTATTTTCGAACATTTATTAAAATAAGACTACGATAACCGAAATGTTAATGTATGAAATTTTGTTTAATTGTAATCACGCTACAAAAAGTTTCAATCTGAACCAATTGATTCAGTGGTACCTGTAAATAGGTACCTGTAAGTAGAAGTAGCTTGCACAAGTCAGACACAGCCAGCTATATGACGTAACCACGATCGCTACTATTCAAGTAAAAGTAGCCTGCACAAGTCAGAAGTAGCCAACCTTAGGACGTAACCATGATCACTATTATTCGTTGTTTTTATGTTTTCATGTCCATAAATACAGGGTGGGCCAATAACTATGACCACTTTAAATATTGCCGTTATTTGTAATAATATGAAAAAATGTTGTATACAAAACTTACACGGTATAGAGGGGGGCATATTGTGACATAAACATTTTCTGCGTGGGTGGATGTATAGAGGATATTTCAAGGTCACCTTGATTTTTTAAAATCGAAAGACCTACTTTGTGTATCACGAATCGATAGATTATCGAATTCTGAGTAAAAATGTATTGACCTTCATATGCCCTAAACCTAACAGTTAACGAGATATTATCCAAAGAAGAATGAAAATTATTTCGATGATATCTCGTGAACTGTTAGATTTAGAACATATGGAGGTCAATACATTTCTACTCAGAATTCGATAATCTATCGATTCATGACACAGAAAGTATATCTTGCTATTTAAAAAATTCAAGGTGACCTTGAAATCTCCTCTATACCTCCACCCACGTAGAAAATGATTGTGTCACAATATGTCCCCCTCTGCACCGTGTAAGTTTTGTATACAACATTTTTTCATATTATTACAAATAACGGCAATATTTAAAGTGGTCATAGTTATTGCCCCACCCTGTATATACAGGGTGAGTCGGGAGGAACGGACCAAACTCCAGGAGTGGATTGTACACAGGAAAATAATGTAAAAAAGACTCATACGTCCTCATCCGATTTTCATTTTATTTTTTCAATCAGGAGAGCAACAGCCGCCCTTTGTAGACGAAGCCAAAAATGTTTAGAGGTCAATGACGGTATATTCGGACATTTATTAAAATAAGATTGCGATAAATGAAATGTTAATGTATGAAGTGGCCAGCTATATGACGTAACCACGATCGCTACTATTCAAGTAGAAGTAGCCTGCACAAGTCAGACATAGCCAGCCTTAGGACGTAACCACGATCGCTACTATTCGTTGTTTTTATGTTTTCATGTCCATAAATATTGTATACAGGGTGAGTCGGGAGGAACCGGCAAAACTCCAGAAGTGGATTTTACACAGGAAAATAATGTAAAATAGACTCATATGTTCATATCCGATTTTCATTTTATTCTTTTTTTTTAATTTTAATTTTTTCAATCAGGAGAGCAACAGCCGCCCTTCGTAGACGAAGCCGAAAATGTTTAGAGGTCAATGTCGGTATTTTCGAGCATTTATTAAAATAAGACTACGATAATCGAAGTGTCAATGTATGAAATTTTGTTTAATTGTAATCACGCTATACAATGGAAACAAATGAAAATCTGGAGTTTGGTCCGTTCCTCCCGACTCACCCTGTATATTACGTGTTCTTCCTGATGTCGATATTTACTGATAAAATTCTTTATTATGAATAATGTAAATTCCTTCGAGCTCTTCCCACTATAACACATGAATTATTCTTACACGGTTATTACGTAATCATTGCTGCATCATAATGAAATATAATATTAATTTAATTCATTAATTTAATTCATTAACTAAATGAAAGTTGGTATTTGCAAGGCAGACTGAAGTAATTATTAATTAAACAAATGAAAGTTCGCATCAGTAACAATATGCGTAAAAATTGAGAGCGGCACCGTGAGCTACATTAATTGTTTATTTCAATGAAGGAAAGTTGAATTAATAAATACCTAAATGAGTATTCAGCGAAATAATATCTTTAGTACGTCGGTTCCTTTAGTCGAACGATTTCAAGTTAATTGAGATACTGGATGCTCCAGTGTATTTCCCTCTGCAGCTTACGAGACACAAGCGAACATCTATTTACTGCGTGTATAGCGGCGTTCATTAAGCGCGGCTAGAAGAACAATGCTGTCTCGAAGAGGAACAAGTCCCCCAGAAATTTTTGTCTCAGTTTTGGCCCCTGTGAAGGTTCATTTCCGTCAGCGTTCCTGCAGTTTGAACGCTGCCATGGAAATACTGAGAGGGAACACCTGACGTCACCTCATTTTAGCAAATTTATGAAATCTGCCGTCAGTTAGTCATATAAAATATAGTTAAACAATTTAAAGAGTTTTTGCTGTGAATGAAGATTTTTTTTATGTGTAATATTTTTCATATAATTTGTATTAATCTACACATTTAATTTGCCCTTGTTTTTTTTCCTAAATTATTTATGGTCGCTTCAACCACTTGGTTGAATTATTAGTAGACTTATTATATTTAGATATAATTTTTATTAATTCAGAAACTTATAAAGTTCACCCCGAAAATTATGGAACCATTGAAAGAATTTTTTGATTCAGTTAATTAATAGCTCGACGGCTTTTATAGTAAAATATTTCTAATATCATTCAAATACGTGTGTTTCTTTTTTATTTAATTTACTTATCGTTTTTGGCAACTTAATTTGTACATCAACTTAATTATTATTTCTTTAAAAATTATTATGCGCATTAACTAGTAAATAGGTTTTAGTCATCAGCTGAAAATTTCGCGTGCTCCATGTAACGCCCGCCCATTTGCTATACAGGTACATATAGTAAGCCAAGTAATTCACCGAAGCTGATTACTTGGTAAGTATACACCATTTCCACTTCCTAGTGTGACAAGTTCTATTCCACACTCGATTATAACGATGATGAATATTAACGTCCCGGAATGTCGACTGTACATGCGCATGGCGTGAGTCAGCCCGCGAAATGTTTGTGCATTCTGTAAAATCAGATTTCGCACATATTGATTGCGAAAACATTCGTTTCGTCAATTTATAAAAAATCCAAGCGAATATTCTATCGAATGGAAAAATGCAATAACGGACGAAAGTTCATTAAATATTGTCCCGTATCGAAATTCTAGGTTAATTTATCATGTACACGGTGATTCAGCTATTGTAAGTGTGTCACCGAAATTACATGTAAAAAACAGCAAAAATGGTTGAAACCAAAGTTAGTTTTAAAAGTAGCATGCAACGTAACAATTGTTTTTTTTCTGAAAAATACTTCAAAAATTAAATTACCATTTTAGGGGAGAAGAATTGTACAATTTTTATGAAACTTGAGGGTTAGAAAAATATAGAGATTAATTTTTTTCACAAAACAGGAATATATTATTCTTTTTTTAACAAGAATATATTATTCTTTCGTGTAGCGAGTTAGAAAAATATAGAGATTATTTTTTTCGTTTGATGTTTCATGGTTTTTGATTTATTATTATTCGAAGTTTTGAGGACCAAGAATTATGTATTCTTTCGTGTAGGGAATTAGAAAAATATAGAAATTAATTTTTTTCTTTTAATGTTTCTTGGATTTTGATTATTATTATTCGAAGTTTTGAGGAACAAGAATACATTATTCTTTTGTGTAGCGAGTTATAAAAAAATAGAAATGAAACTTTTCGTTTAATGTTTCATGAATTTTGATTTATTATTATTCGAAGTTTTGAGGACCAAGAATACATATTCTTTCGTGTAGCGAGTTAGAAAAATATACAGATTAATTTTTTTCGTTTGATGTTTCATGTTTTTAATTTATTATTATTCGAAGTTTTGAGGAACAAGAATACATTTCCTTTCGTGTAGCGAATTAGAAAAATATAGAGATTATTTTTTTCGTTTAATGTTTCATAGATTTTGATTTATTATTATTCAAAGTTTTAAGGAACAAGAATACATATTCTTTCGTGTAGCAAGTTAGAAAAATGTGGAGATTAATTTTTTTCGTTTAATATTTCATGGATTTTGATTTATTATTATTCGAAATTTTGAGGAACAAGAATACATTTCCTTTCGTGTAGCAAGTTAGAAAAATATAGAGATTGTTTTTTTGTTTTAATGTTTCATAGATTTTGATTTATTATTATTCAAAGTTTTAAGGAACAAGAATACATATTCTTTCGTGTAGCGAGTTAGAAAAATATAGAGATTAATTTTTTCCGTTTGATGTTTCATGGATTTTGATTTATTATTATTCGGAGTTTTGAAGAACAAGAATAAATATTCTTTCGTGTAGCGAGAATGACGAACTGGGTCATAGCAACATCGATACAAAAACCGAGTGATTTAAAAATCAATCAGCATTCGACGATGTACCTACACGATCGCACATTCTCTATATTGGAAATGGACAGTCGATAGGTCGTTTGAAGTAGTTAATTTCATTCTGTAAATTTGTTAATTAAATCGCCACCTTTGCCGTTCGCGTGCAGCTCGTAAAATCAAATCGCTTCGTCAAATCATTTTCTTGTTGACGTGGTAAAGCATCGATCTACACGAACCATTGTGGCTCAATTATACCAACACATTTTCGACGAATTTATACTGATCCGAAACACAATTTTATGAGAAATTTTCAAAATAACTTTTCTCGATGATATTCTTAATTATTCATAACAAGCTCAATTTTATTTTTCCTACTGTCCAGAAATTTATGGACGCTGTCAAACCGCAAATAAAAGTGTACAATGGAGATCAGTGGAAAAAACGGTTCTGCAGTTTCAAATAAAAATCTCAAAGTCAGCGTTTCGAAAAATATAATAATTATGTAGGAATTTTTTTATCTCAACAATAAAGATATGCAAATGTTCTTTGAGTAAGCAAATGTTCTTTGAGTAAGCAAATGTTCTTTGAGTGAGCAAATGTTCTTTGAGTAAGCAAATGTTCTTTGAGTAAGCAGATGTTCTTTGAGTAAGCAAGTGTTCTTTGAGTAAGCAAGTGTTCTTTGAGTAAGCAAGTGTTCTTTGAGTAAGCAATTGTTCTTTGAGTAAGCAAATGTTATTTGAGTAGGCAAATGTTCTTTGAGTAAGCAAATGTTCTTTGAGTAAGCAAATGTTCTTTGAGTAAGCAAATGTTCTTTGAGTAATCAAATGTTCTTTGAGTAAGCAAATGTTCTTTGAGTGAGTAAATGTTCTTTGAGTAAGCAAATTCTGCGGACTCTCTCAAATACAATGATATCCGTGAAATTATAAACATTTATTGTGACGAACGTGTCATAATTTATTTGATAGAATGAAGATTAACATTGATTTTAATGTTTCCCGTTCGAACAGATTATTTCAATTGTAATAAATTGGTAACATTCGATTTATCACGCCAGAGAGATGGACCTCGTTCTACTCGTCTGACTGAATACAGACCTTGTTCTACTTGTCCGACTAAAGTGTCATAATCCACTTGTGCGGCTGCGAACGAGTCGCATTTAGCTTCTGCAATAAAGGGAAGAGGCGTTCGAGTTCTCTGATCGAATATCGCTTTGTATCGCTTATTTTACTACAACAAAGTACTTTTCAAATCTCAAATAGTAGAACTACAGCACGCTCCGAAACACAAAAACTTGTTCTATTAACAATTACAAAGATACGTCCAGTAGAAATCGATCTATCTGTATAACCTATGTAAATAAAAATGTAAAAGTTCGTTTGTTCAAAATGTTAAATCTCCGAAAGTTCTTCAACGATTGCTTTGAAATTTTTACGCGACGTTGCATTCGAATACGCGCGTGTTTTTTCTATACCTAATGAAATATTGTATACCCACGAGCATTGTGAAATTAAACATATTAGAAACGTGCGCATTCTCTTTTCTTTCTTTTCAATTTAACCAGACTGATCCACAGCAACGCGAGGCCGGGTACAGCTATAGTTATCAAATAAATTTCTACATTCACGCACATACTGAGAGATCTAAATAAATTCAGTCTCGTAATTTTTACAAAGCAATAAAAATCCCAATTTTATAAAACAATAAAGATTCCAATATAATTCACAATATCAAAGCGACTTTCCGCAAATAAACGGAATTGTGGATATAAATAACCCGTCGGATGTAAATAACAGTATACATAAAATGTTTTTTTCCATAGAAAAAGTATCCGCGTCTCCCTAAGAACGATTTGCGCCCACGTTCCCAGCTTATTTATTTCTTCGGAGCCGATCGACTGCTATTAGAGCATCATCAGAGGAAAAAAAGAAGAAAAAAAGGAAGAGACAAAAATGGAGGAGGCAAACATGTAACTATAACTAACCTATAATACAAGAGTAGTCCCCGATCGATGGAACGACGTGGCTACGCGATTACCGCGTCATAATGACGCACAATGGTTCGCTAAAATGTCAAAATTGTTCTTCCGAATGTTTCCGTGGAGCGTGTATTTTTGATGACGGCAAGGCACAAATCGCCCAGGCAAACGTAGCCCGAACAATGGAGGATTTTTCTGGTTAGACAGCAGCACGGCACGATGTGCGTTCGGGCGGTGTAGGTCGCTTTTCAATGTTTTAACAGAGCCGCAAATCGAATGGACAAAGCTCTTTGCTTTGCTTCATTAACCGGGCCCGGGGCCAATTTCGCCATTCTTCGAGGCCTTTCGGGACATGTGAGTTTAGAACGCGTTGTTAACGATGCCATCGCACGTGGATTATTAACACTTTCCCTACTGACAACAAGCTATACTACGGTTAAAGTATAGTGGACGTGAAATACTACCACTGGAAAAAATTATTAACAAATCAAACATCTATTATAATTATTAGACTGCGGATTCTCATGCATTTATGAGGAAATTGGCTGGGAGAAATATAAAACTGTAAAAGATTCGAAACATTTCAGAATATTGTAATGTTGTTTTTAATGCAGTATAGTCATTAAGGGATGATATTGATTTATATTTTACTCCTGTTTCCCGCAATTAATGCAAAACATATTTATTTTGCATAAAGATCCGCAGTCTAATAATTGTACAGGGATATAATTGATGGCACACACGAATCAAAATAACTTTTTTCATCAGAGGACCGAACAATTGCATTTTTGTTTTAGAAGACGTAATAAAAATTTGGAAAAATAGTAACGAGTAACGTAAATTTTAACAATGTGTTCTGTAGAATCGTAGAGGTTATATACACGCTGAAAATTTCATCAAAATTGTGTTTGTGTGTGGTTGATTGATTTTTGAGTTGTAACCGATTAAGAATGGTAAAAATTAGTTTCTCACCGATATTCACGATTTTTACAATGCTAAAAACGGTTTCGAATAAAATGAGCCTTCTTCTTCAACCGCGTAACGAAATTAGATATAAAAGAAGTAGAAAACAATTTTTGCAAAAACCACTTAACGCAAAACATTATTATTTCGCATAATAACCGCAGTCTAATAATTGTACAGGGATATAATTGATGACACACAAATCAAAATAACTTTTTTTATAAAAGGACCGAACAATTGAATTTTTGTTTTAGTAGACGTAACAAAAATTTGGAAAAATTGTAACAAGTAACATAATTTTAACAATGCGTTCTGTAGATTCGTAGAGGTTATACACACGCTAAAAATTTCATCAAAATTGGTTGATTGATTTTTGAGTTGTAACCGATTAAGAATGGTAAAAATTAGTTTCTCTCCGATATTCACGATTTTTACGATGCTAAAAATTGTTTCGAATAAAATCAGCCTTTTTCTTCATCCGTGTAACGAAATTAGATATAAAAGAAGTAGAAAACAATTTTTGCAAAAACCACTTAACGCAAAACATTATTATTTTGTATAGATAACCGCAGTCTAATAATTGTACAGGGATATAATTGATGTCACACAAAAATCAAAATAACTTTTTTTATAAAAGGACCGAACAATTGCATTTTCGTTTTAGATGACGTAACAAAAATTTGAAAAAATTGTAACGAGTAACGTAAATTTTAACAATGCGTTCTGTAGATTCGTAGAGGTTATACACACGCTGAAAATTGAATGAAAATTGGTTAATTGCTTTTTGAGTTGTAACCGATTAAAAATGGTAAAAATTAGTTTCTCACCGATATTCACGATTTTTACAATGCTAAAAATTGTTTCGAATAAAATGAGCCTTTTTCTTCAACAGTGCCACGAAATTAGATATAAAAGAAGTAGAAAACAATTTTTGCAAAAACCAATTAATGCAAAACATTATTATTTCGCATAGATAACCGCAGTCTGATAATTGTACAGGGATATAATTGATGACACACAAATCAAAATAACTATTTTTATAAAAGGACCGAACAATTGCATTTTTGTTTTAGTAGACGTAACAAAAATTTGGAAAAATTGTAACGAGTAACGTAAATTTTAACAATGCGTTCTGTAGATTCGTAGAGGTTATACACACGCTGAAAATTTCATCAAAATTGGTTGATTGCTTTTTGAGTTGTAACCAATTAAGAATGGTAAAAATTAGTTTCTCACCGATTTTCACGTTTTTTACAATGCTAAAAATTGTTTCGAATAAAATAAGCCTTTTTCTTCAACCGTGTAACGAAATTAGATATAAAATAAGTAGAAAACAATTTATGCAAAGCCCTATAATCATGAGCAATATTTAATGTAACACGCTATTTAAATATACTATCTATATATAAATTATACTGTACACGCGTGAGTAAATAATTGTTAAATTGTTATAAAATATCGATATCTGAGTTTATCCATATCGTGAAAGTAGATTATAAATAACTCCCACTGCACTTAAAACGCTTCAATCAGAAATAGCCCCGATTTTATCGAGCCTCGGGCGTATTAAATTCTGTTAAAAATTCTCCGTTTTACATCGCGTTAGATGTTGATCTGGTTTAAATCGATTCACTTTATACATGATAAAAAATTTGGAAAATACCGTGTATTTTTTCGGCGTGCAGCTTCCATATTATATCTCGGGTATTAAAATTGTGTTACTCCGTGTAAAGTTTAATTACGCACGGGATGCTGGAGCCAGTTTCACGAGAGGTACGCACGCTGTCACAAGAAAATCATACTGTATTTTGTATGTCACAAGTGGTATGCAGATGGTATGCATAACATTGGAATTGCAAACACTTTTGCTGGCTCGTGACGGCTTGGATGCCGATTTCATAAAACATGCACACACACGAACACCGAATTAAATAAGTTTTCCCTCGCCCGGATAACGCGACCTTCTGCTCTGTTTAAAAAATGTCAAATTGTCTTATTAATGGAAAACATAACGTTACCGAAACTTTTCACCTTTTTATCGTGCTGGTAAAATAACTAATGTATGCTAAGATAAAAAATAGATATATCAACTATAGCATCGTATAAAATTATTAAATTTTTGAACCCTCGCCTTACGATGGCATAGTTAATGTATTCGTGAATAATACAGTGGAGACTTGATACGTTTCTGAAAACGAAGATAGTATTTTAATGACCTTCTTATATATATTTAAATTCAACATTCTATTCTTTAAAAAATACAAACAAGCTTCATCCAATAAATTCCAAGCAACGCAATAATTATCTATTATTAATTGTCTATACGAAAAATAAAACGTGAGTCATCTTGGAAAGGTCAAATTCAGGTGGCATGTTTTAACACATTATCGACCGGTGATTATTGCATAATTTTGAAAAATCTATGGTACACGACTAAACAATTTTTAATGGAATCTCTTCAATAGCAACAGCAATTTTCATTGTGAACTAACAAGTCACCCTCAATAACGTAATCGAATAGTTTCATTTAAGATTGCAATGTGAAAGAAAATTTCTATGCTTCCTTTTGGTACAGCAGAATTATTGAAAATCCTATTAAACGCTTCCGGTAGGTAAAGTGTTAACCGGAACAGCCTGCACTTAAACTTGAACTATAAATTAAACGTGTGAGTAAGGTAAATCAAGTATGGCAACATTGAAAAATAAATATTTCGTGGCTAAATTCAATTTTGGATTAAAAGATGTATTACCGTGTGTGATGACTGGGGTAGATGGAGGTGAAAGAAATAGGTGCACACATTACAAAGAGCCGTGCGCGAAGCGCGTTCAAGTATACTAATTATTGAGAAATAATTAACCTGGATGAGAATCTGGGTTAAATGTGCTGGTTTGAATGCGTATGCCATGATGTATAACTCCATCGATGACATTTGCTTAATAAAGATCGATTTAGTCGGCGAATTAAGTTCTTGTAAAACGCGCGAGACCGTGCGAGCTTCGACGCCTATGCGAATTGGGAAATTGTCCGTGTTGTAAATGACTGGGCCATTTTGTTCCATCGAGATTCCATAACCCGTGGAAGAAACGACGCGGTGATAGGAAATGATACGTGACATAAAATGGTAATGTTCGAATAGCCATGTTCGATTGCGTCGGTTGTATATGATAAGAACGAAAGGACTCGCGTCATTCTATCAGCTGACCTGAATTCCATGGAGAAAAGGTTTTAGTATGAAAAGGGTACGATAATGAGTCCATTATCCTGTTTCAGTTGAATTCGGCGAAATGAATCACCGCGATTCTCCTGACTTCGGGATTTCTAATCGCGGTAACTGTAAAACAGTTTATTATACAGTGATAGCCGTAATCAAATTGGACGCTGTCGCGAAAAGAAAATAGTAACGATTGATTTTTGCAACTTTCTTATCTGGCCCTATATTGAAAATATAAAAAATGTATTGTGTAGATTCGAATAAATAATATACAGTAGGACCTCGATGAATCGGCTTGATCGGGAGACGAACAGCCCGGATAAATTGAGACTCGATGGATAATCGAGATTGGAGGGGCATAATCAAATTGTACATTATATTCGAAAATAAATTGGTTATATTTTGAAAATTTATTTCCCTTCGTAATGCAATCATATTTAAACGCGTGTTTGTTTATAATCGGGATCCGGTTAATCGAGGTCCTACTGTACTGACAATTTCATCGAAACTGGTTAATTGTGAGTAAGACTCTGACGAGGTTTAGATTCTGAAATGTTAACGGTTGAAAATCGACGTATCGACGGTTTGAAGTTTGAACCCCAGTTAGCTCAGTTACACGTGTACGTATATGTAAGTGCACGTGTACGCGATCAAAGCACAAAGAGCGATTCTCCTTACACAGGACTCCCCTGCGGCACTATTCAATTTTTCTGATGCCTTTGAACTATTTCTCTCACTGTTTCCTTCAACATTATTGTATAGGCTGTTCTTGGTAATATTTTGTCTACCGTAAACAATTGTCAGTGTTTGTCACATTTAATACCTTTAAATTCGTAATATTTAGTGTACGGTTTAAAGCAGTATTAAATAAATAATATAAATAATTATAAAAATGTTTTTAGCGAATCCATTTAAATAAATGACAAATCATCCAATTCCTAAACAATGGATTAAAATGATCGAAACAATGTATAAATTGATAAAAATAAAAGGTTATTAAGTAAAATTAATATTTTTATATTATAACCTTAATATTTTTAATTTTTTATGTCGAAATTATTCTAATTTTACTTATTTCAAATTTACTTAATAACCTTTTATAACTTCTTATCAATTTATACATTTTGTTGATCATTTTAATCCAACTTATTTAAATGAATTCGTTAAATACTTTATACACATAATTATTTATTTAACACTGCTTCAAACCGTAGATTAAATATTAAGAATTTAAAGGAATTAAAAGTGTCAAATATAATATTTTTAATTTTTGACGTCGAAATTATTACAAAATTGTCCAGTCCACTTAATTTTGTCCCCAACCGTACAAATAATATACCATTTGGTATTTAAAATGTGACTTGTCGCTAATAAAAAAGATGTTGCACGACAAATGGCCGTCGAAACCGTAGAGAATGCTGGATGACATTTTGCAAAATTTTGAATTCTGTCCTTTATTCGCGAATTTCAGACATGTTTATCCGAAATTGCATTTAGGGACACAACGCTCTGACACAGTCTAGAAAAGTAAGTGGAACACTGGAGAGAATGCAACGTGCACGCTCCGCGACGATACGGAGCATATTGATTTTCGAATTTTCATTGCTCCGAGGACGGTATCGAGACAAAAGTATTCTCCGCGCGCTGAGGTGAAGTCGCTCCTTTCAAATCATCTCAGGAATTGCATTTTACTCGATGCGGTCCGGGGGATGCACCGGAATCTACGAAATATTTCATTTAACTACGGTGGATGGATAGTTTGATATCTGTGTACGGACATGGAATTTGATTCCCGGAACAGAAGACTCCGTCGTGTGGCTCTCTTATTCAATGTTTACGTATGCGGCGCAACACAGTAGGGACATTTGATAGTTTTATAGGGCTCCTCTTGCAAAAATGAATGTTTCCATTCGATACCCTTAAAGTTCAAAACATATAGAAGCTATTCTACAATGTGTTCCACGATTATGTGTTCACATTTTATTCGGTGAAATGTAAAAATTTTTTAAAAATATTATTACAATCTGTACAAAATATTTTAAATAATTTCGCTTACTTCACCTCGGTTAATTTTCTAAAAATATTACCACATTTGGCATATTTTTTCTCTAAACTCTGTTCAACTTTGTTTAAAGGAGACCCTGGCGAAGCCGTCAACAACTTTTTTGCTAATATTCAGAAACTGGTTCAACTGAAATTATCGGCTTAAATGTAGAAAATATATTTTTATATTCTCGTATATATACGAGAATTATTATTGCGTAGCTGAACATTAAAATTGAAGATGAATGAAGTTTCAAACTGTGTCATTTAACAAAAATATTGGAAAAATATTTTCCAAGCCACACTTTTTCATGAGATAAATATAGGATCTGAATATTGTATACATGTACAGGAAATGTAAATTGAATGTTTAAAAAATATAAGCTAATTATTCAGAGAATATAAACGAGATATTTAAAAAATATAAAGTAAATATTCAGGGGATATAAACTAGATATTTAGAAAATATAAAGTAAATATTAAAAAAATGTGAATCCAATATTTGGAAAATATAAATTCAATATTTAAATAACATTCAATAAAATCTTCAAATACATCAAATGTCCTATCCTTTTGTCCGGTACTGTATGCATAGAAACACATACAAATATGTGTTAATCCATTCCTGTGGAGTGTTGGATGAGGTGGGGGGTAAGGGCAATATATAAAATAATTGATAGTGGGAGAACCGGTTCACCGATAGTGGGAACCAAAGATGCAATCGTACAAATTAAAGGCTCACCTAAAACCAAACAAGATCGTTAAGTAAAATTATTTCATATCCAAACGGTTGCAATTTAATAAAAATCTAAACTAAAAATGTAGAAATATTAACCATTAATTAGACTGACTTTTTTGTTCCGTTGTCAGTTGCACACAAGCATTTTCATCGCAATATTAATAGCTGGATAAAAACTCCGCAAGACGCTCGTAAAAAACGAGAGTTTATGCTGTCATGCACAATGCTTTCGTCGAAAAAATCTCGTTACGCTGTGTAAATATCATACTTTATTATTTATTAATTCTTCTCCACGATATAAGGTGTGTACGTAAAAGAAAAACGTCAGACGGATCTCATTTTTCACGAACTCAATTATTCCACACCTAGCACTATATTTTCTTAATCAAGCCACGGTAAAGTTTCTCGTAAATTCACTTCGCAACTCGCCGCACTGCTCATGATTAATTGCTCAGCCGATACGTGCAGTGGGAATCTAACATGCGCACGCTGCATTGCAATTTTTCCGGTTTCCCTTTTTTTTTTATGGCTGCCACTTGCTGGTTTTAAGTACTCGCGTTGGGAGTAATCGCAGTATCAAATAGAAGAACAAAAATGTAGAATAGATCACATCGAAATCGGAATAAACAATATATCAACACGTTCGTTGTGAAATTATAATATAAAATACAACTACTTTCAATTAAGTTATACATGATATTCTAATTACAATATGAAAAACAAATATTTTCAACCACACATTTTACTTCAATTATAATTGTATACATATAAAGTACAACTATTTTTCAGTATAATGCACATTATAATTCGACTATAATATTTAGACTCCGGATTTAGATGCATTTAAAAAACTTCAAGAGCATTAATATATTATTTTCACTAAATGAAAATTATTAATGAAAAATTTCATTCACAAATTTGTTATTGTGCAGAAAAATTCGAGGTCTAATAATATTAAACATAATTATTTTCAACTGAATCGTATAATTCAAGAATAGCATAAAATATAACTGTTTCAAATTATGGCGTACGTTGTGTTGCAAATTGTTTCTTTTTGGTTATCAGTATTATTCTGGATTAACACATTACCGACCGGTGATTATTGCATAATTTTGTAAAATCTATGGTACATGGCTAAACACTTTGTAATGGAACCATCAATAGCAACAGCAATTTTCATTGTGAGCTAACAAGCCACCCTCAATAACGTCATCTAATAGTTTCATTTAAGATTGCAATGTAAAAGAAAATTTCTGTGCTTTCTTTTGGTACAGCACAATTATTGAAAATCCTATTAATAGCCTTCCGATCAACGACCGTGGTCCCGTTGAAAGCACCGGTTCTCATTCGATCACCGAAGTTAAACAACGTGGAACGTGGAATGGACTTGGATGGGTGACCGCCTGGTAAAAACCCGGGAAGTGACCCCTGGGTGTTTTTCACGTGTTGTTGGTAAAAGGTGGTTCGGATCCCACCGTAATAAACAGTAGGTCCCGCTGAAAAGGCGACAGGGAGAGTGGAAAGAAGGGAGAGATTGGTAAATGGATTTGAAACCCTGAGGGGACCAAATAATTGTAATCAACTATTAATAGGCTTCCGGTAGGTAAAGTGTTAAGTTCTAGGTATAATTGATTATGGGTTTCGTATTATCGAAATGTTGAAAACAGGGTTGCAACAGTCTTATGGAATGTATAAAGATGAATTTGGAACCTGAGGATTTTCAGATAAATTTCGATTTGCGTGTCGTGCAATTAGTTCAAGCAACTTTTATCTTGCATACAGATCCGGAGTAGAACGATAACGAAGCCAGTTGTGCGAGTTCTACGCGGCGTCGTTGCACATTACCCGATATCCGGAAGCGTGCGCAACCGCGTCCATCTCGTAGGCTCGATTCCCGAAAACTTTGCTCATTTGCAGCGAGTAATGGCCGAAACCGCAACAGCTTACGAGGTTATATTTTTTCCGATTATTTCCCCTTGACTTTGCCCTTGTTTTATGTTGGTCTTACACACCATCGGCGTGGCGCGGATGAAATTCAGCATCGCGGAACTTTCGTGATCCGCGAGTAGAAGTTGGCAAGAATTTCGCCGGAGATTAGACTGTGCCGTGGTCAGAAGGATTGGCAGTAACCGAGGGTCACCAGTTGCTGCGAATTCGGCAACTTCAATAACACAGCCGCGCTTCTTTCTCGGTTCCGTGGGTTTAATGGAAAACTTTCGCCACCCAGAATTGTCTTATACCTCGTCTCGCTAAAAGCGTCCGTCATCTTTAATACCGCAATTTAAAGTTATGAATTATTTCAACTAATTTATTATTCTATTCTACGAGCACAGAGTGGGGCTGGAACTTCTGTTTTGCATAAATTATAACTATCATACTTTACTTTTACACAGGTTTTTTTTTTATATTTATTGTTAACAAATTATCGACCGATGATTATTGTATAATTTAAAAAATCTATCGTACATGGCTAAACACTTTTTAATGGAACCTTCAATAGCAACAGCAATTTTCATTGTGATCTAATAAGTCACCCTCGATAACGTCATTTAATATTTATCATTTAAGATTGCAATGTAAAAGAAAATTTCTATGCTTTCTTTCGGTACAGCACAATTATTGAAAATCCTATTAATAGGCTTCCGGTAGGTAAAGTGTTAAGTTATAGCGCAAAATGTTAGTCAACTCAAATTGGTTAGAGCAAAAAGTCCATGTTATTTGACGTATATTTAAAAACGATATATTATTTAAAGAAGATAGATGAAACGTGTATTTGTTCTTATCCAACAAGCGAATTGTTCATTCTCAGGAAGAGCGAGAAAATTATCACATTAATTCATCGAATTACTCTCCTAAACTTCCAACAGTGGTGTACGTCGTTTACTCCCTCGAGCACAGTAGCAAATCACGTATCCAATCTATATTTATGAAAACAGGAACTCTCGTTCGTTAGAGACGTGAATAAATCAGAACCAAGAAATCATAAAATGTAATATACTGTTAAGCGAGAAGAAATGTTTCGACCGATTTTACCGTTTTCGTTTTATTTTCATTTTCTTATCAACATAAAATATTCGTCGGTACAAAGTGTAAGTATAAATTGAACTCGACCCTGATAATCAGGTCAGCTGATACAATTTTGAACAACAATTTCATCCGAGATAATTATTTCAAATAATTATCAATTAACATTTCAAGTAATGTTACTACAAAAGTGATCACGGATGTGGAATTGGATTTCCAGCACGTACATTCTTTAAATTTTCCTTACAAGGCGAAATAAAAATGTTGTGAAAAGCAAATTTTACTATATTCTTCGCAATTCAGAATAAACGCGATTTTTCCAAAATTTTCATTACACATCGTCTGGTAAACTAATCTAACTTGGTAAAAGCAGGAGTCGTTTGGTCCATTTATGAGAAAACCATTCTGATTTAATGTGTGTGCCATTAATTATTGTCTGTAAAATTGAACGCATGTCCAAAATTTTATTATTTTCTTCGCAATTCAGAATAAACGCGATTTTTCCAAAATTTTCATTACACATCGTCTGGTAAACTAATCTAGCTTGGTAAAAGCTGTTGTCGTTTGATCCGTTTATGAGAAAATCATTCAGATTTAAAGTGTGTGCCATTAATTATTGTCTGCAAAATTGAACGCATTGCCCAAATTTTAGTATATTCTTTGCAATTCGGACTAAACGCGATTTTTCTAAAATTATAATTACACATTATCTGGTAAACTGATCTAGCTTGGTAGAAAAGTTGGAGTCGTTTGGTCCATTTATGAGAAAATCATTCTAATTTAAAGTGTGTGCCATTAATTATTGTCTATAAAATTGAACGAATGGCCCACATTTTACTATATTCTTCGTAATTCAGCCTAAACGCGATTTTTCCAAAATTTGCATTACACATTGTCTGGTAAACTAATCTAGCTTGGTAAAAGCTGTAGTCGTTTGATCCATTTATGAGAAAATCATTCTGATTTAATGTGTGTGCCATTAATTATTGTCTGCAAAATTGAACGCATGGCCCAAATTTTACTATATTCTTTGCAATTCGGACTAAACGCGATTTTTCTAAAATTATAATTACACATTATCTGGTAAACTGACCTAGCTTGGTAGAAAAGTTGGAGTCGTTTGATCCATTTATGAGAAAATCATTCTGATTTAATGTGTGTGCCATTAATTATTGTCTGTAAAATTGAACGCATGTCCAAAATTTTATTATTTTCTTCGCAATTCAGACTAAACGCGATTTTTCCAAAATTTTCATTACACATTGTCTGGTAAACTAATCTAGCTTGGTAAAAGCTGTTGTCGTTTGATCCGTTTATGAGAAAATCATTCTGATTTAATGTGTGTGCCATTAATTATTGTCTGCAAAATTGAACGCATTGCCCAAATTTTAGTATATTCTTCGTAATTCAGCCTAAACGCGATTTTTCCAAAATTTTCATTACACATCGTCTGGTAAACTAATCTAGCTTGGTAAAAGCTGGAGTGGTTTGATCCATTTATGAGAAAGTCATTCTGATTTCAACCATGAATTATTGTCTGTAAAATTGAACGCATGGCCCAAAAGAATTGGCACGGTACGTAATGAATTCTCAGCTCACGCAATTCTTGGTTCGATGTTCCATCGCGATCCCCCCGAGGGGAATCTCATTCTCATTTTCCTCCTACTACGCCAGTGGATGAAGCGTCTCTAAAGGTTTTGCGCCATGCATGAAATACGTAACCCACAGCTTTGGGCTGATATCAGCGCCGTGGCGCCGTTTCCTCAAATTCTCTGATGTATCCTCGAGAAAAATGGACCATTGTCGCGAGAACAGACTTCTTAGGAAGTTCGAACCCATAGGCGTAGAAAGTTCGGAAAGTACAAAGTTCTAGCCATGTCCTCTGGCAAAGATAGTACACTATACGATCTTTTATTATATGTGTAACAATTTATTATTATACAACGGAGTACCTCTTTTTAACTTTCGAATCAACAAGTTTCTTCGAACTTGGTACCAATAGCAGTAAAATAAAAATAATTATTTATACATTACCTAGTAAAATATTGGGTTGGCAAGAAAATAATTTCGGTATTTTAAGATGAAATATAACCGAATTTCTTTATTCAAGCGATGAATTTTAATGAATAAGATATTTTCCCTTTTGTTCGATGATCTTCTTCCGAAAAGAATAAATAAGAAAATATTTTATCGATTAAAGTTCATCGGTTGAATAAAGAAATTCGGTTTTATTTCACCTTAAAGTACCGAAATTACTTTCTTGCCGACCCAATAATTCTAGTATCTAAAAGAATAACTCAATATTTTTGGTCGAACTTCAAAATGGTTATTCTTTTCTAAATTGTATGAATACTTTTTGCACCCACTGTGAATGTCTTTTGGGAGAAAGGACGGCGGTTTCCCGGCTATGGAGTCATCGATGCATTTTTTGACCTTTTCAATGGAATTGTAATGCTCCCGGACAAATTGTGTTAGAGGGACCTGAACAGATAGTCTGTTGGGGTTGTATCTGGAGAGTGTGCCGCATACGGAGTCCTTTGTGCAAAATGTGACCGAATGTTGTCGTGTTGTAGGATTGCGCGCCTACTCGCTGGTCGATGAAAGGTCGTGTTCCCTCCGATTCGTAATAACGAAAATTTTTTAATTTTCTGTACACGCAATGAAAATGTAAACTTGTTTAACCCTCTATTGTACGAATTTCTATGACGATTTCAAAAAAATTGCTGTTAGTCTACTTAAAAATGAGCGTGGTCATGAAATAAATAATAAAATTTTATTAGAAAATGTTATTTATTGCATTTTATCACTGATCCAACTGAATATCCTGAATATGCTTGGATCCAACGTCCTCAAAGTCTTCAGTATTATCTACTTAATTTATTATAGAACATTTGAAAAAGTCCCCAATTTGGAACGGAATGCAATAAAGGGTTAAAGACGTTTCCAGTAGTTCTTGTGGCTCTAAAATCTTTGGTTTGCAACACACCAGTAAACAATTTTGTATTTTCGAACGAGTGATCAGATAATCTCAGGGATCATCTCTTTCAAGGAAGTACAAGATTTTTGGAATGTCTTGTTCGAACCTTTTTCTTGTGTTTTATGCTCACATGTGTTTAAACAACTTGTATACCTAAGTTTCAATATTATTTATACGTGAAGTTTATTTATCATATATACTTTCTCATATCGTGGACCTGGTTCTCTTGAATTATTATTCCGGAGTTCAAAAATCTTAAAAATATATCGGTGGCGCTACAATTATCGACTGCAGTGTCTACAATTTTTATTCCGATAAAATACATGAAATACATGAAATACATGAAATACATGAAATACATGAAATACATCTTCAAAATTGATGTAATTGATAAAAATTCGTAATAATTGCTATCGGTTGCGGACGAGAGTCTGAGCAGGTTTTCCACTGAATCGTTATCGCTTAGCAACGATCGCGCGATTCGCGTAATCAGTGGTAGGTGATCTAGCCGGAGCAACATTGTCGAGAAATTTCTCCTCGACTTTCCCGGAGGATCTCCGCATCTCCAGTCGGTGGATGGTTTCAGTGTCACGCCGTGGGCGATCGTATGCCAGCAGAGTTATTAAACGTGTTCGTTCACATCCCCCGAGCGATTGAGCTTTCCCTCCGCAAAGTCTGCTACATCACCACCTACATCACCGTAATGTTGATATTTATGGAACACGCCTGCCCTCCGTTCAAGTGTAAACCCAAATTGATCTCCGCCCATGTCGAACTACCGGCAATCCCTAAATCATGCTCTCGAAAACCTACAACGCGAATGCGCCACCATTTTCTACATCAAAATCTTCATTTTTATTGATAGCATTAAGCGTTAAGCTCGACAGATCTGTAGATCGTTCTTCCAGAGATGTCCTCGATGATAATCGAGTTGAGAAAGGACATTTTTATCATTTTTATTTTAGTATCAATTAATCCACAGACAGGGTGGGCAAATGACAGTAAATTTACATCAATCATTTGGAGCAGGTGCAAGGCCGAGCATAAATATTTTCAACATGAGTTTCAGCATAGTCTTCTGTCCCTCGTTTTGTCCATTACTCAGCTCTTACAAGCTTCCACGACTTATAATGCCAGGGTATTAAAGTCCTTATCAGCAGCCTATTACTCTGGTAATAGCGTCCCTTATTTATCTAGTCGACACTAAAGCGTGCAACTCCTTCTGCTCTTCCAAATAGCTACAGAATGAATAACAATCAAATTGTCTTGTCTACGAAATGAGCTTGAACTATGAAGTTAATTTAAACATGGGACCGTGGAGGATACTGTAAGTGAATAATTGACGACCAGACAAATTTTTATTGCTTTCTGTGTAAACAGATTTTTAAAATATTCTTAAAACAAGTTTTCTAAATGATACTTCATATTTATGTTTATTCTTTTGCATTTTAATATATCAATTCTTCTTTCCTCCGAGTCTTTTATGTCCACCAGTAAAATTATCAGGATCGACAAATCTTCGTTTAATACCTTCCAGTCTTCCGTGCTTTTCATGTACGGCTGAACTTAGATACGAATCTGAGCTTAATACTGAGCTTATTATAGCTCATAATACATCATAAACATAGTATCACAATAACAATAGTAATAATTGTAATCGAAGTTCTCGAATCTAAATAACGTTACAGACATTTACGTGCCGGCTAAACATTTATTGTCACAACTTTCAAACTTTCCCCACGAAATCTTTATATCCCGACTCGGTCGTCGAGCGTGTTTACCGTTCGACTGGTTTCAACGGGAATTCCCCCACTGCACAGTGTGTCCAAACTGCGATATCGTGGACAAAACCTCGAAACTCGCTTCAATATGGACAAAATTGGACAAAAATTGGTACGTTTTTGGGGTCGCTGATCACGAGCCTGAACTTAAAAGTTTAGAAAACAAAATAGCAAATCCAATACGCCGGACATGTATAGCAAAAAATTGTTTTTTACTCTAAAAAATTTGTACAATAATTCTCTTAGCTCGCTAATTATGAGTTGAAATCTACTTTTTAATACGTATAATAGAATAAAAAAGAATGTTCACATTTAATTTTCACATTTAAAAATTTACAAATCATGAGTTTATTTATTTACGGGTGAAAAACCCTGTAACACATATAATTAGATATAACATTGTACTACAATTAATAATAAACCGATGCGAAACCATACGATATTTGTCTGAAGAATTTTTAAATATCGTCTACGCTTCCCGAGAGAACACGCACGACGTTGCTTCATTCTGCATTTACAAAATGGTCTTACAAAAAAAAACGGCACTTTCAGGCAGCCAATTTTTGCAAATACTGAAAGATGATAGTGTCAACTATATGTATACAAGTTCCAACAAAAATTTTAGTGGAATATTGCGGAATGCACAACTTTTAATCTACATGTTCGAAATTTGTCCTTAAAACTTTCCTGTTCCTGTCTTCTAATAAGATTTATAATTCTTCAGCTCCGGCTGTAATATCCCACTCACAGTTCAATATTTTTTGTATGACTGCCAAAAATTCTCTGCCCAGCGACTCAAAGGAATCAACACGAACACGACCCTCAAATCCGAAAAGCGTACAACAAACACCGTTTAATTCCTCAAAGAAATCAACCAACTCCACAAAATCTAAAACACATTATTAAAAAAAATAGGTTTATAATTATACAACGTAACCATTAACTATTTCAGATATAGTAGTAGTTAGAGACATTCTATTTATTTTCAGGAACAGCATCAATTTCACAGAATTTAAATGAAATAAACTGTTTTCGAATTATGCAGTAATTATGCAGTTGTGATGCAGTTTTCACTTTTCGCTTTCACACAGTTTCTCACAACACGATCGCTGTACGACTAATGAACGAAAACTTCCAGCTCTCACCATTTTTCAGGTATAAGAATAAAACATTTGCACGTCGGTTTTCCCATAGGCACATTACTAAAGAATCTAAAATACACTCCTCAAAAGAGAAAAATTGCTACCAGTTTACATGATCATAATTCCGGCCAAAATTGCTGTATCGATATCGCTAAACAATGGTTTGAAAGCGTGAAACGTCTAGTTTCAGATGCTCTGTTTCAAATTTTTGCTATGTTGTTGTTTTTACAAAGTTATAGCGTGATAAAAACAACATTGACGGTTTTAAAAAATGTTGTGCAACTTTGTCACATCACACGGGGTAAAACAAATTTTTTTGATAAATCGCGTTAACATCATTTGAAAGGGCTATCTTTCCTGTGTAAAATGTGTAGTTACTGATTATTGTACGATTTTTTTTATTCGAGTTATTCAACATTGAAATAAATGTTGGCTTTTTAACTTTAACTGGCTTCAGAAAGCGAAAAAATTATCGTAGAATCTTGTTCAAAAAGGCAATAGAAAGAGCGTTTCTTTCTCTTTAAGGCAGTTCTTTCGTTTTTTCATTTTTATTAACATTTCGATATACCGGGTGTTTCTGGAAATATGATTAAAATATGCTCAATTTCCATTTTTCCTTTAACTCGCTATATCTCGGCGAGAAATGATCGCAATACCATGATTCAAAAGTCAGATTGATGCAGAGATTTTGCCGATTCGATCGAGTACCAAATGAACCCGCTGCGACAATATTTTACCTATGGCAGCTGAGTTTGAAGTTAGTGATTCGCAGAAAATGAGGCTCAAAAATTTTGAAAACCGTCAATCTTGTCTTTATCACGCTATAACTTTGTAAAAAAAACAACATAGCAAAAATTTGAAACAGAGCATCTGAAACTAGACGTTTCACGCTTTCAAACCATTGTTTAACGATATCGATACAGTAATTTTGGCCGGACTCATGATCGTGTGAACTGGTAGCAATTATTCGGGTTCGCAGAGATGATCCCTTAATTCTTTTGAGGAGTGTAATACTTACCGTATCCCCACCGAAAAATTCATTTTCGAGGTTTTGGCCACAATTTTGCCGTTTGGACACACTGGTGGGGATAGAATGCTGACAGTTGCGGAGATATTGCTAAATTTGACATTTTGATAAGATTTTATTCGGCCACAACCTTTGACCTCGTTTTTCAAGGTGAACACGAGGCCGTTCCTCGGCTCAGGGCGCAATGTGTCAATCAGTGATTTCTGGGATCCGTGGACACGCAATTAACCAACGTTTCGCGCATCTCTGTCTCTTTGTGCTCCGCCCTCGCTTCTCTCTATCGCTATTTGTCTTCCTCGATCTCTGCGTTTCGTGACGACACAAAGGCCGATAATTAAGTGATGCACAGAAACGTTTCTGACAGGGAACATTACGCTGTCATCGCTCAGATGAAACAAGCCAGCCGTGTATGCCTACGCATTGTCTCTGTTTCGCGGGAGTATGCGTATTAATTTCCATTAATTACACGGCACACTGTATTTCCCCGTTCAAATGGGAAATATCGGTTCCATTTGGCGATCCCGAGGCTTTCCGTCTAATATTCTACAAAAATTCAATGGAGCATCAAGGGGCGTCGTACCTTACAAAATTTCAACCCCTTCTTCTCTCGATATGATCGATAGTTATGAGCAGACCGCGGAACTTCATGCAATTATGGCTTTTGAAAATTTTCAAAATATGCTAGGACATCAAATACAACAGAATTTAGTACGATTTCAATGGACTTCAGATCTAAAGACGCTACTACAACGGAAAATAAGATTTTATTTTATTCGACTTTCTTAAAATTCGTCTACAAAAAATTGCAAATTGCATAAACATCCGCAGTCTAGTTAATTATGAGGTGAAATAAATCAAATTTTTACCTGCTTTTCCAAATTCAACACATGCGAGAATGATAGAAACGAAAAATGATATGCTTTCTTGAAAAGGGTGGTGATTTCTTAGGACATTTTAAGTAATTCTTTCCTTTGCGAAAATCTTCTCCGCGGCTTCGTTCACGAGTTATTAACGAAACACACGGACCAATCAGTAGTAGCCGCGCTCTGATTGGTCCACGTTTTTCATTAATAACACCTTGTATATTCATTCACTTTCATGATACAAATCCTTGTTATAGCGAAAACTTCAGAAATGTCGTAGAAACAGTTTGTTTATTATCATTTATATTTTTACATTACTACATATTAGGCTCCAGATTTTATAAAACATAAAATTGCATAAAACATCCGCAGTCTGATTATTATAAATATTGCCTTCGACTTTTTAACCAGTTGACTGCGTTCGACGTGTATACACGTCAATCGAGAACTCTATTGCGATGCAATAACAATAACCTTTTCAAGAATGAATTTTTAATTTTTTATCAAATAAAAATGTAATCCTTCCTCGCTTTTCGTAAAATTTATAATAGGACTATTTGCTCTGTGTTCGACGCGTATATACGTCATTGCTTGATTTTAATTCCGCACTCAGTCGGGGATTTTTAAAACTAAATTTCGCACTTAAGAGGTTAATAGAGTGCATCTCGTAATTGAGAGAAAATAAAAATCGACTGTTTCGACGTTTTTAATTTTCGAGGAATCAGGGAAGATTTGCTGTTTTGTATATAAGTTACCGTAGTTATGTAAACCGTTATTGTCATGTTACTGCTCCGCAAGAGAGTAACATTTTCCGACGAGGGGACGACGGATTTCTAATTTGCAGACAGCAAATAAAGTCTAAATGGGCAATACGGCCAAACACGAGCACCAACGAAAAAAAGACAAATACCAGGCCCGAGGGAGCTTCATGTTTTCATTCTAATCTGGCCGACATTGTCCCCTGTCTCATTCTATGTCATTACTTCCTCTCGTCGCTGCCTCTCAGTGGGGATTTACTATCCTGATAATCTTCGAGCCTGCTCGAGTAATATTATATGTACTAACGAATTTTCTGAATGTACACGATCATTCGAGATAGCAAATCGATCGAGTCGAAATTCAAAAGCATCGTTATCTCTTCGAATTATTTCTACCACGAAAAATCTGCAATCTTACGACTTTTTATTCAAGTAAATTCTGGAATTTTACGCATTTTTCATTCAAGTAAATTCTTGATTTTTACATATTGTTCGTTCAAGTAAATTCTTGATTTTTACATATTATTCATTCAAGTAAATTCTTGATTTTTACATATTAGTCATTGAAGTAAATTCTTGATTTTTACACATTGTTCGTTCAAGTAAATTCTTGATTTTTACATTGATTTACTATCCTGATAATCTTCGAACCGGCTCGAGTAATATTATATGTACTAACGAATTTTCTGAATGTACACGATCATTCGAGATAGCAAATCGATCGAATCGAAATTCAAAAGCATCGTTATCTCTTCGAATTATTTCTACCACGAAAAATCTGCAATCTTACGACTTTTTATTTAAGTAAATTCTCGAATTTTACGTATTTTTCATTCAAGTAAATTCATGAGTTTTACATATTGTTCATTCAAGTAAATTCTTGATTTTTACATTGATTTACTATCCTGATAATCTTCGAACCTGCTCGAGTAATATTTTATGTACTAACGAATTTTCTGAATGAACACGATCATTCGAGGTAGCAAATCGATCGAATCGAAATTCAAAAGCATCGTTATCTCTTCGAATTATTTCTACCACGAAAAATCTGCAATCTTACGTACTTTTTATTCAAGTAAATTCTGGAATTTTACGTATTTTTCATTCAAGTTAATTCTTGATTTTTACACATTGTTTGTTCAAGTAAATTCTTGATTTTTACATTGATTTACTATCCTGATAATCTTCGAACCTGCTCGAGTAATATTTTATGTACTAACGAATTTTCTGAATGTACACGATCATTCGAGGTAGCAAATCGATCGAGTCGAAATTCAAAAGCATCGCTATTTCTTTGAATTATTTCTACCACGAAAAATCTGCAATTTTACGTACTATTTATTCAAGTAAATTCTGAAATTTGACGTGTTTTTCATTCAAGGAAATTCTTGATTTTTACATATTGTTCGTTCAAGTAAATTCTTGATTTTTACATTGATTTACTATCCTGATAATCTTCGAACCTGCTCGAGTAATATTATATGTACTAACGAATTCTCTGAATGTACACGATCATTCGAGATAGCAAATCGATCGAGTCGAAATTCAAAAGCATCGCTATCTCTTTGAATTATTTCTACCACGAAAAATCTGCAATTTTACGTACTATTTATTCAAGTAAATTCTGAAATTTTACGTGTTTTTCATTCAAGGAAATTCTTGATTTCTACATATCGTTCATTCAAGTAAATTCTTGATTTTTACATATCTTTCATTCAAGTAAATTTTGAAATTTTAATCAGTTTAATGTAGACTCAGAGTTGGGCAAAAATTTTATGTAAATAAACATTTCGAATAAAGTGGTTATATTCGTAAAATAAGGCCACCGGCTACGGACGCCTCTGTCGACCTGGCAGACAATTATTCGAAGGATTTATTCGATGACTTTCCACGAACAATTGTACGAATAAAACCACTTTATTCGAAATTCTGATTTCGATAAAATTTTTGCCCAACTCTAGTGTAGAGTAATACTCCATATTTTCTATCAAGATTAAAATTAATTTCTCTTTTCACATTATCTTTGCATTACTTTTCATTCACTTGAAGTGGGACAACCAATTCCAGGATTACCGTGAACCATCTGTAACAATAATCATTTGAATAGATGAAACTAAAATATTAACGTGTAAATGTTTTTAGCAATAAAAATAAAAGATTGGGCCCAGTTCGCATAAGATTTGATCGAGAACGTTGTTGCCGGAGGAGTTACATATCTAATTACAGAATTAGAGTAGCGCTCGAGGGGCAATTTGTGTCATAAATGTCTCCGAGTAGTTCCAAACACTTCACCATCCACTTCATCTGTTTGGACAAGTCGAGCTCCGCACCTCCGGCCGCTGAATAGGTAATAGGGATACTTTCTCAGCAAGATGCTCATGAAATGCTTCAACTGCCCTTCTAGTTAAATAATTCTCTGTCATGTCGGCCCGTTCACTTATTCACGGAACGTACGATTGAACATTATTAACTCTTCTTGAATAATTTTTAAAGCTCGAGCATGACCAATTTTCTCCGCTTATTTTCACTTTGAAACTGTCATCAAATATTTCACATATTACCAGTTGTTTTTATCGAATTATAAATCAACGTAACTATGTCAAACTGGTCCTTCAAAGAAAATTTTCTACCATAATAAAGAAAATTAAATCAGTAATCGAAATAATGTTTCTCTACAGGTAGATGATTTTGTTTCTTGGCGCTCTAAAAAAATATACAAAAGTAACGCTTTTTTCATAAAAACATAAATAACATAAATATTTAGCTGTTCCCATTCAAATGTACCACCCTGTATGAATATTAAAATGTAATAAGTGCGGTCCAGATAATAAGTATTAAATAAATGCCAGATTTCTATGATAAATTTTGTAAAATCTGATAAAAATCGAATGTTTCTTTACAGGTAGATGATTTTGTTTCTTTGAGCTCTAAAAATATATAAAAAACAAACGCTTTTTTCATGAAAACATTAATAACGGAAATATTTAGGTGTTCCCATTCAAATGTACTAGCCTGTATGAATATTAAAATGTAATAAGTGTGGTCCAGACAATAAGTATTAAATAAATGCCAGATTTCTGTGATAAAAGTAAAATCTGTTAAAAATCGAATGTTTCTCTACAGGTACATGATTTCGTTTCTTTGTGCTCTAAAAAAATATACAAAAGAAACGCTTTTTTCATAAAAACATAAATATCAGAAATATTTAGCTGTTCCCATTCAAATGCACCACACTGTATGAATATTAAAATGTAATAAGTGCGGTCCAGATAATAAGTATTAAATAAATGCCAGATTTCTGTGATAAATTTTGTAAAATCTGTTAAAAATGATACATTTTTTACGAAGTATATTTTCATATCTCTGTAAATAAGGAAATGATTGATGGTGGTAGAGAAGGTTAGGTTAGCTCCCTAATATAATCATGATCTCGGAATTAAAAGTGTCCCGTTCTCTCGATAAATCAACCGAACATTTTGGCAGCAGCCGTCGAAGCCATAATCGGGATATGGTAACCATATCAATCTTTTTAGGTTCAAATGCTAGATGGTCAACAGGATCGACTTAAATTGGTCTATCGGCCGTGAAAGATTGATGAAAAGTATCCCCGAAGCTATTTTTACCAGCACCTACTGAGATGTCGTTGGAATAATAATGAAGTAACTTAGGTGTACAAAATATTTCAATCTTTCACGCTCGACGAAAGTTAAATAAATCGTGATCTTCACTTCCGAAATTTCTTTGCGCTTTACCTGCTGAACCAATTCTTCTAACACCTCAACAAATCTCATGTCGTGTTTCGTTCAACTTGAAAGAGTTAATTTTTAAATGGTGTTCACTTAACACGGTACTTTTAAATTTAACATTCAACATGTCCATTTAAATTCAATATTTAACCTGTCCATTTAAATTCAACATTTAACGTGTCCATTTAAATTCAACATTTAACATGTCCATTTAAATGTAACATTTAACGTGTCCATTTAAATTTAACATTTAATATGTTCCTTTAAATTGAACATTTAACATGTCCATTAAAATTTAACATTTAACATGTCTTTAAAATTGAACATTTAACATGTCCATTTAAATTCAAAGTTTAACATGTCCATTTAAATTCAGCATTTAACATGTCCATTTAAATTCAACATTTAACATGTCCATTTAAATTCAACATTTAACATGTCCATTAAAATTTAACATTTAACATGTCTTTAAAATTGAACATTTAACATGTCCATTTAAATTCAAAGTTTAACATGTCCATTTAAATTCAGCATTTAACATGTCCATTTAAATTCAACATTTAACATGTCCATTTAAATTCAACATTTAACATGTCCATTTAAATTCAACATTTAACGTGTCCATTTAAATTCAACATTTAACATGTCCATTTAAATTCAACATTTAACATGTCCATTTAAATGTAACATTTAACGTGTCCATTTAAATTTAACATTTAACATGTCCATTTAAATTCAACGTTTAACATGTCCATTTAAATTCAACATTTAACATGTCCATTTAAATTCAACATTTAACATGTCCTCTTAAATTCAACATTTAACATGTCCATTTAAAATGGTGGTCACCGACTGAATGATCTTCATTTCAGGTTGCCCCTGGAGTCACCGCGAATCGCCGTCTCATTTTCTCGCGTCGAAAAAGTGCATCGCGGAATCAGCGGATTCGAACAGGGTCGCAGGAAAATGGCGGCCGTAAGGTGAAATGACGATTCCGCCTTATGTGTTTGACGTCATTCATTGTGACTCTGTACAATGACAAAGAGAGAGACAGGGAGAGTGAGTGAGAGAGAGAGATAGAGAGGAATCAGCGTCGTGACGTTTTCGTTCCTAGCTGGCGGAGCTACCTCTCGCCAGTATTGAGAGAATGTTGGAACGATGCCGACAACGACAACGGGTATACTTGTTGCCACTGCCGCTGTGCATCGTGGATTCCACCCTTGGCTTCCCTTTTCCTTGCAATTTTTCCCTCGTCGTTCGTTTCAACTCTCCGATTCTCGTCCCTGCGCCCTGCCACCCCCCGTATCGGATCACCTCGCTCCCTCTCTCTCCATCGTCGTCACCCCTCTATCTGGCCGTATGATCGTGCCATTCCACGGCGATGATCCTCGGCTCAACAGGGCTTATGTATCAGCTATCACTTCGCCGTTCCCGGAACACGTGCATGCATCGAAGAACGGATGTTGCATTCGGACAAAGCTGCCCGCTGACTATCTCCTGTCTTCGTACGGTGAAAAAACTTCCGATCAGATTCGAGCACCTCTTACTATCTATTCTCGACTTGCCCCACCCTCGACTATCCGAACGAAACATTTTCTTTTTTCATCGTTAAACATATGTGCCCGTAATTATGAGAGTGGTCTAAGGCATATACATATTTCTCGTTTCGAGATATTTAATCCTTTGCGCTCCTTTGTCGAGCGCGACTCGACATCAGAGAAGGAAAAATGTAAATAAAACGGGTTATTATATGTATTCGGTTCTACCTTTATTTATTTAATTGTCATATTTTTAATTAAACACAAATATAATGTACGGCAAAGTTTTCAGAGCTATATTTAATATAATTAGTAAACAAGATTAAAATAAGTAGCAGTGTTAAGCAGTGATAAGTTTCAGAGCTATATTTAATATAATTAGTAAACAAGATTAAAATAAGTAGCAGTGGAGGAACTGTCCTTTGAAGTAAATTTCAAATAAAACGCTTCAAATAGTGAGAAATTGTTGGCGACAAAATTGAAAATAATCTGGAGTGCAAAAGGGTTAAAGGAAAAGGATATTAACCTTTTGCCCTCTACGATTTATTTTACGGTTTTAGTGATTAGAACTTTTTTTGTAGTTCGCAATTTCTTAAAAAAGAAGACAATTTATATCTACTGTATGCCTACATGTTCTGCAATAATTATACACTAACAAAACCAAAATAGAATTTCATCTCGGTTTAAAGGAAATTAATAACATGCATATATTTATTATTGGACTCTGTTCTGAATCTTCATCACGAGTCTGACACGATATTGTAGGGCAAGGGGTTAACACTAAATGAATTCCATATAATGTTGAAATAGCAAGCACTATCTAACGGTTCATTTTTGACAATATCGTAAAAATTATATTGAATTAATTTAATTTAGAATTAATTTAATTTAAAATAATGTGATGTGAAACAACTGATGTCATACATAAATTCATTTTTGTTTAATTTTGACTTTTAGACCACGTTCCTTAGACCATGTTCCTCATATTGTTGTACAGTCCAGTAAATATTTATAAACTCATTTCTTATTATCGAGAAATGAGAACGCGAATCCCGTACCCTTGCAATCCTGGAAAAAGGAGTAACTCCCTAAACACTAGGTTTACGGGACCCGTCAAAATGACGGGTTCTAATATTCTTAATTTTCGATTACTAAAATTGTTAAGATGCTTCCCTGAGAATTTATTCACCAGATTTATTTCTTTGGGTATATATTATTGGAAAAATGGCCAAAAATTTGGATAAACATATTATTGTTACGTTTATACAACAATATCAGATAGTTTTTTCTAGAGCTAGGGTAAACCTAGTGTTAAGTAAGAAACAGTTTAAAATTATATATTACGATAACATTTTATTGTTGAAAATGTTACTGCAAATGGCGACGTGGTTGGGATTTGGCGTTGAGACGAATACCTGTTGGTTTCAAGAATTTATTTCAGTACAACTGCCAATGAGTTTTAACTTTGAAATCGCTTCGAATATTTTCCGTGACGCAGGTATATTGTTCTCCGATAAAATGATATTTTTGATACTCTCAAAGAGTGAGTGGGTTCAAATGTGCTCCCTGTCTATTTCGGTTCTTTGAAACTTCTCCTCCTCGGATTCTTTTTTCATCGCGAGGTATTCGAGGGGAACTGAATATCTCCCGCACGAGTGCCATTCATTCGGAAGAGAGACTCTTGCGTAAATCCTCAGCGCAGAAATGTACACTATGCACCGTCGAATTGGACTGAGGCGGCTCCGTCGTTGAAAGAAATACCACCGTGTGTCGAGTAACATTTATTTCGCCGATCCTCCACACCGACGTCCGACGAACCTGTAATACTTGCGATCCGTGATAGTTTTTAGCACTGGATCTACTCAATAAAAATACGAGAGCGTATTTATTTAGATGTTTAGCACATTTCATTTAACGGAACTACGACGACCTGATTTTCACCGTCGAAACGCAGCGCATGAGAAATCACTTAAACAGTTTGAAAAATCGACTTCTCATAGAAAATCATTACAAAATAATCTCATAGATAATCGTTTCTTATTTCAATTCGAAATATTTTTCTCCTGGATGGAACCCTTTCAAGAATTTTCTTGTTCTCGTTTGGGGCATTGCAAAACATTATTTGACTGTGAAATTATTGTTGAGAAAACCTTTTAGTGTCTGTAATTATTCCGGGAAGGCCCACTAAAAGATCGACAATTATCTTCGCATTTTTGAAAGAACAAATTGACTATGAAAACGCTCGATTATTTCTAACCAACGACTCTGTAATTCAGCTACTTCATTCATCCAATTCGTTCGCTTTTCTCCACTGCGAACCAGTTTTAAGTGTCCGATTTCATCAAAAAGTTCAGTTCCATCAATGAGAGCGCCGAGTTCTTTTATCGAATATTCCACAGATTTCATGACTTTTTCTCGTTGACCTTCTTCCTCGTTGCAATACCCGTTAAAATGTCAGGGCATCTTTAAATTATTTAAAGAAATGTGACTGATATACACTACTGTGCAAAAAGAAAGAAACACCCAGTATAATTATAACTAGACTGCGGATTTGATGCATTTATGACAAAAATGGGTAAGTACAAATTTAAAACAGTGGACAAATAAAAAGATTTAAGTCCACCCCAGCGTATTAGTTCCACCTTAACAAGATCATCAAAAGAAGAATTAAATTTTTCATTTGGCTCCTGTGTCTTGCAATCAATGCAAACATTGTTTATTTTGCACAAAGATCCGCACTCTAATAATAAGATATAACGACAAACAATATCTTTATGTAGAAATTCCATTTTACAATGATTGATTTATTGCATTTAAAGTATCAGATAATCCGCGATAACACATATTCTCAGAACTATTCAATTAAAAAGCGGAATTCTCTTTCCAAATTGACTGTGTTCTTATTTGATTTTTTACGCTTTCCTATTAAATATGGTCGGGTGCTTCTTTCTTTTGCACAGTAGCGTATCGATAAATATAAAAATGTACTTAATACATCGGTAAATATTGAAATATAATCCGCATATCGATAGATATGGATAATATGGAAATGTTATCAACATCTCGATTAATGTCTACAGCATCGAACCGTGAACTATATTACGCAATAACCATATTTGAAGTGTTATTGAAGTTTCGATACATATCGAAGTGTAATCGATACATCGATAATATCGTTTGGAACAAAATTACAACGAAATTAATATACTTCCTGTAATAAATTCCAACAGAGATTCGAATGTATTTAATCATTTTGTTACAATGAATGAGTATCGATGATCGAAAACTGACGGCAATTTGCAGAAAGTTTTGCATGAAGCTTGCGCAATGGGATTGTTTACAGGCGCAGCGCGCTATTGTAAACATAGTTATATTTATACAGAGAATCTCGGGACTGTTGATGCGAAACGAGGGGTGGTAAATTTATTCGAATAGATGGAAAAAACTTGGCCGACGTGTTCGTCCATCGCGTATCGTTCTTATTCGTACAAACACGAATTTCTATTTTTCCAAATACCATTTTATTATGTTCTGCACTAAAAATAAAAATCAAATGAAATTTACAAAAACAAGGTACAAGCTACAGTGCACGAATAAATAGAAATGCAAAAGTGTCGTATAAAAATATTTAAGGAACACGACAAATAGATTTTTAATATATTTTATTAAGTATTTGTATTATTATATTCAATAAGTGAACAATATTAATAACCCAGGCTTTCGCTTTCGCTGTGGATGATACATCCGAGATATATACAGGGTGTTCACGCTATTATTAGCCAACGTTTTTCTTGTAAATAGTAAATATTAGAAAAGAATGAAAGAGGAAAAAGTAGTACTGTTTTTTCATACGCGACACAATGGCGTATGTGATTTTTTTTGTGTTTGTACTATTTTGTTAGATATGAAGGCGACCTTCAATTTTTTAAATAGAATGCTGTATATTTCTTTTTTCATCCGTAAACTGCATAGCGATCTTCAAGGTTATGCAAGGTCAGAAATGGAAGAGACATTTTGAAAATTTCATACCAATTTGTTTACAAATATTCTTTATTGCTACACGCGGAAGCTACTTTTTGTACCGGAGTTGTCGGATTTTGTTCAAAATGTAAGAGAACTTCTAATTTTTTATCTCCAGAAAGAAGACATTACCGATTATGACGCTTATTTTGTAAAAACACTGTTTCCTCCAAACGCTTTGCAAGCAAAACAAACTGATTTTCATTTGATTGCACTCTCTCCGGATATTCTCCTAGGTATTTCAATTTACATTGTTTTTAATTTCCGTTGCACTGGTAATAAATGCTTACCAGCTCCGCTTTCACGTCCACCGAATAACAATACATTCCTATGCGATATTACTAATTGATTTCGGAAGTAATACTGAAATGGTCTCGTCATAGAAGAAACTAGAAGTAAACACTCCGATAGTGAATGACCAAATCATTTGATTCGTACGAATAAGGAATACTTGCAAACACATTGGTACGAATTAGTATGAAATATTTAAAATGTTTCTTCCATTTCTGACCTTGCACGACCTTGAATATGAATGTGTTATAAAAAAATATATAGCATTCCGTTTAAAAAATTGAAGGTCGTCTTCATATCTAACAAAATAGTACAAACACAAAAAAAATCACGTACGCCATTGTGTTGCGTATGAAAAAACTACTTTTTCCTCTTTCATTCTTTTCTAATATGAAAAAACAGTACTACTTTTTCCTCTTTCATTCTTTTCTAATATGAAAAAACAGTACTACTTTTTTCTCTTTCATTCTTTTCTAATATTTACTATTTACAAGAAAAACGATGGCTAGTAACAGCGTGAACACCCTGTATACAGGGTGGTCCAAAAATGTACTTCCTTGAAAGGGGCGATTGTGAAATAACTTTTTCCTTTGCGATAAGTTGAAATAACTTTTTCCTTCGCGGGAATACAACATTTTTAGAACACCTTGTACATCCAAAGTGAAACAGTGTAAATTCGCCTTTAACCGAAGGTTTTCAACGAAAAAAGATCTGGTCACCTGTGTGTCGCAACTACAAGCGACTCGACGGGAAGCGCGCCGACTTTGTGCCAATTTATACCCAATAAGCCAACTTCGTCCACGTGAGCTCTATAAATATCGTTATTATAAATGTCACAGACTCCGATAGATTTCAGTGTTCGTTGTAAGCGGTATTGATTCGCTGTGTGTTTCAGTTTTATCGTAGCGTCGTCGTCAAATAGTTTTCGAGCGTTTCTGCAACGGCCGAAGGATATAGAAACGCAGGGGCATGGAAAGTTGCGGGAGTCCTCCCTCACAAGGGTGTCTGTGGCTGCTCGAACCACGGTTGAACGACCTTGATGAGCAGGCATCACAACTCATTAGACAAAACCGGCGCTTCACCCTTGTTTCGATGCGCAAATTGCGACGATCCCTCGAGCACCCTCGCCTAAACGCTAGAACCTTCTTACCGTTCCCTTCCGTTTCGACATTCCGATACATTTTCCTCAACCGAATGCGAATCTCCACATTCTTCTCAACTGTCACGCCTACGCGCTTTTCCAGAAAATCAATCGTTCTCTGCAGGAATGTCTGACGAGCCGACTCATGTCAGATTTTAGTCAGTTTGGAATCAGATTTGGGTCTGGTTTACACAGGGTGAAGTCACGAATCGTGATCAGTAGAGACTACTCTGTTATCAGCTGTCCGATCGAAAATGTTTTTATCGCTTATACGCGGTTTCAAACGAACTTTCACGTGATCATAGCAAAATTTTTAGTAAAACAAAATTAAAAATGCAATTTTTTAAATGATTTGACACGTTTCCGAATTCGCCTTGAAATCCTCTGACAAATAGACGTAAAGAAATGATAGATGTACTTGCAAGAAATTGAAGGTGATCTTGAAAAATCATAGAAAAAAAGAGTTGACGAAAAATTTGTTAGGATCGCGTGTGAAAGCTCTCTCGAGACCATGGTATATTTGATGAAAACATTTTCGATCGGACTGCTAATAAAAGAGTAATCGTGATTCACCCTGTATGCAGAGATCCATGATTGTATAAATATATTTTGGAGAATTATTTCTTTCTTTGTACTAAAAAAGATAACGAGATAATCGCTACACATTTGTACCATGATTTCGGAGATAACAGATACATATATGCGTGTCACTGTCACTCGATCGTGATTTGAATAGCATCAGTGGCATACTGTCTCACAGCTAATTACAGATAGTTGGCCCTCCTTCACGAATCATTTCACTTGCCCGGCAGAGCCGCAAAAAAGTATTGTCGCCATAACGAGGTCAGGTATTTACGAATCATTTCACGATGACGCAGACGGCGGCGGCTCCAAGAGAAAGCCCGCTATAACGAGGACAAGTATTTACCCTCGAGACCATTGAAACAATGGATCTCATCTCTCTATCTTTTATTCGCCTGGCTTCATTGTCCGTGGTTGTAGCGGCCTGTTCTAATAATCTTAGAACGATCCTCATCGACTTGCTAATGTCCTCATCGAAATCAAAACACGCTGTTATCCATTGACTAACCGCGAAACCACCGGGAAACCTTCGAACCAATTTTCCTACCTTAACACTTTACCTACCGAAAGCCTGTTAATAGGATTTTCAATAATTGTGCTGCAACAAAAGAAAGCTTAAAAATTTTCTTTCGCATTGCAATCTTAAATGAAAGTATTAGATAACGTTGTTGAGGGTGACTTGTTAGTTCACAATGAAAATTGCTGTCACTGTTGAAGGTTCCATTAAAAAGTCTTTAGCCATGAACAATCGATTTTTCAAAATTATGCAATAATCATCGGTCGGTAATGTGTTAAGATGTAAGAAACATCAGAATTTCTTTCTGTAATTTCATACAATTTTATAGATGCTTGTGTTATATGAAACACCCGGTGTACGATATTTGAAAACTATGTATGATATTATTGGTGATGTGTACATACATCAATGTTTCGAACAAAACTATTTACTTTCAAGTAAATTTGTCAAGTTTTTTTTCAATTGAATCATATATTTTTAAATGCACCGATCAATGTAAAAAATGTGATACCGCATTTATGGTAAAAATCCATTAGTTCACGAGATACTTTTTTTAATATTTTGTATCGATTAAATAAAAAAAATTTAAATAGCTTCCGAATTAATGGTTTTTGATCGTAAGTGGCCTAGTACTTCTTTTTCTGTAGGGAACGATGTCGACTAATGCATTCGAAATTGAATTTTTGCGAGTCAAAAAATTCGTCAATTTTTGCAGAAATCGTGAATTTTCTTTTAAGATGCTATCCTTTATTTTTCGTAAATTATATATATCAAAATTTTTGCTTGTTTGTTCGAAGCTTAATAGATATAATAAAAAAGTTTAAAATTATATTATTTTTGAAAATTCCTTAATGTAAAATAATTTTTTATGGCTAAAGCGAGAAAGAAGAATTTATTGCAATCTCTGCTACAGCGATCGTAACTTCAATTTAACATTATTGCACCATCATTTATTTTATCAGTAGGAATGTAATAAAATTTTTATCTTTATTGTCGCAACGATTTCGTACAATATTTCGCTTTGAACGTGCTTTCTTCAATATAATTGGTAAAAAATGTGGAGCGATTCCTCAAAGCAAAATTGGTTAACCTAGATGTCTGAAGTTTCCACAGAGATTCACATTGTTACGAACTTCATTCACTGATACGGTGACTTTAAAGGAGCCATCTTAACTGCAGTCGAATGCGTCCTCTTAATACTCTCGAAACTTGTACCTCTTGTACAAGTATGTAGATACAGGTTGTACCTCCACACTTTAACTGTTCAAATATCGAACAAAAAAAGACTAAAAACTGTATTTCAATTGGCAGACTACTTTAATACTTTAAGAGTTAAAATATCGGGAAAAAATTAGAAAGTTTTCGTAATATCTGCATTGGAAAAAAATTTATATCGTTAAATGCCAATACTGTGCATTTAACAGAGATAATAAAAATTAAAAATGTCTAGAAAGATGGCAATAAAAATTGAAAACTAGTGACAGTGACGGTATGACGTTAAGGGTTGACGTATCGAAAATGAAAATTCACACAGTTATTAAAAATTAAAGAAAATATAAATTCTTTTTTGCCACGAGTGAATTATTCGATGTGAAATATCGAAAATTAATATTAAAAAGAATATTTAAGTTTCTAAATGGTAAAACTATACCAAAAGTGGAAATAATCACACAAGAAGACTCATCAGGAGTCAAGATATGAAAAAAAGGAATTATTCCATACGAAGTGTTATCAATATTTATTATTTTTTTATAAAAAATACACAGATAACAATCTCGTAAATAAAAACCGTGAACGACTAAAAAATTTTTAGTGTAGAATAATCGAAAAATTTCTCATTTATTGAATATGAAACTAATTAACGCTAAATCTATCGATGATCAAAACTGACTGGTATGTATTGCATTATAAAAATAAACAAGATTTAATTTATTTATATCTTCTGCAAATTTTGATTATAACATGTACTTGGAACAAAAAAATGTATTCGATCGTTTCCCATGAAAACACCTTTATAATTTCAATAATTGGACCGTTTATTTTGAAAGTGGTGCAAGTACCATTTAAAAAACAATGAGATATCACATAATTTGTGATTAATTTAGTTTGAACTTTTTATCTATAACCAGTTAATATTTAATATCTTAAAAAATGCCAATGCTTTGTTCAATTTGAAAAATTCACAAAATTTTCAAGTTTGAGATCATTTCAAGGTCATAGTATAGTACACCGTTAAATTCGTCTCGACGTCAGAAACAATTCTATGATGTCCAAAACATATAGTGCCATTTAAAAAAATCAAGGTGACCTTTACTTTTTTACGTAAAAAACATTTCTTCAGATTTAAGAATATGCGAACATGTAGCTCATCAAGTACTGAGAAACTTTTGTCTAAAACATTTTTTGATCGCACTACTGGAAATGCCTAAAAAATGGTGACATAACTTAACGGATACACCCTGTATATTATTTTAGTTAAATTCGCCTAAAAGAAATTTATACAATCAAATTACATACTGATAAATTAATAGATACATTGCCAGACTTGACGTAGTTAATTTTGACCTTTAATTTTTTCGAAACGACAAAAAATGGACTTGCACCACTTTCAAAATAAACGATCAAATTGCAAAACAAAGAATCTGAACCCGGTCATTAGACCGGCGGTGGTAGGTTTACTGTTAAAGAAACCTGAAGCTAATGTAAAAAAGGGTTCCTCACGCTGTACAATCGACAAACGATTTCGATTAATTGTGCGCGAGGGTTGTAGATCGTGCAGCACAAAGGGTACGTTTAACCCGTAGGAGGGACGATCGACTGGATCAGCTAAATTATTTAAAAACGAGTCACCCTCTTTAAGGTACAGGCCGTCGCGTCGTTTCTTCCCTGCCGGCGACGTCGCGACGGGAGCGCGCAAGCGGGAAATGGATGTGGTTCCATTCATGCTTATTTCAAGCTCATTGTGCGTCGGGTGCATTCAGCCTTTGACTTGCCTCTCGTGTTGCCACTGCAGCAATGTTTCATAGAGAGCAAGAGGCATACGTGTCACTAGCTAAAATCAGGAAATACTAGTGTCACATTTTCTTTGACGCTAACGAACATTACTGAAGAAGCATGGGCCTTATCTTCTCCGCCCCTTTTCTTTTTTCTTTAATATCCCCTTTGTCTCTGCTCACAAAAAACATTGCCAGCACATCCATTAAACTACATCGAGTCGATTGTTCGACTCGTTTCGGCAAAATATATTTTTCTCCATCTTGTCAAACAATCGAAACGGAAATTTTCAACTTCGTGTGTCCTAGCTCGCACAGTAAAACTCTGGAGTTTTTATAACACACTGGTATTGTGCAATTGTGAGCAAACGTGTTTAAATAATGATTGAAGTGAATTCGCAAAAAAATCGATATTTTTACTTTGATGTTGAATATGTTTTTCAAATTACCGCCATGCTATTCTACTTCACGGTATCAACGTGCTAGATGGAATTGTGTAAGACGTTCTCTGTACAGGGTGTCCCAAAAATGTTGTATTTGGTTTCAAACATTTTTTCTTGTACCACATAGTTTGCGTGTAATTTAGGTGGCACAGTTATCCGAATCAACCAGTATAACTGTTCCATAAGAGTGCAGTGTTCGTGAAAGAATGCAATTAAAAATTGCGAGTAGCTGTTAGGTTAAGAGTCTTAACGTTGAAAAATCGATTTCACTTTTGCAACAGCGAGCATGGTGCAACAAAACAATTCTACTGTATCTGGAAATAGAAATATGGGGGCGAGTTTCTATGAACGGGTTAAACGGAAGTTTTAATATCGTCGCGAGATGCGACCCTTTTTTCACATTTTCTGGTCTGTTTTTCTGTTTCTTCTCCTTTCACATGGATTACAAAAGGGTCCGAACAATATTCTATAGCGATTGATAGGAAATCGATAAGCCACGTGAGTCACCGATGTCCTGCAGAATGAAAAGTGTATTATTCATGGCACTCATGCAGTACATGTATCACGTTCCTTCTTAATGAATTTAAAGGTACGCTGCCGTGCATCACGTACGACACATTTGTTACGTATTGCGAGTCCATATTTACTCGAGTACTCTACTTTATTATTTCTATCTTTTATCCACAGCGCCCCATAATACTGATGGGTTCTCTTCCCTCCCCACTTTTCTCTCCCTGTTGTTGCTCAATTATCGGAGCTTTAAATTTTAATTTTCAGCACCATTTTTCAATATTCTCGAAAGGGATACCTTGGACATAAACCTACCGTGTTAACTGTTGAATTAATTTATATATAATCTTTATTTATAAATATATGCCTTTCGGCGTTACATTTCTCTCTCCTTCCTTCCTTTCTCCATTCTTTAAACCTTTACATTTTCTTAATTTAATTTGATCCCCTCTACATTTTATCCTTTTCCCTTCTTACCCTCCATGTCCTTCGCTATTTCCATACTGTTTATCTTAATTTAATTCTCCCACTCCTCCCTTTCCTTTTTCTCTACCCTTTCTCTTTTTTCTTTCAGCTTCCTGCCCCATTTTGCTCCTTTCCCCTTTTCATCCAAGATTTCTTCTATTTTTCCTTCTATTTCTTCCATCTCCCTGCATCTCCCTACGAGATGTTCCAGCGTCTCCTCCTCTCCTCTGCACATCCTGCATACTTTCTTCCCTTCTTTTTCCCAGAATTTGTTTGCCCTTTCTTCGTTGCCGCACCTCAGTCTTGCTACTATCGTCACGCTATCCCCTTTTCTTCCTCTTTTTCCTGTCAGGTATCTCGGTCTCCCCATCGTTCTTATTTCTTTGAACCTGAGAACGCTTCTTGATCTCCATACCTTCTCTATCCTTTCCTGCTCTTGAACCTCCCTATCCCTACATATCACTCTCTCCTCTATTGTTTCTTCCCCTTCTTCTCTCAATCTTGCCACCTCTTCCGTCCCTAAACCGCATCGCCAGAAATACCTTTTTCTTTCCTCTCCCCATCTATCTAGTTTTCCCTCTTCTTCGTCCTTTCTTCTTTCTCTCCAACATTCCTTCGGTATCTTTCGGTTTTCCTCCTTTCGCCTTTATTTACTATATAGATATGTATTGGTAGACTGCGGATATTTTTCCAAAATAAAAACTATTTGCATTGATTGCGTGACACTGATTTGTACTGAAAATGTTTTAAAAACCTTGCTAAAAAAAAATTGCTTTAAATTGTATTCACCCATTTTTCTCATAAATCCATAAAATATTCGAACAAAATAGTTTTCTACCAAAAATGTAATGGAGTTAGATAATAAAAAATCGAAAGTATCGTTGAAAAATAGGAACTTTAATTATTTTTTTAAATTATCAAAAATTGGAGAAATGTTTTTCATCCCCCAATCAGATAAGAAGAAATCTCTTCTTAAGGATTGCGTCTCATAGACAATCGACACTAGCGCGTGACTGCACACAATCACCACAATACACTTACACACCGCTAGACCACGTATAAGTACGCGAGGATTGCAAGGATCCGGGATTCCACTCTTAATTTCTCGATGATGCAAAGACGGGGTTTCTTAGTAGTCGGAATCGCTAGATGAAAGATCAATCTAGGGGGCTACTTGCCTCAAAAATCCTACTTTTACGTTCACGAAGTGTAATTCTCATTATTCGGCAGCATATCGACAGCCACGATAGGCGGCAGCACCGTCGCACAGTGGTCTAAAACGCGAAATTTAGTGACATTTTGCTATAACTTCTAAGCTATTAAAGATATCGACGTGAAATTTGGTGTGTAGGATATTAACATGTAATCTTGTTAATGGTGTATAATGCGGTATACTTTTCGTTTATTTAATAGGTTTTTCTTACTATTTTTTAAATATATTTACAAATTTAACAACTTTTAGCAAATTTTTTGAAATGGAACACATTCAGCTTAGTCAATATATTATTCTTCTAAATTTTTGATAAATCGCTATTTGCATTAAATTTGTTTCTTGATTTTCCAAGACCTCCAGTGAGAATTTATCTGATCCTTCTTAAAAATTCACAATATATGGTACCTGTATAAAGCACAAAGTGAATTGTAAACAATAATAAATATAATAAATTTAGTTTATTAGTTGAGAATTAGATAAATTATTTATTCTTACTATATCGGTTAACAGTTTTTATGTAATTCTCATTTTCTCTGCCTCTGGGTCCAGTGCTCTTGGTCTCTTATCGTTTGACTTTAAACTTAAAGATGATATATACGGATCAGAAGTTAACAACAATTTATGAAATAAATCTTCGTTGGTAGTAATTCGTGAAATTTTTCGACCACTTTTATTTCTATAATTTTGAAAATCTTTATGTCTACACTCCAGGGCCTCCTCAGACAATTGACCAATTGGTAACAGTGCGTGTTTTATTATTTCTGTCCCGTGAATTAATAGTTTGTGTACTGAAGCCGGCATATAATATTAGTCATGAAGATTTATGAAACGTTTTGCCGTATTACAAGTATATTCTTGAAATTTGTCAAGGTCTATTGCAGATGAAGATGAAACGACTTGTAGTATTATGTGGAAATTCATTATCAATGTTGCATCTATTCCTGTTATCTTGGCCGAAAGATCTGAATTTGGTTAAAAAGTATACAACGTTCGGAGAATTATACTTAATTCTGCTTGTATATTAATGTAAACTGTACCAAACGATGGTAATACTGTACTAATGCATAAAGTATACCGAAGTACGCACTAAATAAAAACTGCACAAAACAAAATTTAAATAAAAAGGAAAAAAAACATGGAATATAACGCTCAAAAAATTGTATCACAGCATAACAATTTGAAGTGTTTAGAGTCTAAAGTGTTTCGACGATGAATGCGAGAACTAATACGCACAGCCGCACGGACGGCTTTAAACAATAATAACGTGTGATATAGGACGAGATAGGAAATGATTTTTGCATGATTACATAGCGGGAAGTATGCTGAAAATATTCCATTTTGTCAAATTCTATGACCTCTTATGACTCGAAAGATACTCCTTGCGAAGTATTGATAATTTTGCAAATTTTGTTTCACTACATTCAGCGTAACATTTCTAATACATTGCAAATACTAATTTTCATTTGACAATGGTAATTTATAGCTTAAAGATAAACCTTTCATTTAAAAAAAAAATTGGAAGCAAAATATTAAAAAGGATCGTCAGGGCATCTTCAAGAAGAAAAGCAATTTTTTCCATGGGAAAGGCCATCTTCAAAACTTTCCACTTTAACTGTTTGTTACGGTAATGGTTTTTATTTAATTTGATTAATTTTTCATTTTCGGGGTTGATGGATATTTAGAAAGCAATGAACATTCAACAGATATCTATATGAGACAGTTGGTTTTCGGGCAGAATGTCACTAAATTTCGCGTTTCAGACGCGTCGCCTGGATTTTTGAGGCAAATAGCCCCCTAGATTCATCTTTCATCTTGCGATTTTGACTACTAAGAAACCCCGTCTTTGCATTATCGAGAAATCAGGAGTGTAATCCCGTAACCTTGCAATCCTTGCGTACGTATACGAGGTCTATCGGTGTGTGAGTGTACCGTGGCGACTGTGTGCAGTCACGCGCGAGTGTCGTCTGTCTAGGAGACGCAGGCCTTAAGTAAAACTGAAGTACAGTAATTCTTCAATCGGTGTCCGGGGTCGCCTGTGCAATGGCAGTCCAGTACCTACCCACTCCACTGCCGGCCAATGATTGATCTCGGCTCGGGTATATCGGTGTGAACACCACTGTATTGACACCATGAATCGAATATTCAAACTTCTTAATTTTCATTAGTTTTTTATGGGACTTTCGGTGGCTTGTTTCTGGCATTTTTCTGGTTAAAACGAGACCAAATACGATATCATTTCAATTGTATTTAGTGGAATAGTATTTAGTTTAATCGACGGTGAAAGTTTCGGTCGCAACGAAGAACAGTGTATGGGACATTCTGTGAACTGTGCCGGCGATGGCAACTGTCCGCGTCTCTTTCTTTCCCATACGCTGTTGTTCGTTGCGTTCGAAACTTTCATCGTCGATAAAACCACCAAATACAGTTGAAATTGTATCGTGTTCGGTGTCATTTGAATCAGAAAAATGCCAGAAATAAGGTAGTGAAAGTTCCATAAAAAAATAATGAGAAATAAAGAATTCTATCATTGCCGTTACATTGTGAGAACTCGCGGGCCTTTAAACTGTGCCGGCGACGGCGACAAGCTTCGGCCACGCGATCCGTATTTCATTCTGTCCTTCTCTATGTTCGGGCTCTCGTTTGAAGTCTCGCCGCGGTCGGCGCGATAGACGCAGTCGTTAAAAAAAGATGTCTCTACACGATATGTCTCCGTGCGGAACACAGCCGTTGGAAAAATATCGCGATTTTACTGTATCTTATCGAAAGGCGAAGCCTAATTTTCCGCTAACCCTTTGCACTCGGAGCTATTTTAACTTGAAAATCAAACGTTTCTTCTGACCTAGAATATTTCTATTCTGTATGATTTTTTAAATTTGGTAGACACGAAATTTATTTGATATCTCGTGCAATACTTAACTGTTTCGTAATTGGTCAGATAACGTCATATCTAATAATGTAAACAATATTTTAAAGAATAGTACAGCAATTTTTAGCGACGACCTCAGAGGCGCCACTCGAGTGCTAAGGGTTAAGTTATTAAAAAATAGTGTCTCTACACCATCGCTGTCCGTGCAGAACACGGCTGTTGGACACCGATCGAAGAATTACTGTATCGATGAAAAGTTAATATGTATCGTTTGCTCGTGCGGAAGAATGCATGTGAAAAATGACGTGAATTGTTATGTTCGCAGGAAACGAGAGAGGGAACGAGAACGTCTTTGTCGCATGTCCAACCAGGTTTTAACGGAATGCACCCAGTTTAATGGAACATGGCCAGACCCGGATGATCCGCGCTGGAGCAGCGGTGAATATGTGGAAGTTCTGTCAGACCTGTTCCCGACAAATAATACCAACTGTTGCTCGATAGCTGGCACCACAACAGCTTTATCGACCGGTAATTCTGCTGAATTCCCCCTTGAATAGCGTCGACGAATAATAAAAGCTGTACACATGTGTACTATAAGAATACTATAAAATATAGAATCGAACGAATTTATCTAACGAAAGAAAAATTGAAAGATAAGCTCTTACATCGCGTAGAACTTGGCTAAATTTGATAAATGTTAGATACCAAAACAAATTTTCGCAGTTTTCTGCCTGCGAAATTTGTAAAGTGAGTGGGACAATAATTATTACCAAGTGACTCAACTAGAAAATTCTTTGCAATTTTGTGTCCACGTATAGAAATTCATTTTTTTGCTAATCAAAGCGTTTAACGCTATCACAAGTACGAAGTGTAAGTGTTACATTAATTTTTACAGTTTTCAAGAATTTGAATATTTATAATTGCAAAGAATTTTTTATTCGAGTCACGTGATAATAATTATTATCCCGCTTACTTCGTTTTTAAGTAAATGAATTAATTGAAAAGTCTTTTTGTTAGGGCTGGTGTTTTTACGCTCAACGTATTTGAAAGATATTAATGTTGAAAGAAAATCGATGTTCTGTTCTTACTGGCACGTGAAAAAAAAAAAATATGTTGAAAACGAGGCGACGTTTTCATGACGATTTACTGACAAGATATCTGTGTATTCAACAGCGGAAACTTTCATACCTCTTGAACCACCCTTCGAACTCTGGCAAACGATACTGATTGCTGTCTGCCTCGCACTATGTATACTGTTAACTGTCGGCGGTAACATTCTCGTTCTTCTGGCGTTTATCGTAGATAGGACTATCAGGCAACCCAGCAACTACTTCATTGCATCCTTAGCAGCCACCGATGTGCTTATTGGTGAGATTTTTCACGAGTTTATCGATTATTACAACTTCGTTATTTGTTTTTCATCGTTTTGTAAAATAGAAAAATGCCATACATAAACATGTAATTCACAAGTTAATTCGAAACATTTCCTCAGCGTAGTTACAGCAAAACGAAATTTTTAAGGAGCAAATTAGTAGATCTATAAATAATTCAGCACTTTGAAAGTTGTATTATTTAAACGAATACTTTATCAATAATTTTTATCATTTTTCATCCTTAATTTACAATACTTGTCTGTAACTCCAAAACTAATGACTAACGTCAACTCTTGACATTCCCCGAGACTAGATGACCAAGTTAATTCAGGTTAAAAACCTCAAGTCGTAGTTATATTAAATCCTTAAGGGTGCGCAGGAGCGAACATATACCATCATCGGCGTAAAGGTGAACTAAGAAACAAAGATAGAGAGGCAGATATGTTTCCCGCAGGAGAGACAAAGAAACAGCTTGTTTTTTCGATGATTTTACTCCCATTTTCTGAAGCGAAGAAGCAATATTTTTGTATGCTCTTTGCGTTGAAATATTCTTCGTATTATTTCGGAAGGTCTCTCGGAGCACTTTTTTCCCATTTGTCTCTTGAAATTTTATAAACAATAAAGTTACGATGGCGCACGTTTTTGTAGAAGAAATTTTGTTCAGTACACATTTCTCAAAAAGGGTTCTTTTTGTATGCTCTTTGCGTTGAAATATTCTTCGTATTATTTCGGAAGGTCTTTCTCAAAAAAGGGCTTTTTTGTATCCTCTTTGCGTAGAAATATTCTTCGTATTATTTCGGAGGGGCTCTCAGAGCACTTTTTTCCATTTGTCTCTGTAAACTTTATAAACAATAAAGTTACGATAGCGCACGTTTTTGTAGAAGAAATTTTGTTCAGTACACGTTTCTCAGAAAGGGCTCTTTTTGTATGCTCTTTGCGTTGAAATATTCTTCGTATTATTTCGGAGGGTCTCTCGGAGCACTTTTTTCCATTTGTCTCTTGAAATTTTATAAACAATAAAGTTACGATAGCGCACGTTTTTGTAGAAGAAATTTTGTTCAGTACACTTTTCTCAAAAAGGGCTCTATTTGTATGCTCTTTGCGTTGAAATATTCTTCGTATTATTTCGGAGGGGCTCTCAGAGAACTTTTTTCCCATTTGTCTCTTGAAACTTTATAAACAATAAAGTTACGATAGCGCACGTTTTTGTAGAAGAAATTTTGTTCAGTACACGTTTCTCAGAAAAGGGCTCTGAGAGCCCCTTCGAAATAATACAAAGAATATTTCAACGCAGAGAGCATAATAAACATTGCTTCTTCGCTTCAGAAAATGGGAGTAAAGTCATCGACAAAACAAGCTGTTTCGTATTCTCTGTCTTTGTCTCTCCTGCGAGAAACATATTTGCCTCTCTATTTCTGTTTCTTAGTTCATCTTTACGCCGCTGGTGGTATATCAACTATACATCTACAAAGTAACTATCCTAACCTGCAAAGTAACTATCCTAACCTGCAATGCGAAACAAAATAACCCAATACTCTTCTGTTGCACAGGTACAGTTTCCATGCCGTTCTACACAGTATACGTTCTAATGGGTTACTGGAACCTGGGCTCGCTGCTGTGCGACCTCTGGCTGTCCGTCGACTACACAGTCTGCCTGGTTTCTCAGTATACGGTTCTCTTAATCACGATTGACCGGTTCTGTTCGGTACGAATCGCAGCTCGCTACCGCAGCTGGCGGACGAAGAACCGAGTGATCTGGATGGTCTCGATCACCTGGATCATCCCGGCGTTGCTATTCTTCATCAGCATCTTCGGCTGGGAGCATTTCACAGGGCGCAGGGACCTGAGCCCTGGCCAGTGCGCGGTGCAATTTTTGAAAGAGCCTGTATTCAACACCGCTTTGATCATAGGTTACTACTGGACGACGTTGGTAGTGCTCTTCATACTTTACGGCTGCATCTTCAAGACAGCTTACGACATGCAGAAGAAGAGCGAGATCAAACAACGGCAAATGCAGTTCGTGGTGGCTCAGAGCGCCGGCGCTATGTCTGGGATGGCGGCCAGCATAGGAATGTCGAAGACACAGAGCACACTGCTGAGCCAGGACAAACAGAAAGTGGCCACCGCGGCCGAAGACGGCGCCGATGGTGATGGGTCGGGTCAGAAGACGTCTTCGAAGACCTCTACGGGTCTCAGCGACTCCGCGGGCAAGCAAACAAGCACTTTGCCCACTGAGACTGAAAGGTCTGAACCCTCCAGCAGTCCCATGGTGGACTCCGACGACGAGAGCAGTTGCGGCCAGTCTCAGCACCAAACTCACATCAGGAAACGCTCATCGGTAGCGGATCTGGTGGCGCAATCGGGTGCGTTACAGTTCGTCGTCGCCAACAGCTGTCTGAACGGCATCGTCCCAGCGAAAACACTACCTACCAGTCCCAGCTGCGACATGCAGAGGGCGCAAGCACTGCCCAGGATCCAGGAGACCAGCCTCCTGGACACCGACAACCCCGACAGGTCCAGTAGCCACACCCTAACACCAGAACAGTCATTGAATTCCAACGAAGAAGTAGCTAGCAAACAGGCTGTAGCCTCTGCCGAAACCTCGCCACCCACGCAGCCTGCCAGGTCCATCAGCGGCAGCCAACAAAATATCATTCCCCCGCCTACGCAGTTCCAGAGCAGCCCGCCGATCTCCGATAGTCCTCTAACATCGTCGTCATCCGGCAGACCTAAATCTCTAATGGGAACTCAGAGGACCTACGATATCCTTACCGGACTCGATAGCGCCGATTTGAGATTCATGGACGAAAGCTCGGTGATCCTACCCAGCCCCTCCTGCGAGAGTCCGCCGTCTTCCTTCTCCTGCAGCCTGGCGCATCCGCTCTCCACCGCGCCATCTTCGCCGATACTTGGCAACGCGGCAATCGTCCCGAACACCACGCTGTTGCAGACGGCGCTGATCAGGGCGACGCAAGCGCAATCTATCGGCACGCAGATAAAAAATAATCAACCTCCCATGTCCAATGCTTCTAGTCAAACTCATCCACCGAGAGTCTTCATCACGCAGAAGACGAACGTGGCGTCGCAGACCTCTCCAGTCAGCAAAGTGCAAACGGAGGTCACCGTGAAGGTTCAGGACGCTAAACAACAGCCTGTTACGACGGTTGTCAGTGCTCCGGAAACCTTCAGCATGGTGATGAGTCAGTTCTCCGAGGCTAGCAAGGCTGGCAATCCTCAGAACTCGTCTTCCAGCGGCAGCATGGTGCCTACCATCTCTGGAACGACTGGCAACGAGGACACTAAGAAGCACAGAAAGAGGGAAAGCAGAGACGGTAGCTCCAGAAGAGACTTCGTCAAGACTTTTGGGAAGAGATTGAAGAGCAAGACACAGAGGAGGGACCCCATGATGGGCAGACAGAAGTCCAGGACCGAGAACAGAGCTGGAAAGGCATTCAGGACCATTTCGTTTATCTTAGGAGCTTTCGTTGTATGTTGGACCCCTTATCACATCATAGCGCTGGTGGAGGGTTTCTGTTCCGATCCACCATGCACCAATGGACACCTGTTCATGTTCTCGTACTTTCTCTGCTACGCCAACAGCCCTATGAACCCCTTTTGTTACGCGTTGGCTAACCAGCAGTTCAAGAAGACCTTTACGAGATTACTAAAGGGAGACTTTCATATGACGTAAAGGGGATAATGGGAAGACACTCGGGAACGGAGAAGGCCTTCCATAGATAATTTTGAAATTCGTGCATTGTGCCATGTTGATGGTGAAACTGGACAATAAAAGTAGTGAAACGACGCGGTACACGGTATTGCGCGCTTTGTGTATATAGAGGATAGGTCGCGTTCATAGAATTTTAGATCGCATTCGACGGTGTATATAATGTATACATGTGTATGGGTATTTGCTACCGATGCGGGGAAGCACGCACCGCGCCGGTCAAGCGAATAGATTTAGGGGTAAGGGAGACCAGAGTTCACGCGACACGAGCTTTTCCGGAGAGGGGGGAAGAGGGACAGAGTCGACACGATTTGTTGATAAGCGAAAAGTAAGTTGAAACATTGAGTATTATCGATGTGGGTTGAAAGCCACCCGAAGTCGAATCGAACCCATCGCACAGTGGGGCCAAAACAATCTTAAAAATCAGCCTGTGCGGCTAAATTGAAAGATCTATTTTTATCCTGGCCACGTGGAATAAATAAATACGGTTACATGTTTAATTTCAAGTCTAGAAAAATGTTTTTTTTATCGTGTCTGGACTGTATTGGTCCTCCTGTGCATCAATTCGAGAAGATACTGCACGAAACCACTCTGTGTCTGGATTGGAAGCATAGTCATGGGGTAAAATCGAAACATCATTTTTGGCCTAATTTTCCCCATTTAAGCAGACGGAAATTTTTTTTTAGAGAAACCTGGTACCACCTAATACCGGAACACCCTTTGTCTTTGAGTTGAGAATCCTGGTTGTGAAAAATTTTAAAAAATACGGACCACCTTTGTTATCGGGAATGTGACGAAAGAAAAGGACTAATGGGTAAAGCTAATACAGGAGATAGGAGAAGGGTTCATACCAACTAGATCAATCGGCGAGGGATCGTGACACTGGTACGTTCGAAAAAGATTCGGTTTGGCTACTATTTGTGGATTGCACTGTGTAAATTGGATCAGTTCCAAGTTTCAAGGAAGCGAAGAAAAATCGTGAACTGGTCCGACGAGTTCATGACATTATATCCAATTAATTATGCTGTGCACACACGGCATTCTCTCCTCCATGTTTCTCTAACATTTCGGTTGACACTGTGTCAATAATGAATAGCAGAGACGAAGATTCTCATCCAGGATCGCAACTTCATTTCGTTACTGCCTTTTCGTCGTCGCGAATAACCGGAAGCGCGGGGATTACCGAAGTTAAAGATTCTTCGTTGAATCTTTTACGGTGTCTATATGCAAATTCTTACCCCCCATATACCGGGTGTGTCTTAATTTCAATCGATTTGAAAAATCATCCTGAGAATGGTCGTTTCAAACGACTTTTTGTAACATGTTTCGACATAATTTTACACATACTTTTGTTGCCCGTTACACTCAATTCCGAAAAATACTTTTCGGGCGTTCGAATTGGAAAAATGACTCCTGAAAGAGTTAGCGTTGCATCCAGCACAAGTCAATTACAGCAACACGTGAAACATGTGCACGAACGTTTGTTTAGTTGTTCATATAACTTGTGTACAATTGCAGTGACAATGGCGGTGCAGTTGCAAATCAGGGATTTTTACGGAAAATTTAACTTCAGAAAAAGGTAGGTCCTTCAGAAAATAAACTTTAAATATATTTTCAGTCCGCAAGATTATCAAATTCGAAAATTGGATTTTAAAATAATAAATTATGGTTAAATGCTGTAAAACAATTTTACCATTTTGTTGGAACAACGAATATATAACTCTTGTCAATTTTTATATGTCGAACACGAATCCAGATATTGTTTTTCTCTACAATATTTGGTCTTTGAGAAACATAATTACAAAAAAACAAAATGTCTTCAATTTCTCCGTGCTGATAGGTAAATCGCCATTGTTGCCGCAGAGCAGGTTCATTGCATTTTTCTTAACTTTACTTGCGTGTACATACGAGAAACACTGGTTATTATAATATTTCTTTCGTAAGAAAGTATGGAATTTTCGTACATTTTAAACAATTTTATAATGTTTAAATAACGCCATCTTGACTGAGCATGCTTTTTAAACATATATTTTTGAAAACACTGACTCCGATCGCGAAATGGCGTCGCGACGGTATTTTTAACGAGAGTAAGCCTTAATAATGCTAATTGAGCTTTCGATACAATTGCTGATCAATAAACGAAACTTTTCCAAAATCTTTTTTTTCATGCTGTGATTTATGGGATATTGATTTTAAATATATGCAATTCTGTCCCTAATTTGAAATTAAATATCAATGAAATTTTCGTTTGCTTTTTATGTGATATGGTCGCTATCGTGTGGGTTCCGGGTTCGAAATTCTCTATTGAAGCAAGAAAAAACTTCTTTTTCCCGGAGTCAATTGTATATTTTGAAAATTTCACTGCCAATGGCGATAGTCATCCTACTCGTTTCGTTATCTTTACTATAAGGCCGCCGTGAATCTCAAGTCTTATTAATTAACGATCACGTCTTCATCTAACGTGTACAAATGTGTATCACACGATGTATAATTATTGACACTAGCATTAGCTTCTGCTGTATTGTTCATAGTGCTCGCACGTGGATCGTGAATTACAACAAAATTCTTATTATTTCGAAATGTGTTTTAATTTTAAAACACATATCTATGTACTATTGATTTTTCATGAAAAAAAAAATAACTCCTTTTATCTCTCGCGTACACAGCAAGTTTACACAAGTTTCACAAATTTTGATTCGAAATTGATTCGAAAACAGTATACATATAGATATCGATATGATAATATATCTTAGCGGATGTGGAAAAAAAATATATCCTTTATTTTACACGATACTAAAATACATTTTAGAGTACATATATAATTAATTTCGAAATATATTTTAAAAATGCATTTTAAATTATATACATATGTGTATATATGTATATATATATATATTGATTTTTAAACGAATTGATAGAATCGTACGTTAATTTCAAATTTTGTTTGAAAACATGCATATCAATTTTAAATGATATTTTATCGTTACATTTGATTGTTAACGAATAGACTGCGGATCTTTATGCAAAATAATTTCATCCCTCAACGTAACAATACTCTTAGACTTTTTATATTTCTTCACTGTTTTATGTTTCATCCAGTTAATTTCTTCATAAACGCATAGAAATCCGTAATCTATTAACGAATATGAATTCGAATAATTATAAAGAACGCTTGACTCGTTTGATCAAATACATTTTGCCAGTGATATAGGCCCGGGCAACTTCCCCCGCTACCAGTGTACCTCTTTTTTTATTGTTTATACTGCAGGGTGGTAGAATGCTTTATGCGCTAACTCCCTGGGTTATTCCAACCCAGGAAAGTGACGGATTCCCTAGTTTCGATGAGAAGTTTTTAAAACTCTTCGACTGCAAGCCAGGATTGCCCTCTACAATTCTACTCTACGCTTGGGAACTATCTTCCTATCGGTGTACCTGTATTTTCTATCAGTGTACCAGTATTTTCTATCAGTGTACCTGTGCCATGCGCTATCAGCTATTCCATATTGCCCTGACCGTGCTTTGCTTCGCGTGACTGCGCGCGATTCCCCAACCCTCTCCTCCATTCGACAGGAGTCTGGTGAGGAGAATTCAGGAGTAGAGAAAGGAGTCGTCAGTGACCCGCGAGCCACAAGTTGCCCAGGCCTGACATACACTATACTTACACACACTTAGTAGGCATGCATGGGACCTAGCTGATAATTAGACGATTGATTATGGGGGGAGGTAAGTATCCAACGCTCCGTACTTCTTTCCGAAATGATCGTCGTTCTTCATTAAACCAATGAAGACTACCAATGAAGCAGAGCCATTAAACAAGGTGAACCATAACGAGCTGTAATTGGGAACGAATCGGAAAAAATGTACCTTCAACGATCAAGCAGTAATTAAAACCAAGATCTCGCCAAGTGCTCGACATTTCCCAACCGTTGACGTGTCCCTCGATGGATTCCGTTCTTTCTACCTCAAAACAATACGCACGTGGCGGAAGTTACGTAATTGAAGCGGGTCACTGTCCTTTTGTGCCTCGTAATGGAAAGAAGATTTAATCTCGTCACGTTGCTCGAGCTTTCTTCCTCTCAACTTCGAATCAACGACGAAGTATACGTTTGAGAGGATGAATCTCATGTAAGAGACCATTTTTATAACAATGTTATTTTATTGCTCGTTCTTCGTATGGAATCTGTGGAAACAGTTTCCCAAGTTTATTTGTATTATATTTTTCATCAATTATATTATTTATATATATTTTTCATCAATTCTTATTTGTATATTTTTCATGAATTATTGCTTATATATACGTTTTTTATTGTTTAAATAGATTTTTCATCAATTATCGTTTATATATATTTTGCATCAATTATCGTTTATATATATTTTTCATCAATTATTGTCTATATATATTTTTCGTCAATTGTTATTTATATATTTTTCATGAATTATTGTTTGTATATACGTTTTTTATTATTTATATATATTTTGCAAAAATTATCGTTTATATATATTTTTCATCAATTATTGTTTATATATATTTTTCATCAGTTGTTATTTATATATTTTTCATGAATTATTCTTTATATTTACGTTTTTTATTATTTATATATATTTTTCATGAAATATTCGTTATATTTACGTTTTTTATTATTTATATATATTTTTCATCAATTATCGTTTATATATATCTTGCATCAATTATCGTTTATATATATTTTTCAATTATTGTCTATATATATTTTTCATCAATTGTTATTTATATATTTTTCATGAATTATTCTTTATATTTACATTTTTATTATTTATATATATTTTTCATGAAATATTCGTTATATTTACGTTTTTTATTATTTATATATATTTTTCATCAATTATCGTGTATACATATTTTGCAACAATTATCGTTTATATATATTTTTCATCAATTATTGTGTATATATATTTTTCATCAATTGTTATTTATATATTTTTCATGAATTATTGTTTATATATACGTTTTTTATTATTTATATATATTTTGCAACAATTATCGTTTATATATATTTTTCATCAATTATTGTTTATATATAAGATTTTTATTATATATATATATTGCATAAATTATTGTTTATATTTATATTTCATCAATTATTTATATATATTTTTCATCAATTATTATTTACATGTTGTTTATAAACATTATTGTTCTATTTTGGTATTTATTGGCTTTGTCGCAAATTCATGTTAGCTATGTCTATTTGTTGAAAGAACATTACTGAAATACGTAAGGTATAGAAAATTAATTTTGAAGAGAATATGAGAAGTTTTATGTTCATTAGTAATGATATAAACAAAATGTTGGAATAATGTCGAAATGTTCGAACGGATTTTAATGTACGTTTTGTGTCTCGAACATCAGATTCTAAGAAGAGAGAATACGCATTTGACTGTTGCGTCCTAGTATTTCCGACGAAAATGAGGTGGGGAGTTACAACACATGATGGAATTCAACTTTTCTTTCAGCACTTTGCCTGTTTTCGACAAAAAGAAGACGAAACCCGCTCCAGATATGCAACTCGACCTCGATAGAAAAAAGAAGCACGAGAGTCATGCGGTGAATCGATTCTTGATTCGCCACAAAAAGTATTGCTCATTTGCGCGATACTGTATCCACGTGCATTCCATATTCATGCAACAATTTCTGAGACAATTACTCGATTAACACTACTATTTCCTTCATTAAGGGAAACTTATCAAGTACGTATCGCCTAACACCTAACTAGACTGTGAATGTTTATGCAATTTGCAATCTTTGGAACCTGGTAGTAGCCTTTTTATTTCTGAAATAAATTAAAATCGTAGTCAAGTTCTGTCGTATTTTATATCCTAGCATTTTCTGAAAATTTTCAAAAGACATCATTGCATAAAGATCCGCAGTCTATACCTAACGATAAATATAGCATCTAATATTTGTTGTTTCTATAACATTCGGTGCAATTTAAGAATTCATCGTATTTACAAAAAAAAACTGAAAATTTTTCTCTTTTTTACTAGAACATGAAAAGAAATTTTTGAATATTCGAACAAAATATCGTCCCATTATTTGACACATATACAGGGTGTCCCAAAAATATACTTCCCCGAAAGAGGACGTTCCTGAGCTTATTTCAAATGATTTTTTCCTTTGCGATAATCTTCTCCGAGGCTTTGTTAAAGAGTTATTAACGAAAAACGCGAACCAATCAGAGCGCGGCTACTACGGCTCGCGCTGATCGTGGCGTTGCCATTGGCCGAGCCGGAACCCATCTGCTATAAGCGCGCTCTGATTGGTCCACGTTTTTCGTTAATAACTCCCGAACGAAGCCTCGGAGAACATTTTCGTAAAGGAAAAAGTCATTTCAAATGACCTGAGGAATCACCCTTTCCAAGGAAATACATTTCTGGTACACCCTGTATGTACGTCCTTAGAAACAAAATTATTCTCGAGGACCTGAAATTGCAGTACGATATTGACAAGTTTCCCCTAATATCTGCAACGTTTTATTTATTCTTTTGAGAACACTTATCGTCAAGAAACATCGCAATTAGTAAAATATTAACACTAAAGCTGCCGAACAATAAAACATCTGGAACGACTGGCAAGATTGAATTCGTTATTTATTTTATTTTATTGTAGTATGTACTTATAAGTACATAAAATTCAATCATTTTCAATGGGCGTTTCTTTATAATTTTGAGAATTGTGAAATAAAAATGGTTAAATCAGCCATTTGATAGGCTGCGGTGGTTTTAGTGTTAAACGATACGTGCACCAATAGTATCTCCGATATCATTTGCGTCAGATACTCTATTTTATATACATTTTTTTGTATGACATATACATATGGACATTTATCCTCATGAACAATTCAATGTATTCTAGGTACGACGAATTTTAGGACGACTTTATAAAAACGACTCAAGAAGGGGTCAACGATCTGTGGACAAACATGTTTGCAATTGACAGCGATTTTATTCGTGAGCTTATGTTGATATTAATAATAATCTGAATTTATTCTCAATTCATAGTTTCTATCATGAAGTGTTTGGAATTTTACAAACAATTAAAATTTATGAAGTACATTTGACAATGCTTCTAACAAAGGAAATATATACTTTACTGTCAATTGCGAATGTGTCCCATTCATAACTGGACTGCGGATTTTTATGCTTTTATGTCGAATACGAAAAATATAGAGGGTGAAATTTCATATTGAAATTTCGTGCTGAATATGCAAATTGAATAGTGAAGTTCACACATGATATTGAAGTGCACGTTTCGCATTCAATTTTAACGTCGGAATGTATATCTAATATGCAAATTTAACATTGAAATGCATATTTAATATTCATATTTATCGCTGAAAAGATTATTTAATATGTGACCTTTACATTAAAGTGCATATATAAATGTAAAATTGAAGACCATATATTTCATAATCATTCTTAATATTAAAATTTCGAGTGCATATTTGATAATCATATCAAACAGTGAAGATTGAAGTGCATATCAAATATGCAGTGCTAATATTGAAGTGTATATCCAATATGCAGTGTTAATAACGAAGTGTATATTTAATATGCACATTTAATATTAAAATTTCGAGTGCATATTTGATAATCATATCAAACAGTGAAGATTGAAGTGCATATCAAATATGCAGTGCTAATATTGAAGTGTATATCCAATATGCAGTGTTAATAACGAAGTGTATATTTAATATGCACATTTAATATTAAAGATTGAAGAGTCCATTAAATATGCAAATATAAATGTTGAAAATATCAGATTTTACTTCATTAAACTTAAAAGAATTGTTAAATTGTCGATCTTAATCCGCAGTCTACTCGCAACCTGTCAAAGTGATTAAAATCTCTATTTTTCCTGAAAGTTTCTATAATAAACAAAGACCCACTGTACTCGAGACATTCTTTTACGTCAAAAATCGTTCTGTTGCGGTCAAAGTTCTAGTCAATACGCGTGCTCTCGCTCGACAATCTGAAATTCCGGCAACCCTCCAATAAAATAACCGAATAATATAATTTTATCACGAACGCAATAACAAATATAATATATAATATACACATATATACATATATGTATATGTATCTACTGCTAGAATATACGTGTACAATATATCAGAGCTGAAAATAGCGAACGATTGCTGTATTTAGCGAATCACTGGTGTCAATCGTAAGAGTTAGGGTCTATCTGCATGAAAACAAAATGTATTGTTATTTTGTTTTTTTAGAAAAAATTTCTATAAATATTGTAGGACGAAAATTCAATTTCTGAATGTATCGATATAACAGTTTTTTGTTCTGCCGACTGAGGAAAGATTGTTTATGCGTTTCCTAAGCTGTAGAACATTCGCAGAGATTTATTTAATCGTCTTTGTTGGGGAAAAAACGTTTAATGTAGAAACAGATCTTAAGTTTATTCTCTCATTTTGAAATCGTTGGCGAACATGTAAAAATTACCGAAACAGAATGTTTGGGCGAATGGCAAAATTGTTTCCGAACGAGGAAGGCCTAATTTTTTCAAAAGAGTCCTTTCTGAAAACGATTCCAAAATTTCGTCTTTTCCTAAAAAAATTGCTTCCAGCCTGTTTTTCGAAAATGTAACTGAAATTAACTCGTAGTCATAATAGCTGTCCACCCCACTCCAGAATAGCAAAGAATATTTAAAATATTTAATATGAATATTTAGCGGCTTAAGAAAATATTATTTCATACATGTCGTGCAGGAGTTTGGTGGACAACTATTACGACTATAATTTATTTCAGGTATTTTTTCCGAAAATCTCACTTATTATCGGTAATAATATTTTTGTTATCAATAATAAGCGAGATCGTGAGGTGCTCAAGTTAGATGGGAGCTTGTTGTATATTAACAATTCTGTCAACAGTATATCAACAATTTGTAGATAAACGACTCGCGGACTGATTTAGAAACAGGTTACACATATCGGAAATTTTCTGCGAGATGTCAAAGTATGGATAATCATTGTAAATTTGAGAGCTGTCATTTAAGCTGTCACGAAGCGTGATAGCGAAGCCTAACTGTCAAACTGCGAGATCGAGGAATGCAGCATTCGACGACCTTGTTGTAGGAATACGTCGTATTAGCAGAAGCCAATGTTGTAATAAATTGTGTGCATATATGTTGTATATTAAGCTAAATCATTGACACGTTTATGGTAAACTGTAATAGCGTTGTAAAATTGTTACTGTCGCACTGCTGTATCCAGCGACGTTCAATATGTGTACACTGCGTGCAGTAACATGGTGAGCCATGCCATTAATAATGATCGTTTGCAATGCTGAAGAAATGTTATTGCCGAATTGTGTATCGCAACGCAAATTAATTAATCGCTATGTAAAAGTGTTTTGAAAATGTAAGATTAATTTGAGAAAAGTGTTTAGAGATGATAGAAATTATTGTTACTAAATTAAAATTATAGTAAGGTAATTTACTAAGGTAAATTAATTTTACATTTTCATGTTATTGTCAATCGAAAAAAGACTTACGTACATACTACACTGAAATCATTTTAACTACGTGTATAAAATTTATTGAAATCATTTTTTAAATTGAAAGGAACGAATTTCGATGCGTTAATTTGAAATTGGGTTATATTTTCAGATTTGTAGGCTTGATTGCTGGCATAATAAAAAATATTTAGCTCGGTACTGACAGATTCAATTGTAGCAATGTAAATGGCGTAGACTTAGGTGCAGTGACATAGACATCATTATCATGATTAGCGACCATTTTTTTTTATAATGCATTGCACATGTAGCTGCGACGCGCATAAATTAGACGTAAACGATAATGTACCTAGATATTGATGCATATTCGAGTATATGCGTACAATAAAATGAAATAATGTGATCTTGTAAACATTTGGCCTCGTCTGATTATTCTAACCATTAGTCCAATCCCTATAAACACCGAAAAATTTTCCAATTCCTAAAAAATCGATTGTTATATTAAGCGAATATGATATAGCATAGAGTTGCATTACTGGATTCTCTAAAAATTTTCGGCCGCCTGGCTTAGCGTTGACTTGTACTACTGAAATCCGGATACCTCCTTCGACATCATGTTTTCCTAATACAAAGTTCTACTTGCGGGATTTTTGAAAATTTTCGACAATTTTCGGCCGTCTGGCTTGTCGTTGAGTTGCACTAACTGAATATCGTGCCACCTCCTTCGAAATCATGTTCTCCTAATAAAAGTTCATTTTTCGAGATTTTCGAAAATTTTCGGCCTTCTGACTTGTCGTTGGGTTGTACTACTGAAATCCGGATACCTCCTTTGATGTCATCTTCTCCTAATATAAAGTTCAATTTTCGGGATTTTCGAAAAATTTTCGACAATTTTCGAATTTTTACTAGGAGAACATGATATCGAAGAAGGCGACCGGATTTCAGTAGTACAAACCAACGACAAGTCAGATCACCGAATATTGTCGAAAATTTTCGAAAAACCCGAAAGTAGAACTTTGTATTAGGAGAACATGATATCGAAGGAGGTATCCGGAATTCAGTAGTACAACCCAACGACAAGTCGGAAAACCAAGTATTGTCGAAAATTTTCGAAAATCCCGAAAGTAGAACTTTGTATTAGGAGAACATGATGTCGAAGGAGGTATCCGGAATTCAGTAGTACAACCCAACGACAAGTCAGAAAACCAAATATTGTCGAAAATTTTCGAAAATCCAGTAGTATTCATCAGTCATCAATAGTAGAACTCAACGACAAAACAAACGGCCGAAAATAGTCGAACATTTTCGAAAATCCCGAAAGTAGAACTTTGTATTAGGAGAACATTATATCGAAGGAGGTATCCGGATTTCAGTAGTCCAATTCAACGACAAGTCAGGCGACCGAAAATTGTGAAAAATTTTCGAAAATCCCGAAAGTAAAACTTTGTATTAGGAGAACATTATATCGAAGGAGGTATCCGGATTTCAGTAGTTCAACCCAACGACAAGTCAGACGATCGAAAATTATCGAACATTTTTGAAAATCCCGAAAGTAGAACTTTGTATTAGGAGAACATGATGTCGAAGGAGGTATCCGGATTTCAGTAGTACAACTCAACGACAAGTCAGACGGCCGAAAATTGTCGAACATTTTCGAAAATCCCGAAAGTAGATCTTTGTATTAGGAGAACATGATATCGAAGGAGGTATCCGGAATTCAGTAGTACAACCCAACGACAAGTCGGAAAACCAAGTATTGTCGAAAAATTTCGAAAATCCCGAAAGTAGAACTTTGTATGAGGAGAACATGATGTCGAAGGAGGTATCCGGAATTCAGTAGTACAACCCAACGACAAGTCAGAAAACCAAATATTGTCGAAAATTTTCGAAAATCCCGAAAGTAGAACTTTGTATTAGGAGAACATGATGTCGAAGGAGGTATCCGGAATTCAGTAGTACAACCCAACGACAAGTCAGAAAACCAAATATTGTCGAAAATTTTCGAAAATCCAGTAGTATTCATCAGTCATCAATAGTAGAACTCAACGACAAAACAAACGGCCGAAAATAGTCGAACATTTTCGAAAATCCCGAAAGTAGAACTTTGTATTAGGAGAACATTATATCGAAGGAGGTATCCGGATTTCAGTAGTCCAATTCAACGACAAGTCAGGCGACCGAAAATTGTGAAAAATTTTCGAAAATCCCGAAAGTAAAACTTTGTATTAGGAGAACATTATATCGAAGGAGGTATCCGGATTTCAGTAGTTCAACCCAACGACAAGTCAGACGATCGAAAATTATCGAACATTTTTGAAAATCCCGAAAGTAGAACTTTGTATTAGGAGAACATGATGTCGAAGGAGGTATCCGGATTTCAGTAGTACAACTCAACGACAAGTCAGACGGCCGAAAATTGTCGAACATTTTCGAAAATCCCGAAAGTAGATCTTTGTATTAGGAGAACATGATGTCGAAGGAGGTATCCGGTTTTCAGTAGTATAACTCAACGACAAGTCAGGCGACCGAAAATTGTCGAAAAATTTCGAAAATCCCGAAAGTAGAACTTTGTATGAGGAGAACATGATATCGAAGGAGGTATCCGGATTTCAGTAGTACAAATCAACGACAAGTCAGAGAACCGAATATTGTCGAACATTTTCGATAATCCCGAAAGTAGAACTTTGTATTAGGAGAACAGGATATCGAAGGAGGTATCCGGATTTCAGTAGTACAACCCAACAACAAGTCAGACAACCGAAAATTGACGAAAATTTTTGAAAATCCCGAAAGTAGAACTTTGTATTAGGAGAACATGATATCGAAGAAGGTAACCGGTTTTTAGTAGTACAACTCAACGACAAGTCAGACGGCCGAAAATAGTCGAACATTTTCCAAAATCCCGAAAGTAGAACTTTGTATTAGAACAACATGATGTCGAAGGAGGTATCCGGATTTCAGTAGTACAACCCAACAACAAGTCAGACAACCGAAAATTGTCGAAAATTGACGAAAATCCCGAAAGTAGAACTGTGTATGAGGAGAACATGATGTCGAAGGAGGTAACCGGTTTTTAGTAGTACAACTCAACGACAAGTCAGACGGCCGAAAATAGTCGAACATTTTCCAAAATCCCGAAAGTAGAACTTTGTATTAGGACAACATGATGTCGAAGGAGGTATCCGGATTTCAGTAGTACAACCCAACAACAAGTCAGACAACCGAAAATTGACGAAAATTTTTGAGAATCCCGAAAGTAGAACTGTGTGTTAGGAGAACATGATATCGAAGGAGGTATCCGGATTTCAGTAGTACAACTCAACGACAAGTCAGACGGTCGAAAAATTGTTGAAAATTCGTGCTTCTATACAAATCAGAAGTATATCTCAACGAAAAGTGGGACGTTCGGGAAAAATTGGTGGTTCAAGAAATAATTACACAGATTGGTATTGTTATTACATTGTCTTTATTTATTCATTATATGTTCATACATAAAAAGCTTGTACTTAACATGTACTCTAAATAAAAAATGATTACACATTCAATTTGTTGTATTTTTTATACGTACCTCATGTGTTTGTCTCTAAATCATATCGACTTTGATCATTGATCGTTAGGGAATGGATTAGGATTGAAATAATGATTACGCAACGACAAGGACTCCCTTTCGTGATCCATTTATTAAAAATATGCACTAATTCACATAAAGTGGTGTACGTGTATGTTGTGTTCTCTGGTGTGTGTACTTGTATATTTCATTACTTTCAATTAGAATAAAGTATGACACGATCGTTAATATTGTCCTCTATCTACGCGTTCAGACACTTCTAGCTTAGTAGTTCTCAAAATATATTGTAAATAAATTTTGAATTTCTAACTAGAATCTTGAACATCGTTCACTTTTTTTTTTACGGTATTCCATTCTTCTCGCATAAACATCCTTACCACTCGATTGGTCGGTTTCGCAGGTATTCTTGTTTCCCGAAGATCTTCGCGTCCCTATCTCGCGCTTCAAGCTATGCCTGTGGGACCAGGTCGTGATTATCGAAGAAGGAAGATGTCGTTCCATGTTCCTCGATTATTATACAATAATAAAACTGTGAATCGTTATGCATTTATGGTGTACAGAGAAAGACAAAAATTTTATCGTATGTACATTTTTCAATTCGCCGAAATTTCTACTTTTGTGAGAGAGCGGAAAGAATAGAAAAAATTCCCCATTTCAACTAAAGGCTAAAAATGTTTTCATCGTTCTTTGTAAATGCATAATCACCGGCAGTTTAATTATTATGAAATAATATGTGACCTCATTTCGTTAAGTTCAGATCCTGGCCTCATAGTTTTGACCGGCAGTGTATACGTACATACATATACACATAGAGTATGTCCGTGCTAATTCGACTCGCTGGAACATTTCAGAATGGACTGAAAATATGTGAAAAAAAATACATTTGTACAAAAGTTGTTTGACATGAAGAGGGACGTCATGATCAAAGGCAACCTTTCTCTGAAATGAAGTATCATTCAATCTCGTTAAATTTCTCGCAAAATCCACTTACGTTTTATGAATAAAAAAATATAGTGTTCCATTCAAAAGTACATGCCGATTTGACTTTGAAATCTCCTCTACTACCTCAGCTATAAAAAATAATATTTGTACCACATTATTCCCCTGTTCAGTTCGAACATCTTGCGTAGAAACATTTTTTAATGTTTGCTGTCATTTATGAGATATTCCAACGAGTCGAGTTGGCATCGACACTTTGATAAGTATTAATACAATTATTGTGAATATACAGCAATGAGTTTCGCGAAGATTTACAATTTCGAGTTGGTTTTAAACGAGAGCACACCCACACATCCTTACAATTTTCCGTCGAGGCTCATGGATCTCATTTACATAATTTATCATCAATTTGTAATACTATTACAATCAGTTAAACATTACTGTAAGAATTATTCAAAATGTTATGATTTAAAAAATGTTCTACTAATTCGTTCGCAATTAATTTTCCCTTGATTTATCTAGATGTGACTAATTCATTTAATTGATTATTTATTTGAATGTAATTCATTCATTCGACGCATTATTACCTTCATACAAAATATTGGGTTGACGAGAAAGTAATTTCGGTATTTTAAGGTATAATAAAACCGAATTTCTTTATTCAAGCGATGAACTGTAATCAATAATATATTTTCTTATTTATTCTTTTTGGCAAAAGATCATCGAACGGAAGGGAAAATAACTTATTCATTAAAGTTTATTGCCTGAATAAAAAAAATTGGGCTCTATTTCACCTTAAAATACCGCAATTACTTTCTTGCCAACCCAATATAAATTACAGTAATGTAACATATGCAAATTGTCATAAGAGAAGTGATAATATACAAAATAATTTGTAAGGATTTCCTACCATTTTATGAATTGATAAATTTCTAATATTTATATACAGCGCGAGTATTGTAATATTTCCAATGTTATAGTATTGAAATATATTTTATAATGTAGTTATTTTAAATATTCCTGTCGTTAAGTACCGTTATATCGGAATATTTGAAATAGTATGAATATTGTAAACATCATTTTAATTATTTGTTTTGTTCAATGGATAAAAAATCGATCACGAGATTAGATCCATGAGCGTTCCCACGGCAATTATCAAGCGACTAATCGCAATTATAGCTTAGTATAGACAGAATTTTTTAATAATGTTTCACACAAGTCAGATATAACATTAATACATTTGCCGTCTGAATCCAATTACATACGAGGTAACTTTCGATCGTGACTGACCTACAGACTTAGAATTAACAGTGTATGACAGCAGGGAGATAATATTATATTAAAAATAAAAACGGACAAATAAAAATATACGTATCTATGCACATCAATGAGTGATTCAATATTTTCTCCGGAAAAATTGCACATTTGTTATACATATGTAAAAATATTTCAATTTATCGTGGAGCATCCTGTATATTTATAAATATGTTATTATCAAAAGTATAAGTGCTACTGCTAATGTAAATATTTTTCAAAACTTTTCTAACTATTCAAATAGTTTTGAGACTTACAATTAGGATTTACATTAAACATTTAATTACCGAACAAAATAATTTCTCAAGAAATGGAAATAACAAATATTACATTTTGAGGAGTATGTGGAAGATGTAAATTACTCATTGATGGACTAAAAATATAAAGAAACAACATAGAATACAATAAAACATTTGTAAAACATTTATACAACCACTACGTCGATTGCTCGAACGTAATCGATCATAATAATCAGTAAATTAATCTTAAGATCCATTAATCAATAATAAATAATCACAAGAGACATAATGTTCCTCGATTATTATAATTGTTTTTTTTTTGTTCGTTAACAAGGTATTGGTAATTATACATTGTTAGTAAAATATCAACACAACAACCTGACACATGTATACATACGAAATACATACGCAACGAATAATATTAAATAAATTTTTAAAAATACAGATTAAAAAAGATTCCAATACAATCTCTCGAATAAACGCAGAGCTTATGTTTGTTCGTTAATTCAATATCGATGAATCTCGTTATATTATTCCATAAGAATCATACTGACAAAATAGTTTGTATCTTTCTTTCAAATTTTTCCTTGAAATAAAAATAGTCAAATTCCTCATTTATTTAATTGTACAACATTTTCGTTGTTTGTACAACGCCGTCGAGAATAAGAAACAGTAATTTCAGCATGTTTTGATCGAACTTTGCCAAATAATTTCAAGACTTCAATTATAATTTACTACAAAAAATAACATGTAAAAAAAACAACGTGATATAATTCACGCTTATTAATATATTGATAGAAAAGCATAATGATTAAATATTTAAACGCAATTGGGGTTGCGAATCACAGGTACAGTCAGCGACAGAAGTCTATTCCCCGGGAAATTTTGAATATTTAATACCATTTCAAAATGGTTTTGTATTTGTTTATATATTTCAGTGTAAACAGTATGATCTACAGAATCGTATAAATATTACGATTTACAAGTTGCAGGAGTAAACGATTGTATAAGCAAATATAAGTAAATATAAGTAAATAATTATAACAAATCTTCGAATTTCCTGAATATATAGTATCACAAATAGTATAGTATACTACAGAATTAATATCATAAAAAGTTTCATATTTTTTCTGTACGTATAAATTGATTTAAATTTTTATCATTTATATTTAGATACAAAACGTCGGAAGAACATTATTACTTTTCCAATGAGTATAAAATTCAAGTAACCCTCGGTATACATTTTTAAATATTGAAAATTTTTAGGTGAGCGTAGACTTTTGTGGATAACTATACTGTAAACTCGCATATTGTTATCTAATCGCATTCGAGATTCTCGGAAAAATAATACTTTCACGAGAACGTTAAATTACGACATTGTGTTCGACTGTGACGAGAATCACATTTCACAGTAACGTAACCTTAGAACTACGATAAAGCATTATAAATCTCATAATCAAATAAGTATCATAAATATATAAAAACTGATGATCCATAACGTCAGTATCAGTATATCGTATATGTATTTTAATCTAGAATAAAAACTCGAAAAAACTGTATTTTGCGGAACGGAACAGGTGCAAATTAAAAAGATCGAGGAGAGAAAAAAAAAATCATTCGAAAATATCGGTTTACAATTCACTTTGACATCCCCGGAAATTCGAGGACCGCACGAACTATGCACGCTTTTTTTCGGTTTTCGACGATGAACGACGCACTTGGACACATTCAGGCTATCATTTAGCTGCGGACGACTACCCAAAAATTTTATTTCAGACTAAAAGAATTTCATTTTATAATTTATCGGAATTATCGAATTATTGAACTTCACAAAATCGATTTTTTAAATTTCGAGAAGTTCTTTGTTGATAAATTTAGAAAATTTGCAGCCAATAATTTTCCAGCATTAAATTTATTCGATATTAGAAAAGAGCATAATTTTCCAAGAAAAATTTCAAAGGAACATAATCGATGTTCTACGATGTTACAGTACGATAATCATTACAAAATTATGGTGTATAATAATTATAGAATAAGTCCCACGATTATTCAAGGACGTTTCCCTAATTTTGGCAGTGTTAAACCATAACGTCGATTATGGTCGCATCCTCCTGAATGTGTGGATCGTTCAAAATCGTTTCACCATCGGTTACAAATCAAAATCGAAAGCTACGTGGACGTCAATTCTCTTCATTTTCTGTATCGTCGTTTTTACAGAGCGGGGATCTAAACGTCTGATCGATAATTGCTGATGATCTACGATTTAGAAAGGAAACTTCTCGAAGACATTAGAGATCTCACGCGGGCGCGTTCTCGCATTGACTACCCATCGGAAGGGGTGCACTAAACGACACTAAAAGTAGCTTAAACAAGATCTGAATCAGTATATCACTAACATGGCAGATTCTTTTTGAGAAAAGTCAAAAATATCATCTTTTTTCGCTAGAAAATAAATTCGCTATTCGCAAGATATTTATAGGATGCACCGATTGTCCCGAAAATTTTGTTGCGTCGACCGTACAACATATTTAATTTTAGTTTTCAAATTTATAACTTCGAGTAAGCTGTAGTAGTTTCGTTTAAGATTGCAATGTAAAAGAAAATTTCTTTTCTTTCTTTTGGTACAGCACAATTATTGAATATTATTGGTAGATAAAGCGTTAATTACTCGAGTTCTGCTTTGAGAATATTTTACCATCAGATATTTCAGCATTATCCACGAATTTTTAACTGATGGATACATTAAAATTTAGATTACTTTAAGATAGGCAAAAGATATTCTAGGCACTCTATGAAAATTTATATTTTTCCTTGGAAATTGATTTTTTTCGAAAGCTGCATGTGCGAATTCATTGAAAATCTCCTAATATGCATTTATTCTCATTTATGCACTGCGTTGTACAGTGTCATGGGACAAATGGTGCATAAACAAGAAAGTGGTCGTAACATTATCTTCCACGCAGTATTTAAAATAATTTGTGCTTAGCTTTGTTATTAGACATAGTTTTAGAACCGACTGTTCCGAAAAACGATTAGGTTATACGGCAAGTTCGTTCAAATAAAAGTATTATAACTTCAACATAAACTACTTCAAGAATTGAAACGTGATACAAAGTTTTCAGTAATATTGAGAAGATCAATTAACTGGCAAAATATTTATTATTAGGACATCTAATCCCAGTTTTGAATCGAAGGGCAAACCATTTTTATCTTGAAATTTTCATAGCGTTTAAAAAATTTAAAAACTGCTCACGTTTTTACGTCAACTGTAATAGGCAAACTTATCTACAAAATTAAAACATATAATTAAATTAAAACCGCATATAAATAAATTAACAATAGACGAGCATGTTTAGAGCATCTGAAGAGTAAGCAGAATATTAATTTCTTAATGTTAAATGGTCTTTCACGTACAAAAAAGAAAATGAGAAAAAAAGACGTGAACGAATTTGTCACATGACCTAATATTTTTCGTTTTTCTAATTTTTTCAGAATAGATCGCACACCATCGAGTTTTGCTAGAAACTCTTCTACATTTCGTATAGCAATAGATCATTCTATACTTTGATATAATCGACATTTACAGATTCGATAGTTTTATATTAAAAATATTATATAGAGGTTGCATGGATTATGACCACTTTCAACGATCGCATTAAATATTATTAATCATCTCACATTTCGAAATTAATTCTCTCTCTCTTTTTTTCTTTTTGTACTGGTCTAGATGTACTATACTTCTTTGTAGTTTGCGTTTTTCTCTTCTGGGGAGGAGGAAGGTTTGGGGGGAAGACGTTTCTATAATGGCTGACAGTTTCACGTTCTTGCACTTCCCTTTAGAGGATTTAACGGGTACCACGAGAGTGCAAAGGAAAGAGTAAGAATTCGTTTTAACTCGGCGATGGGGTTTGAAGACTTTACTTTCTCGCAAGCTGTTTCAAAGTAGAATATTAAAGTAAACCCTACTTCAGTTATGTTAAACTAAGAAGACATCAACACAAACTATTGAGGTAAACTTTACTTTGTGTATGTAGAATTAATACATACATATATATTACGATGAACTTTATAGAGTTCACAAATACTTTAATAAAATTATATTTTTACATAATCTCCGCCGGGATTCGAACACCGATCGTTCAAATGGCTGTCGAGAACTTTGACCCTCTGCTACAGAGGCCTCTAAAAAGATTATTTATAATAGTATTATGATAAAATATTCAAGCGAACTTGTTCATCTGGAACTACAGTAAACATGATAAACTATTCAAATATACTACATAATATAAATGTAGAACTAAGATATTATGGTAATATTGAAACGAGATATTCAAAAACAGAGTAGAATAGAGCATATAGCTATGCTAATATAATTCAAATTCATTGAAGAAAATAATAAAGACTTTCTAATAATTAGACTGCGGATCTTTATGCGTTTATGAAGAAATTAGTTGGATCACAAATGTAAAACAGTAAAAGATTAGAAAAATTTAAGAATATTGTAATGTTGTTTTCAACGCGTAACAAAGCCATTAAGGGACGAAATCAATTTTTATTTTATTCTTGTTTCCCGCAATCAATGCAGAATATTTTTATTTTACATAAAGATCCGCAGTCTTCTAATAATCAAAATTATATTAATCTCGCATGCTACGTACCACGCCTGGGCAATTGATGCTCCGAGAGTCGTCTAATCTAGCGAATAAAATTTTTATCAGAGCGTACAACACACAAACAATACAACGATATACCTGAAATCTTTCAATCTGTCTATGTATGTTTAGTAGAAAAATAAATGTGGTCAACACCTCTCAGTAAAGTCTCCAAACCACCTATATGGTTGACGATAATACTCTAACGTAAAGCTATAAACGGAAACACAAACAAGTTAAAAAATCACTGTCTGAAGTATTCACCGAATCATATAATCGGTCAGCTTGCGAACAGAATAATAAAGTGCGGTACAACGGAATGCTAGTTACGCAATATTAAATATCATACTGTTTTGCTGCGGCGGCGAGACTATACTGTATTTACAAATTGGCACTTTCTCCGGTCTGGTGTAATTAATATTACACACTTGTCGGTGGCGCGAGTTGGTTCCGATGCGTGGTCAAACGAGAGAATTTCGGACGCGACGGCGACGAACGAGGACCGGTGACACCCATTTACGTCATCCGTCCTTGGGGCAACTATGACAATTTTCAAAATTACGGTACAAACAATCTCAAACCTTCTTCTACCGATAAATTAGTATATAAATTCATTTTTGTATGCATACAAGATATTAAAGAAATGAAGTTTAATACAAATATCGTACAATTAGCTGAAAAGAACGCTTCTCCGATGTTTATTAGTAACCATTATATTGTTTTCCTCTAAATAAATTCGAAGAGTCACTCGTTCTATTCATTTCACCCATATACTACTTGTCTACGACCTTCTTTAATTCCTTGGAATATTCAAAAGAAAAATTATAAATCACAAAATGTATGTTCATATAAATTCTGTTGTTCCCAAAAAAGTTTGCATAGAAATCCATAAAAAAAGAGTCCTACAATTCCCTAATCTGATGTCGCCTCCAGGACTGTAATTATAGCTAAACGGGTGCCATTAGTTATCAGATCACGCGCATTCGTCGCTTTTCGTTCTAAGAAACAAGGCAGTTAAGCCTTTAACTTCTATTATAAACACGTTACTATGAATATGTACAACTACGGACAGTTGACTTCCACGTCGCCTATTCCGTTCAAACATTTACATTTTCTCCCTCTCTATCGCTCTCTCTCTCTCTCTTTCTTTCTCTCTCTCCCTTTTTTCTTCTCTTTGTTAAGTTACTTACGTTATGATGAACACAATGATCAAAAGTTTTCAATCACAATAGACTTACGCGAATGTTACATGCATTCGCCTATATAATTCGATTCCCGGCTACGTCGCGTTACAGAAAGTTCCATGAATTTTGCGTCATTCCGTTGCTGGTCGCTATCTTTTCCTCGTGTTAATTACCATCCTTCAGATAGTCGTTTGAAAACATTGAAAAACCTGAAGAATTTCCACTGCGGTCGCGTTTATGGTTCGTTCGAATCCTAGAAGGCGGCCTTTTCTATGGTTTTAGAAAGAACTGAATACTCTGATGCACCTACATACGCGTTACTTAGAGACGTTCATAAAATCTCCAGAAAGGGTCCACCTTCCAGGACTAAACCTGAATAATAATAAAAAACTGAGACTACAGAAGATTCTTCCTTCTTTCGTCTTGACTGTATTGATGACCTTATATAAACAAGTCTTACAGTTAGCAGCGAAGTCGGAAACACTTATTTCTAGTTTAACTATCTGTTCAATCCTTCATATTCAGTGGAGTAACCTTTCAACAATGATACTGAACAGAAGTTATTGCGTCCTAAGCGCCAACTTGGAGGGCACAAAGAAGATCCTGCACACTGAAGTTGTCACCTGGAAGAGTCTTCGTCAAACGGCTTGATAGTCGCAAGAGTGGAACGCGTTGGAGAACATTATGCAGGGCGGTGAGAGAGATTGACTGGGCAATGTGCGTTTCATGACAATGTGTAACGCGTGGAACGAGCGTTGGTTAATGTGATCAACGTTAATACACTCAGGACAACTAAATTTTCTCTACGAATTTTTCTCTTTGAAAAACAGTCATGTCTGACTGTCGTTCAGCTGGCGTTGCTTGGACATCCATTTGTACCCTTACTTATCAATACTTTTAACACGTTGACTCTAATGTGGCTCATGTGCGAGACACAAACTCTTGTCCAGGTTTAAAAATAGACTTTTCTTGTGACGCATTCGATTTAACCCTGCTGTGTTCTAAGAATCTTGTTCAACTCAATCCCATTTTATTTTCTATTTGAATTTTTTTCTCAAGCATGGTCTTATATCTGAGAGTAACAACAGTTATACACATATACTCCTTTCTCAACATTATTCTAAATACGTAGGCTAATTGAGGATTGCAGCAGGATTAAAAGAGTTAAATGCATACTCATTGCAATCAATTTGAATATCTCAATTCACTAACTTAGTTTCATTTGCTAATAACATTTTAATATTGTCAACGTGTTAATTACATCTTTAATGACCTTCTTCTTGCATTTGATTGAATAGCTAACAACTTAATGCTGACATTTTTTTAAACGTTAGGTAAAAATAGATTCAAACACTATAGCCCAAGGGTTGCTATATTTGCCAACAGGCTTGATAAAAATAGTAGATAGTTATTGCCAGGTAGCAGGCCATGCCATGTTGGATTTTAAAGAAATGCAGCAGAATTAGCTGGAAAATATTAGACAATTATCCAACAGTAGCAAAGATGGGCTTGTTAGGGTGATCGTTTAGAGAATATGTCGATCACTATGTCCTGAATGCGTTAAACGCGTTCGTAACGGAGACACGGTTGATCCGATCGGTTGTGTTCAACTTGATTTCATCTACGTTTGAGGTAGAGTAATTTGGGAATGGGAAAAAACTGGAGTGTTATTAGTGGATAAAAGAATAGCAGAGAAACCTTTGGCAGTAGAAAGTTTTGTTCCTTTCCTCAGCTGATTCCGAATGTCTGATCGCCTGGTCGCCATTCTGTCTTACTCTGTCCGCCATTACTTTGCCCCTGGTATTTTTGCTAATACCTAAAAATTAAAAAAAAGCACAATATAATAACAGTTTATGTTTCAAAAATTGTGTAAAATGTTGTAAAACGTCAATTACGTGAACTACTGTAACGATAATGCCATTCATGTAAATTACTTTGAATCAATTTTGAACTTTTGCTCGTTATCAATCTTATGAATTTGCTTTATCGGCCTAATTATTTGGATAATAAACATTCTACTATACTATCAAAGCGTGAAACAAAGCGTGACAGCTGCACAGTGATGAACAGTGCAAGATATACAATGCATACACAATTCTTCATGCAAAACACAATTTCGTATAAATAATATTATTTCAATTTACGTTGGGACCAATATTCAATAATAGAAGTGAAGAAGAATTTTTATAGAATAATTCCTGAACGTTATACATATTTTACATGAGTGAAAACCATATAAACATACTTTTGAAAGATCTACACCGGTCAGTGCTTGAACAGCTGGAGGTACTTGCCCAACAAGGCGCGTAATTTCTCCGCTAGTTGCGTCATTTCCACCCAGAAGAACTATTTCCTCCGTTCTGGCCAATGGTGCTGCTATCTCTGCTGCGATCTGAAAAGTAAAACAAATCATTTTAAATAATCGTTGTATAAACTGCTTGTCATAAAATCAAGCTTATACATATTTTATTATCGTGAAATAAAAAGTGACAATTTGGAACTACAAAGTTAATTCAATAATTTAGAATAGGGGAATCGTAGATGATTTTCCCACCTTTGGTAAAGCATTGAGCGCGATGTTCAGAATAGCTGCTTCTCCATATTTCTTGTATACAACAGCCTTCATTCGCATACGTTCTGCCTCTGATATTCCTATTGCCTGCAGAGCCTGAGCTTCAGCTTCTCCAATGAGTCGAATCCTCTCGGCTTCAGCTTTGGCAGCATCCACAGTCTGTGTCCTAGAAATAGTACAATTAGTTAAACCATACTAAGCTGACAAATTAACTATCTAGAATTGTCTAAACATGGTGACAATGGTTTACGTAATGGTTAAACGATACATTGTCCTTTTTGAGATGTTGATAGCTGTGAAACTGTATAACTTGCCCTTAAACTGTATAATATAATAACCAGACTTTACACTGATTTTGACAATAATTTCAATTAGTTACTGTGTTAAATAGTACCTTTTTCCTTCGGCCACTCTGCCAATTTTGTAATGCTCAGCCTCCGCTGGTAGTCGTACAGTGCTCTGGAGTTCATGTTCCTTTCGTCGAACCTCTTGTTCCTCCACCTCGATTTGCTTACGCCTCTGAACAATTTTTATTTGGATCTCCTCGTTTCGTATTCGTTGCCTTATCTTTGCTGCTTGAAGCTCGTAGGCAAGTTGAGCCTCAGCTTTCTATAAACATAAGCTTAATTAAGGGTATTGTACAGTACCGACCACTTTCAATGTTTGTACCGTAACTTATGCTAGTCTCAATAAATATCAAATTTCAGAAGAGTTAATAAAGACCACAATCATATTGTTTTTCCAAATATCTTGCTTCTAACAATAAGCATGAACGTACCGCTGTGTTCACTTCTTGATCGAAGTTCGCTTTTTGCAGCTGAAACAGTCTAGCATTGTCTTCGATCTTTGTGTCGGTGTTGTACTTCGTGTCCATCGCTGCTTTCTCGCATTCTGCTTCCTGAATTAGAATACAGAGGAGTTACTGGACAATTGATACATTACCGACCGTAGATTAATGTATAATTTAGAAAAGTCTATGGTACATGGCTAAACACTTTTTAATGAAACCTTCAATAGCAATAGCAATTTTTATTCTGAATCTTATAGTTTCATTTAAGTTTGCAATGTAACAGATAATTTCTATGTTTTCTTTTAAAGTGTTACCAGACATATCGAGTATTGTTCAATATTCTAGGGTAATAGAAATGATTAAAATTAGGAAAATGTAAGATTACAATAGATGAAAGTTAATATTTCTATCAAAATCTACATAACGCTAATTTCTTACAGATGGTCGGGACAAAGTGGAATGCAATGGGATAATGGGAATAAAAATTCGATAGTAAGGAGGCAAACCTGAAATGTATAAGGATCTGTAATTGTGTGGGTATACTAACTCGAATGCCGGCGTCACGGTTCGCCTCGGCGACGCCAACGTCGGCGTCGCGTTTAACAACCGCAGTCTGAGCTTTGCCAAGAGACGCCAAGTATTGAACGTTGTCGTAGACATCTTTTATCGTAAACGACAGGATTTCGATACCCATGCGGCCGACATCTGGAGCTGCTACCTCTCTTACTAGTGTCGCGAATTGATCTCGATCCTTGTATATCTCTTCCACCGAGAGTGTACCTAGCAAATTGAAAATGTTTACAGTGAGGGCTCAAACTATTGGGCGAATCAGCAAAGAGAGTGTTATGCAGTTAACTGCTGTTGCGTTGGAAATATTATTAATGTAATAGCAAATATATATTTGTCTTTTAGACTGTACGAGCATTTCGACTGTATCAAACATTTTTCCTTTAACTCTTTTCACTCCTTTGTCGAGCGTGACTCGACATCAGAGAAAGAAAAATGTAAAGGAAACGAATTTTTATATGTATTTTTATATGTAATTACGACAAAGTTTCAGAGCTATATTTAATATAATTAGTAAACAGAATTGTTTAAAATAAGTAGCAGTCAAGGAACTGTCCTTTGAAGTAAATTTCAAATAAAACACTTCAAATAGTAGGGAGTTGTTGGGAATAAAATTGAAAAATAATTTGGAGTGTACACTCACCTAATATGGCACGAAGATGACCCTCCAAGGTCGAAAGGATCGTCGATTTGATCTCGTGTACGCTTTTCCCGAGAAACTGTTCGCTAGCAGTGTGCAACAGCTCGTCAGCCTTCATAATTTTGCATTGCGCGACACCCGTGACGGTCAATGGTACACCTTGAGCTGTTTCCACGCTCTCGCAGACGGGGTTCAAGGTCATCACCTCCAGGGATAGACGTTGGACGTCGGTGACGAACCACCAGGTGAAGGCGTAGCCTCCCACGATGGTCCTCTTCCTCATTAATCCGCAACATCCTCCTGCAAACATCATTTAAAAATCAGCGTAAAAATAGAATTGAAATCAAAAAAATTAACTGACATGAGCACACACATCCCAAATGTCAGTGAGACATATTATGTACCCATTTTGTAATATTACAAGTGCAATTATTACCATTTTTACTATTTTCATAGACTTAAAATGATCAGAGTCCATTAAAATTTCGATTTGAATAAAAATTAACTTTTTTTCAAGATAATTGTTATTTTTATCAGTGTAAAAGTTACATTGAAATCAAAAAAATTAACTGACATGAGCTAACACATCCCAAATGTCAGTGAGACATATTATGTACCCATTTTGTAATATTACAATTACAATTTTTACCATTTTTACTATTTTCATAGGCTTGAAATGATCAGAGACCATCAAAATTTTGATTTCAATAAAAATTAACTTTTTTCCAAGATAATTGTTATTTTTCGTTCCGTGTAAAAATTGAATTAAAACAAAAAAAAATTAACTGACATGGGCACAGCATCCCAAATGTCAGTGAGATATTTCATGTACTCCATTTGTAATTTGACAGTTACAATTTTTATCATTTTCATAGTTTTGAAGTTATCAGAGACCATCAAAATTTAGATTTGAATAAAAATTAACTTTTTCCTAAGATAATTGTTATTTTTCGTTCAGTGTAAAAATTGAATTAAAACAAAAAAAAATTAACTGACATGAGCACAGCATCCCAAATGTCAGTGAGACATATTATGTACCCATTTTGTAATATTACCATTACAATTTTTACCATTTTTACTATTTTCATAGACTTGAAATGATCGGAGACCATCAAAATTTTGATTTCAATAAAAATTAACTTTTTTCCAAGATAATTGTTATTTTTTGTTAGGTGTAAAAGTGAAATTGAAATAAAAAAAATTAACTGACATGAGCTAACACATCCCAAATGTCAGTGAGACCTAATGTACTCCTTTTGTGATTTTACAATTACAATTTTTACCATTTTTACTATTTTCGTAGACTTGAAATGATCAGAGACCATCAAAATTTTGATTTGAATAAAAATTAACTTTTTTCCAAGATAATTGTTATTTTTCGTTCACTGTAAAAATTGTATTGATATTAAAAAAAATTAACTGACATGAGCACAGCATTCCAAATGTCAGTGAGACTTAATGTACCCCTTTTGTAATTTTACAATTACAATTATTACCATTTTTACTATTTTCATAGACTTGAAATGATCAGAGATCATCCAAATTTTGATTTGAATGAAAGATAACTTGTTAATTGTTATTTTTCGTTCATGGAAATGTCGTGAAAGCATGCTTGCGACAATAACGCAGTAAACATGAGTGTCAGTCGAGTCGATACATTATGTGTTAGGGTAAACAAAAATGGTGACGTAACGGATGCCGATGCGTTACCTGGTTGTTTATAACAATGCCGCGGTTCGATTTGTGATTCAACGGTCGTTAAGAACAACACATAACAGCGATGGTGTCGCAACAGTAAGTAGGTCGCCGCCGTATAACGGCCAACCGAGCTCTGTACCGTAAGTTGGTTCTATGACGTCAAGAAATGGCTCCTCGAATAGAGGCAGTCGCTCTTCGTGGACGTGATGCCGATCACGCATCACGCACCATGGGAACGTTCATTTCAACTTGCTTCTACGTTTCGACGAATGGAAAGTTTCTGCGTTGTTACCTTGTTAATCATCTTTACGTTTCTATAGGCTGGTATTAGCAACATTTTAATTCGAATAGAACTGAATAATATTATGTTTTTAACCCAATCGGTCATGGCGTCCTCATATAAAGACATACCAAACTAAATAAATACTTGGTGTATCTAAATTCGGTAAATTTTATTGTTTGTAAACGTTGTCCTCATATTATTACAACGAGTTACACCTGTGGGTGACCTGGTCAGAGATATTTGATCGAACTGAAAAATTGTAATTTAATTCAACGGATTGCTTAGCAAGGCCATGATATTTTTCCAGGAATAAATAATTCGTGACCGAAAGGGATAATTAATGCTTTTCTGTATAAATATTTTGGAAAACATTGAAGTAACGTTTAATAAGCATCAATGAACGGATTTGGAAATTTTTGTTTAGAAAAATTGAATTATCTCTTAATTTATGTAGTCCACGTATTAATAAGCAATACAAATTTTATGTTTCAGAGAGTATGAAAGATTGCGAAAGGATTACCTACTACCATAAAACGTTCAACACGCAAAAATGAATGGACAATGAGCGGGTTTAGAATTTTTATTTTTCGCTTTATGTACTCCACGTGTCAAGGAAGCGTCAATAAGAAATTCAAATTTTATGATTCAGTATGGTATAGTCGTAATTAAACGTTATGTGTCTGAAAGATATTGCGAAAAGGATTACCTACTGCTATAAACTCTAGGTGTGCTTAGAATAGTTGAAATGTTCGAACTAGGTTTATGACGGTATTCACCGTTCAGATATCTTTGGTAGAGAGTCACGGTAATCCTAATCCCGTTTACTCTATCGAACTTGTTTCCCTGAATAAATTTAACATTTAAATTGTTTCTAAGCAGATAGTGCAAGACTCACAGAATTATTCAACGATTGAGCAACTATGAATTACAAATATCTGTATTGAAATATTGTGCATTCTTGAATTCTAAAATTGTGGATATCTAATTTCTCAATTCGGTACTTACAAGTTTTATTCAGATTATTAACGAATTATCAATGTGTTGGGTTGGCAAGAAAGCAATTTCGGTACTTCGAGGTGAAATGAAACCCAATTTCGTTATTCGGTACGTAAATGTCGCAGCTTTACGAAAATATCCAATAACTTTATCAAGCTAACAGAAAGATGGCAAAAGATCATCGAACAAAATGGAAAATATTTTATCGATTATAAAGTTCATTGCTTAAAGAAATTTTTATTTCCCCTGGAAATACCGAAATTACTTTCTTGCCAACGCAATGTGTTAATTTTTAACTTGTCTTGGTTATATTAATTATTTGTATTGGGTTGGCAAGAAAGTAATTTCGGTATTTCGAGGTGAAATGAAAACCAATTTTGTTATTCGATACGTAACTGTCGCAGCTTTACGAAAATATCCAATAACTTTATCAAGCTAACAGAAAGATGGCAAAAGATCATCGAACAAAACGGAAAATATTTAATCGATTATAAAGTTCATTGCTTCAAGAAATTTTCATTTCACCTGAAAATACCGAAATTACTTTCTTGCCAACGCAATGTGTTAATTAATTACTTGTATTGGTTATATTAATTATTTGTATTGGGTTGGCAAGAAAGTAATTTTTTAATATGTAGGTGTCACAGCTTTACGAAAATATCGAATAACTTTATCAAGCTACCAGAAAGATGGCAAAAGATCATCGAACAAAACGGAAAATATTTAATCCATTATAAAGTTCATTGCTTCAAGAAATTTTCATTTCACCTGAAAATACCGAAATTACTTACTTGCCAAAGCAATGTGTTAATTTTTAACTTGTCTTGGTTATATTAATTATTTATATTGGGTTGGCAAGAAAGTAATTTCGGTATTTCGAGGTGAAATGAAACTCAATTTCGTTATTCGATACGTAACTGTCGCAGCTTTACGAAAATATCCAATAACTTTATCAAGCTAACAGAAAGATGGCGAAAGATCATCGAACAAAACGGAAAATATTTAATCGATTATACAGTTCATTGCTTAAAGAAATTTTCATTTCACCTAAAAATACCGAAATTACTTTCTTGCCAACGCAATGTGTTAATTTTTAACTTGTCTTGGTTATATTAATTATTTGTATTGGGTTGGGCAAGAAAGTAATTTCGGTATTTCGAGGTGAAATGAAACCCAATTTCGTTATTCGATACGTAGCTGTCGCAGCTTTACGAAAATATCCAATAACTTTATCAAGCTAACAGAAAGATGGCAAAAGATCATCGAACAAAACGGAAAATATTTAATCGATTATAAAGTTCATTGCTTAAAAAAATTTTCATTTCACCTGGAAATACCGAAACTACTTTCTTGCCAACACAATGTGATAATTAATAACTTGTATTGTTTATATTAATTATTTGCATTGGGTTGGCAAGAAAGTAATTTCGGTATTTCGAGGTGAAATGAAACCCAATTTCGTTAATCGTTACGTAGCTGTCGCAGCTTTACGAAAATATCCAATAACTTTATCAAGCTAACAGAAAGATGGCAAAAGATCATCGAACAAAATGGAAAATATTTTATCGATTATAAAGTTCATTGCTTAAAGAAATTTTCATTTCACCTGAAAATACCGAAATTACTTTCTTGCCAGCACAATGTGTTCATTAATAACTTGTCTTGGTTATATTAATTATTTATATTGGGTTGGCAAGAAAGTAATTTCGGTATTTCGAGGTGAAATGAAAACCAATTTTGTTATTCGATACGTAGCTGTCGCAGCTTTACGAAAATTTCCAAGAACTTTATCAAGCTACGAGAAAGATGGCAAAAGATCATCGAACGAAACGGAAAATATTTAATCGATTATAAAGTTCATTGCTTAAAGAAATTTTTATTTCCCCTGGAAATACCGAAATTACTTTCTTGCCAACGCAATGTGTTAATTAATGACTTGTATTGGTTATATTAATTATTTGTATTGGGTTGGCAAGAAAGTAATTTCGGTATTTCGAGGTGAAATGAAAACCAATTTTGTTATTCGATACGTAGCTGTCGCAGCTTTACGAAAATATCCAATAACTTTATCAAGCTAACAGAAAGATGGCGAAAGATCATCGAACAAAACGGAAAATATTTAATCGATTATAAAGTTCATTGCTTAAAGAAATTTTCATTTCACCTGAAATCCCGAAATTACTTTCTAGCCAACGCAATATGTTAATTAATGACATATTTAAAAAATAAGAAGATGTCGTCATTTTCTTTATTACATATTCACAAATAGATATGTAACAAATGCAAATGACCACGTTTCTGTACCGTGGTATGGAACAGTATAAACGATTATATACTTTTAAATTTTAAAATAGAAAAGAATTGTAATATGAAATTAATTTTTTAACCCGCCCTCCTAAATTTCCGTAACGACAAGCACCGACTCATAAAATAAAGAAGCAGAGTGCCGAAAGAGTGGCTATCGAGCACCGAAAACGGCACTTCGCCCCACTGCGGCTACAGCTGAGCTCACGGCAGCAGAGGCAACGGGCCTCGGGGCCTGGAAGGGGGCCTGGAAAGAGGCCTGGAAGGGGGCCCAGCGAGTGTGATTGTGATCGTTGAAAATGGGTCCGCGTAGGAGGGGGGCCAGTCGACGACCGTTATGGGGCGTGCTTGGCTTCGAAAGGTTCGTAACCCGCTTCTATCCCGATGAATCCAGCATGCCAACACTTGGCCAGGAGCAAGGTCATGGTCAGTCCCGCGTCGAGCTCTATACGGCTGTTACGGGGTTCTATCGCATGGTGGAAAAGATCGACGGACGGCGACCTCGATTACGGCTTCCGATTTCTGGGACACCGCCTGGAGGATGCTATCGACTCATCAGCTCTTCTCTTTGCCTTGTCGACTCGTGACCGGTCACTTTCGTTGACAACTGCGACCGTTTGTGGGACAACGTGACAAAGGTGTTGCGGAAACAGAAGGATGTTCGGTCGACATTCTCGTTTCGCGTCGATGGTGACGTTTTTTCTTTAGAGGTTTCCGGTAACGTTCAGTGAATCATCATCATCAACTGGATACCTAAGTATATCAAGACAGGCTCCGGCGTGATCCGTTCAGGAATTTTAAGTGCACGTATTGGATAAATAGTGTGAACGTTTCGAGAGAGAAGTTGAGTTTGAATAGTTTGAAGTCCGGGAGTGGAGGAATTTGTGAGTCTGATAGAGGATGGCTAAGCTGATAGCTAGCTGGAGTTAGAAAAGGATACTTTTGAAGGAAACTAGGAAATGGAGAACGATCAACCGTTCGATTTGTCGAGATTCTTGATCGATGATAGAGGAAATTGAATATTGTAGTCGACTCCGCAACGATTGATTGAGAGAAGAAGAAGCTTCTAGATTGCATGTGATCTGCTGTCTCCCAGGAAGTAGGTGAGCAAGTACTGCTTTCCTTTTCAAATACTGTTACCGTACGCTATCGCTAAAGCCATTTTATTGAAACGAGTGTTTTCAACTGTGAAAACGGCAACAGATGATAATAGGACATAAACAGGACACAAATTGATTAAATTAAAAACCAAATCGATTAGAAAATTAAGTTGACCAATCGTTGAATCCATTAGGAATTAAAACGCTTCAAGAGTAAATCAATTATAACTTGGATCACTTAATAATTCTGTCATGTGCCGAATGATCTATACGCTCTCCTGTGTACAATTAAAACTAATAAATAATGGTTCGTGTAAAAATAGTCCTTTTCCTTGTACGGGACTTACTGGGTTAATGCGTCAACCTAAACTGGAGAAACTGTTATCTTGTGAAGATGAAACATTGAATCGATTAAAAGTTGTATTTCAAATGTTGAATCAATTAAATTTCAATCGAGATTTCTTCACGAAATACGTGATTTATCGCGTTGTCGAAATATCCGCGAAATTCTGTGTACGATTGTCAAGATCCACGGGATGATCCAGCGATCGACGCGGTACGCGTGCGTACGTGCGGATCGTCGCGGGCAGGTTGCCCTGGCGTTCACCGAAAATTACTTAACAGCTGAAAGTTTCACGGGTCATTGATATTCGTAGCGCACATCCGAACCACGTGTAGCCCTCTTTGACTTTTCTTCGACCGATCTCTACCTGACCGCGGAGACGTTCCAATTCGACAGTATAGAAGGACACTTCGAACCGGACAGTCCTGCACCAGGATAACGACTAATCGATCAATTACAACGACGATTCGAAACGATTTCAAGTTCCTTCACCTCCGCGAAGTGGATCGAGTCTCCAAGGGTGCGATTTTTACAGTGAAACGAAATATTTATTGTTCTGCCCAGGTTTGCAACTAACGAAAATGACAGGGCACGTTCTCCGATATCGCCAGACCATTTCAAAAACATTGTTTTTCCTTAGGACACATTTAGGTTGGTCTTTTTTTTACAGCAGCAAACATTCTCAGTCTAGAAATTTCACTTTATACACAGCTGCCATAGATAAAAATTGTCGCAGCGGGTTCAAGCGATACTCAATCGAATCGGCAGAATCTCTGCATCAATCTGACTTTCGGATCATGGTATTGCGATCATTTCCCGCCGAGATGTAGCGAGTTAAAGGAAAAATGGAAATTGTGCATATTTTAATAATATCTTCCGAAACACCCGGTGTATCGAAATGTTAATGAAAATGAAAAAAACAAAATAACTGCCTTAACGAGAAAGAAACGCTCTTTCTATTGCTTTTGTTGCACAAGATTCCACGATAATTTTTTCGCTTTCTGGAGCCAGTTAAAGTTAAAAAGCCAACATTTACTTCAATGTTGAATAACTCGAATAAAAAAAATCGCACAATAATCAACAACAACATATTTTACACAGGAAAGATAGACCTTCCACATGATATTAACGCGATTTATTAAAAAAATTTGTTTCACCCCGTGTGATGTGGCAAAGTTGCACAAAATTTTTGAAAATCGTCAATGTCGTCTTTGTCACGCTATAACTTTGTCAAAACGCAACATAGCAAAAATTCGAAACAGAGCATCTGAAACTAGACGTTTCACGCTTTCGAACCATTCGCACAGACTGCACACAATCACCACAGTACACTCACACACCGCTAGACCACGTATACGTACGCGAGGATTGCAAGGGTCCGGGATTCCACTTCTGATTTCTCAATAATGCAAAGACGGGGTTTCTTATTAGTCAAAATCGGTAGATAAAAGATCAATCTAGGGGGCTATTTGCCTCAAAAGTCTTACTTTTACGTTTACGACGGGTAATTCTCATTATTCGGTAGCATATCGACAGCCACGATAGGCGGCAGCACCGTCGCCTCTCCATTGCTACTCGCGGCTCCGCGACATGCTGCAGAATAATGAGAATTACGCGTCGTAAACGTAAAAGTAAGACTTTTGAGGTAAATAGCCCCCTAGATTGATCTTTTATCTACCGATTTTGACTAATAAGAAACCCCGTCATTGCATTATTAAGATATCAGGAGTGGAATCCCCGGACCCTTGCAATCTTTGCGTACGTATACGTGGTCTAGCGGTGTGTGAGTGTACTGTGGTGACTGTGTGCAGTCACACGCGAGTGTTGTCTGTCTAGGAGACGCAGTCCTTAATTCTTTCGAGGAGTGCATTTCGAACTTAAATTTTTCAAAAACTGAGAAGAATAGAAAATGGCAATTTCCAGATTATTCAATGACTCAACATCTTGAAGCCTGGGCTGCAAAATAGATGTCGGATAATTAAAAATCTGCCAAAAGGATCATTTAAAATCTACTAAACATGAATTTTGGGTTGGTAATGGTTACTGACCGAAGGATTGTCCCTGGGTCAGTATCCTGGCTTCGGAGCTACCTCGAGACCTACAACCTTGAGGTCAACGCTACAAGGCTCCGGCTACCAAGTCGGTGCTCACCATAATGTTCATTTGACATCCTGGGTCTCTATAAGTGACAGCGCAGCTTTAGGTCTTTGCATTTAAAAAAATAAAAGGATAACTGCCTGTTGCGTCGCACAACGAATGAGCTTATTTATAATTCTATTGCTGAATTATTGCAGGCGATTGAAGAAGGAAAGTACAGGAATACAAAATGGGAATTGAGAGCGTGTTGGCGGGAGGACTGACCTCGGCGACGACTGGTCTTTCTTGGTTCTTCCCGGTGTTGGCGGCCGCGCTCGTGTATTTTCAATATGAAGTTATGGACAACGAAGCCCCCCCTATCAATATCCCCTCCGAAGTTCTCCTGCCATCTTATGATTTTATTGTCATAGGAGCCGGTTCATCAGGTACACAATTTATCTTAACACCATCGGGTTGAGAATGAGCAATCATCGTAGTAGTTCTCGCTTTTATTTATAAACTTTCGTTGCAGGAGCTGTCGTCGCAAGTCGACTCTCCGAGATAGAAAACTGGAATGTCCTTCTTCTGGAAGCTGGAGGTGACGAAACCGAAATCTCGGATGTTCCTCTGCTTGCTGGCTATTTGCAGCTCAGCAAACTCGACTGGCAGTACAAGACTGAACCTGAGGAAGGCGCCTGCCTAGGTCAGTAACTGAATTCTAGTTGCGAGACATAATTCTCCCATCATCCTATTTCGTACTGCGTCTCTTACAGTGCCGGACAAAATGATAGGACATTTGAAGTATTTGCATATTTCGTATAACACAATAGGATATACGTATAACACAATAGGATATACGTACATATTACATGCCCTGTATATTAGATATGTCCTTCAAAGTATCCATATAGAATTGAAAGTTTGTATCTCGTACACAAGAGAAATCAGAAAACTTTTCAGAATTGTATCAAGCAATGTCTACTGATTAATCTAAAAAAAAATTAGGTGGGAGTTACGTGGAGAAAAAACGTCATTACATGATACATATTAATTTTCTGAAAAAAATACGATATCACTTTCGATTGTTTATTCTATCAAAACCGCGAGTATAAAACTAAGAAAATTACTCTACAAACCTTCCTCTACATTCTAGGTAAGTTTTTATGTCGATTTGATACACTAAACTTGTGAAAAACATCATTTCTTCAACACACGTTTCTCGACGCTTCTCTTGGTCACGAGAATATGTTACTTTCAAGTGTCTATATGTTACGAAATAGTACTGTCTATGGAAAAAATATTATTGTAGATTACTCGCACATATATTCAGGTAAAGTTTCAGTCATTTTGAACAAACTAAAAGTTTGGACTTTTGGCGCGCTAAACAGGCCAAATATGCAGTACGCAACGAACGAGGTTCACGTGAAAGACGGGAATTCGATCAGAGGCGCAATAAGCGAGAACCTACTGCGCCAGCAAGCTTCGCAATTTCTCACTCTCAGCTAAACCAACATAATCTCTTTCCCAGCAATGGAAGGGAGTCGCTGCAATTGGCCCCGCGGTAAAGTAATCGGTGGCAGTAGCGTCCTGAACTACATGCTGTACCTACGAGGCAACAAGAAGGACTACGACATATGGGAGCAACAAGGTAATCCAGGATGGGGGTCCAGAGACGTGCTCTACTACTTCAAGAAGTCCGAGGACAATCAGAATCCCTACTTAACGAAAACCCCGTATCATTCAACCGGTGGATATTTAACGGTGCAAGAGGCCCCGTGGCACACTCCTTTGGCAGCTGCCTTTGTTCAGGCTGGCCAAGAAATGGGGTATGAGAACAGGGACATAAATGGCGAGCACCAAACTGGATTCATGATCGCCCAGGGAACGATTAGAAGAGGAAGTCGATGCTCGAGTGCGAAGGCATTCCTGAGGCCGGCGAGACTGCGTAAAAATCTACACGTTGCCATGCACTCACACGTGACGAAAATCTTGATTGACCCGAAGTCTAAGAGAACGTACGGGGTGGAGTTCGTACGAGACAACAAGGTGTTCCGAATACGAGCCAGGAAGGAAGTGATCGTCTCTGGAGGATCGGTGAACTCTCCTCAACTGCTGATGCTTTCAGGTAAAGATGAGATTAAGAACAGGCGTGGCAGTGGGCCCGAGGAACGAAGGACCAAGGAGCAATACGAAAAGTGGAGGCCCTTAGTCCTTCATAAGCTCGGGCATCAACAACTTGGTAGAGGAGCGGTACATTGGTGTGACGAATGGGCTTTTTTTGGCTGGACAAAATTCTAAATCGCCTATTTTCCTATACAGGATGAATCCGAAGAAACGGAACACCTAAATATTGGGTCGTTCGGAAAGTCATTTCGTTTGTTTTTTTTTGGTGAAAATGAAAGACAATTTTCGTATAATGAACAAATATTTTATTCAATTATATATTGGCCAGTCTGGTTCAATACCTTTTGCCATCTTTCTGGTAGTAGCATGATTCCACGCTTATAAAATTTTTGGTTTTTGCTGGGAAAAAACTGATCGAGGTGGTCTTTGACCTCCTCGTTTGAAGCGAAGGTTTTACCGTCTAAACAATTTTGCAGTGACCGGAACAAGTAATAATCCGAAGGTGCCAGATCTGGAGAATATGATGGGTGTGGCATTGTATCCCATTCAAGCAGTAAAAGCTTTTGGCGAGTGACCAAACTTGGATGAGGTCTCGCATTATCTTGGTAGAACACTACACCTTTTCTGTTGAATAATTCTGGCCTTTTCTGTTGAAGTGTATCATTCATTTTGTCCAGCTGATGACAGCAGATTTATTAATTTAACAAAAAACAAAAAAAAAACTTTGCAAACCAGTTCTGGCACTGGCGTACTGTCAACACATCTTCTACATACACATCGGTTAATTTCTTTCTGTCTTGAATAGCATTTTTACCTTTTCTATAGTAAAAAAGTAAAATATGACGAAAATGCTGCTTATTGCTCTCCATATTGAAAAGGGCACCAACCAAAAACTACTGTGTAGAATCAATTGGATTTTTTCACACACAAGCCTTGCTATATCAGCTCTCAAAACATATAATGATTATGCCGCTTAAGTGTGAAGTTGGGAGCAAAAAAAATACAATTAAATCCTCTGTCGGGAAAAAACGAAATTACTTTCCGAACAACCCAATATTTCCGTTACTTTTCGTTGCACAAACAAACTTCTTAGGACAAAGTTACACCGTTTGAAGGGCCACATTTAATTAATTTTTGCGTAACAAAAATAAAGCAAATGAATCTTACACGTTGAATTTTATTTATTCTATTTTTCTGGATTGAAGGTCATTTCTAGGTCATATTGTGTTACACGGATGAATTCGTTATTTTGTCAGCTACAACATTACGTTAACGAAGATATATCGTTCCATTTAAAAAAACATCGATGACCTTGAAATCTCGTCAAAAATGACCTTGAAAATTTTTTCCCTTACACCGTTACATGTGGCCCTTCAAACAGCGTAACTTTGTCCTAAGAAGTTTTTTTGTACAACGAAAAGTAACAGAGATATTTAGGTGTTCTGTTTCTTCGGACTCACCCTGTATGTACAGGCTGATGCAATAACTATGGACACTTTAAATATTGCCGTTATTTGTAATAATATGAAAAAATGTTTTATACAAAACTTACACGGTATAGAGGGGGACATATTGTGACACAAACATTTTCTGCGTGGGTGGATGCATAGAGGAGATTTCAAGGTCACCTTGATTTTTTTAAATCGAAAGACCTACTTTCTGTATCATGAATCGATAGATTATCGAATTCTGAGTAAAAATGTATTGACCTTCATATGCCCTAAACCTAATAGTTAACGAGATATTATCGAAAGAAAAATGAAAATGATTTCGATGATATCTCGTTAACTATTAGATTTAGGACATATCGAGTTCAACACATTTTTACTCAGAATTCGATAGTCTATTGATTCATGGTACAGAAATTAGGTGTTTCCATTAAAAAAAACAAGGTGACCTTGAAATCTCCTCTTTGCTTCCACCCACGCAAAAAATGTTTGTGTCACAATAATATCCCCTCTATAACGTGTAAGTTTTGTATATAACATTTTTTCATATTATTACAAATAACGGCAATATTCAAAGTGGACATAGTTATTGCCCCACCCTGTATATGTATATAGCGTGTATATTTTTAAAAGTTATATTTTTACATTTTATATTTGCCAGTGATTATTCCATTAAATTCCTTTGTTACAAATGGAATGTTTATAAGTAACTTATAAAATCTCCTATTTAACTTGACGAAGAAATAAGAACGTCACCCACATCCATAATTGCACACCAATCAAATTCTATTCCCACTTTCAGGCGTAGGTCCCAGAGAAGAATTACAACAGCATGGCATCCCAGTTATCCAGGACCTTAGAGTCGGTCACAATCTTCAAGATCACGTAGGTTTAGGGGGTCTGACATTTATGGTGAATCAACCAATCTCTATGGTGGAGAAACGATTGCACAGCGTCCAGGCAGTAATGCAGTATGCAGTCTTGGGTGATGGCCCCCTAACAGTTCTGGGAGGGGTAGAGGGTCTAGCCTTCGTCAATACGAAGTATGTTAACGCATCCGATGATTTTCCTGACATCGAACTACACTTCATCAGCGGGTCGACTAACTCTGATGGAGGAAGACACATCAGAAAAGTTCACGGACTTACGAAACGGTTCTACGATGCCGTATTTGGTCCGATAAGTGACAAGGATGTCTGGAGCGTGCTGCCTATGCTCTTGCGACCTAAGAGCAAAGGGTTCATCAAGCTACGCAGCAAAAATCCCTACGATCATCCCTTAATATATCCTAATTACTTTAAGGAGCCGGAAGACGTAGCAGCATTGGTCGAAGGGGTGAAAATAGGAGTTGCTCTTAGCAGGACAGCTGCCTTCAGAAGATTTGGCAGCGAGCTCAACTCAAAACGCTTTCCTGGATGCAAACATATTCCCATGTACAGTGATCCCTACTGGGAGTGCATGATCAGGCACTATTCAGCAACAATATATCATCCTGTTGGGACCTGCAAGATGGGACCTTTTTGGGACTCCGAGGCTGTCGTTGATCCGCAATTAAGAGTCTATGGTATCAGTGGCCTTCGCGTTATCGATGCATCTATTATGCCTAACCTGGTCAGCGGGAATACTAATGCGCCAGCTATAATGATTGCTGAGAAAGGATCTGATTTCGTCAAGGAGTTCTGGTTGAAACGGAGAGGGAGAGGATGAGTTTAGGACTATCTTGACACAGCGACAGTGAAGTTTTGTAAATATTGATGAGTGAAAGATGACATTTCGGGATTTTGTGAATCGCCAAGTGAATTTGGTGCACGTAGAACACAGTGAACCGAATTGTTGAAAAATAATGTGGACTATTCGTGCTGTTTCTGTTGACACTGATACAAGTTTGTGCATAGTTGTATAGTAAATGTACTTTACCTGTTGCGTAAAATCTCTTCGAGATAAATTATAAATTAATTACCTATTTAAGTAAATTGTTTTGAAGGCCTGATAGGACTTTTAGAAAATTATATCAGGGACAGAAGATTGTCGAAGAGATTTTTGAGACCGCTTGCCTCAGTTATGTGTGAAATAGATACTAGTAGCTGCGAGTGAAACACCTATCTGTCATTGACTTTTGTGTGGTGTGTCGCTGGCTGCTCCGATTGTAATTTGATTGTTGCGTGTTGCTATCGACGGATGAAAGAGAATTCCTGTTGTTAATAAAATCTCTTTCACTTTTACGAAATGTTGCTTTATTTTTAATCGTACACCTATTGAAAAAAGTCCTGCCATAAATAACGTATAACATGAGAACTCTCTACGATGACGAAGTGTATAATTCTGTTTTAAATTTTAACGTTAGTTCCTATATTTGGTAAAAACTTTTTTAGATTCCATACCTCGAAAATTTCAATTTTCTGCATTCCATCGAATACTGTGCGACGGCTGTAAAAGATGCATTCGGACAATGCATACGATGCATATGGGATGTAAACATGATCAAAACAGCTGACGCAGACATTGAGAACGTAACATTTTAACTTATCGCGTTCTCTTTCGGCCAGTTTGACACGTTACGTTTGTGAAAAAAAAGCAGTGCGTAAAGTGAAGTGTTGAGGTGATTTTCATGTAAATCTCAATCGCCAAATACGAAATAAAAGAAACTTGTCTATTTCGTATCAGTAGTCTAGGTAGGTTAAAAATAATACACTCCTGTCAATTCTTCTTTTTACACAAGGGTGTGTACAAGAATTAGCCTGTCGAGACAATATTTTACTGTTTCAAAATGAACTCGATTAGAAAATCGTATACAATACAAATTCTAATTTTTAGTTAACAGTGATATTAAAGTGAAGTCGATGGAGCTGGAAACTGCCGGGCAAGTAGCGTTAAGGATAGCAGCCACATACGTTCCTGAATTGAGTATTATAATTATGTTGCAAGTGTTGATTGGAATATACAGACCAGACATCGTGGACCGACGACACAGGGTAAAACCTGTGTCATTGTTCAATTTGAGAAATGAGTACGACTTCGTGGTGATCGGAGCTGGATCGGCTGGTTCAGTGATAGCCAATCGACTGTCGGAGAATGGAAACTGGTCTGTGTTATTGCTGGAAGCTGGCATGGATGAACCGGATATTTCGGACGTACCTATGATGGTTCCGATTTTGCAATTGTCTCCTCTGGATTGGCAGTTTAAAACTGAGCCGTCGAATGATTATTGTCAAGCGATGAATGGGCACCGGTGCAATTGGCCACGTGGCAAGGTAAAACAATTGGGAATTTATAATGGGACACCATGTATAATCGGGTATTCACTGCCAACTTCTAATGTACCAATAATTTAGCAATTTCTGAAAATATTCAAGGTGCTAGGAGGGAGCAGTGTGCTCAACGCGATGCTATATGTTCGTGGCAACAAGAAAGACTACGACCACTGGGAACAGCTGGGAAATCCAGGCTGGAATTACACGAATGTGTTACCGTACTTCAAGAAGTCGGAAGACATGAAGATAGAACAGTACAAGAACTCTCCTTATCATCACACCGGCGGATACTTAAATGTCGAGTATTTCAGATACCGAACTCCTATCATCGATAATCTGATACAGGCTGGTAAAGATATAGGATACAATGTCGTGGATGTCAATGGAGCCACTCAAACCGGATTCACTTATTCCCACGGTACTTTGAGAGATGGTTTACGATGCAGCACCGCGAAAGCTTTCATCCGGACCGCTTCGAAAAGAGAAAATCTGCATGTGAGCGTGCGTTCCCGCGCGGAGAAGATACTGATAGGTAAGTGCAGACAAGTGAATTCTTTAAATAACTTTCGAAATACTAATTTTCCGATTCGTGTTTATTGGGAAT
>CM052204.1:8449606-8476702 GCA_028455805.1 Lasioglossum figueresi
AATATTCTTCGAATAAGATACTATTTGCAAATTCTAGTTTCAAAAATAACTGCCTCAAATAAATGATTTTATTTTCAAAAATTACTGCATCAAATAAAATATTTTATTTTCAAAGTTGTACACATACTTTAAAATAAATAGGATTATTTATTATTTACTATTTAAAATACTATTTTCCCCAGCTCTGCATCCTACATTCGATACAAAAAATGTCCTGTGCACGTCCTTTATCGTGAGCTATTAATCAAAATTTGCGTCGGAGTTAATGCAGCAATTAAATCTTGCTTCAGATACGCAAACAAGATAGGTGATAATCCTGATCTACAGGTCTTACCGTCAACCATAACCGAACATGCAGACGGCCATTTTCTCGTAAAGAGGGACTTGAACGTGAAGGATCATTTTTACGAGATTATGGTCGAGAATCGCCTGAACAAGAGTAACGTACCTCAACAATCCGCTTTTCCGTATACCTTGAACAGGCGGAATATGGAACCGAATAAATTTAGATAAATTAAATAAGTGTAGCGCAATGGCTTAAAAACAAAGTTTTTTTATTTCTATATTAGCAAAATAGTGGGGAGAATGCATATGAGTGAGAAATCTAAAGGAATTTTATTTGTAGAAGCTGCAAGTATATCAAGCTTCTTTTGTTTACGGTTATTATCACAGTGTTATTAAAAAAAAATTTGTCTTCATCTCATTTGTCTTGACACGTTCTAACAACGCGATTGCATTACTATGGTTAGAATGTCTACAGGCTAACGTGTTGCGCAAAACTGCAACCATATCATCGATTTCATCGTTCCGATTTTGTTCTTGCGCATCCATCGCCGACATGAAAATTCGAACAAAGAAAAAATCTCGAATTTGTAGTCGAACATTTCGAAAAAAATTTTAATATGATCTCTTCCGGATTTGTGGTAATTGATTGTGCCAATTTCTAGTGACATTACAAGTAGTATGTGCAACGTAACTTTCAACATAAATCGTAATTGTGATTTACTTTCTTTAACACTAGGTTTACGGAGCTGTAGAAATAACTATTTCACATTACTTTATAAACATAACAAGGATGTGTCTATGTAAATTTTTGGCTATTTTTCCAATAATATATACGCAAAGAAATAAATTTGGTAAATAATTCCTCGGGAAAGCACTTTTACAATCTGAATAATCGCAAATTAAGAATATTAGAACCCGTCATTTTAACGGGTCCCGTAAATCTAGTGTTAATCAAATTTGTGCGATATAAAATAAAGCACGTTACAAAATATATTTTTTTAACACTTCGAGTGCGGATCTGAATCGGTGGAAATTTCCTCGGAGGCTGAGATGCAAAATTTTCCACGTACATTCAAAATTGCATTTTGAATCCTTGGCTCCGACCGAAGTAGGATCTTTTCTTAAAGATTCACTTTTTCTTATCCATTTTATATTTGTCTGAAATTATCGAAATTGCAATTTGAAAACTATACGAAACTATACACGTTCTCACCGACCACTGAACCGGTCAGTGCTCTGCACTCAAAGTGTTAAATATTGATTTGAAGCTGATCAAAAACAATATTTTCAATTCCAAGGCAAATTATTCAAATACGTGAGTTTAGGGAAATGTAATTACTTTCTAAGAAAGAAAGATTAAAGGTCAAATATTTGAAATCTTGTGTAAAATTCATTGAGGCCGTACATGCTTTAGTACGATAGGCTTCAATTATGGATGAAGTCTTTTCGGTACATGCTAGTAAAGAAGAAGAAACTTGAAGTGTTTTTAGTATTTGATTTATGCAACAATACGTTTTGAGAAACCGTATGACATTTAGGAGGAAACCACCCGGAACTTTACACAATGTATAATTTAAATTCGAAATTAATATTAATGCCAGATGCAAGGACTTTGTAACTGTTATCATCAAGATATCTTTGAAAATAATATAACGCATTATACAACCCGTGGCAAAAAGTTTCCGTTCGGAGGCATTGATTCTAATTTTACAGAAAACATCCACGTTTTAGAAGTAGAAAATATCATTTTATGGAATTAATGGGCTTATTAAAGGGTTTATTAAAGGGCTTATTAAAGATTATTAAAAATTTATTATAACAAAGAAACGAGAAAATAAACAAAATGTTACACGGAAAAAAAGTTTCCGATTAATAAAACTGCTGGAAGAAAATTTCCGATTCGATTTACACTGCTCAACACATACTGTTGGATGATTATTATAGTTTTTTACGCTGATTCCCCGAATCTGTCCTTAATTGTTCCGCTAGATGCACAGTTTTTGAGAAACATGATTTTGAAAAAGAACCATATTTTTCAACTTTAAACAAATATTGTGATAATTATTATAAAGGATATTGAATTATTCTTTGCAGCAAAAGATTCTGTAGACTTTCCCGAATACAGTGAAATCCAATATCAATACATTATGAATGTTTAAACATGTTTAAACAAGTTTAGACAATCGTTAAAGATGGAGATACCACTTTTGCACCAATTTTTGAGGATATTTTTCAGTTTATCTTAAAAAAATAAGAATTCAACGTAAAATCGAACAATATCGCGCGATAGAGGAGACTGTTATATTGAGAAACCTTCGTTTGAAGTTTGTAACGTCGACGTTTTTACCGAAACAGATAGCAAAATACTGTCTTCGCCCGACAGAGTGTACCTAGAAAATTATAGTACGTCATTACAGGCATACATTTGTCAAAATGTGAAATGATAAGGACATCATTGTATACGATGAACAAGAAAATTTGCAATGTATAGAAAATAAATTACGGATCCGACAGGTTAAATTTACGGATATTGTTAATATTATTCGTATATTTCGTAGAATATCTATACAGGGTGTTCGACAACAGGCGGGACAAAATTTAAGGGGTGGTTCTCGACGATAATGTAAGACGAAAACGAAGAATAAAAAATTACGATTTCGGCTTCGTTATTTTGTTATTAACAATTAAAAATCTATGGACATGTATGAGAACAATTTAAAAGTGAAAGGGCATTGACCCCTTCTACTCGATTATTCCATAGGACGGATATTAAAAATGCCCTTGTAGACTTTAACGAGTAGGTAGGTTCAATGCAGTGCTGGGAAAAAAAATATAAACAGAATTTTAAAGATTGTGTACAACTTCGAAAATAAAATATTTTATTTGATGCAGCAATTTTTGAAAATAAAATGATTTATTTGAGACAGTAATTTTTGAAAATAGTATTTTATTTGAAGAATATTGAAAATATTTGTATTTTCTCGTTATTTTCAATTTTAATTTGAAATATTACTGAAAATAATGGTTCAAATTCGATACATTTTGTGTGGTCTCAGAGTATTATAACAATGCGAAAAGTAAAATATTTTATTTCGTGTTTCAGTTTGTTAAAACAGAAATATTTTATTTTGTGGATCAAATTGTTGAAATAGAAATATTTTATTTTCGAAATTGCATATCTTATTTAAAATACTATTTTCTTTAAGCAAAATAAAATCTAAAACATTCAATAGTATTTGAAATATTTGTTTCGCCAAATAATGCCCACCTCTGGGTAGGTTCAATGTCGTCCAACGATTAATTAAACATTTTAATCTCGCTGGCGCCCCAAATGAGAACCAAGGTATGCATGCATCTGTCATTTTATACGTGACTGTCGGGCGCCTCCATGACGTACGCAACGTACACTTTTGTTAGACGTGTTGCCGCATTTTAGGCGGATTTTTAATTGTTAATAACAAAATAACGAAGCCGAAATCGCAATTTTTTTTATTCTTCATTATCGTCTTACATTATGGTCGAGAACCACCCCTTAAATTTTCACCCACCTGTTGTCGAACACCCTGTATAGGTATTTGATTATTATTATTATTATAGATATTCTACGAAATATATGAATAACATTAACAATGTATATGCCTTGGACTAACCTCAAACAGTCTCCTTCAGGTTAGTCCTAAATTTTGTTTTCCTCAAGTTACGGGAATCCCCTTATCTCTATTGTTTCAAGGAACCCCACACACTTTCCGGAACGAAATCAGAAGGAGGAAACAGTGTCGTATTTAAATTAAAACGAACTGCGTTTGCGAGGTAACGTTGCATACAATTACGATAATATTGTAGAACGAATTGTTATTTTTTCTCGGATTTTTAGGTTGGCTATACGTTTCGCGGAATACGATTTTGCAGGTAACACAAATGTTCTTTGATAGGGTTCTGTCAGAGTAGGGCACATACCAACTAATAATTAAAAATGACTAATAGTCTGATTGCTTGTTAGTCATAGCAAAATTGTCATTAGTTAATATTTTTTGATTAGTTAGTCATAACTACATGGCACATAACTAAAAATTTATAACTGATCATTTCAACTAATTAATGATTAATCATAACTAATAAGCAATAACTAAACATTACTTAGAGCTGTGACTAACTAGTGCCATGCAGTTATGATTAACTAACCAAAAAGTTTTAACTATTAACTATTCTGCTGACTAAAAATCAATCAGACTATTATTCATTTTTAATTATTAGTTGATTTGTGTTGATATTTGTTATGCATTTATAACAAAAATGAGCAAGTGCATTTTAAAACAGTGAAAATATTAAAAGCCTTGAAGAGTATCCATATATTATTTTCACCACATCATAATTGTTAAAATGAAGAATATAAATTTATATTTAACTCCTGCGTCTTGCAACCGATGCACAAACTTTTTATTTTCCGTAAACATCCGGAGTCTAGCGATAAGAATTACACAGTTCTATCCAGATTCGCCGGATCGAGGTAATTGTCTCGAGTAGAGGGGGAAAAGTTACGCTAAGTCACGTGACCGGGCGTCGTAGAAGGGGAAGATAGAGTGGGGACACTGGTTCTAACTTCGATAGAAATACTGCATGGAATTTATTGAATAAAATGACGTAGTCTAATATAATTACATTACGGGCTCGGAATCATGTTTAACCGGTTGGAATATCTTTTTATACGACAAATAATTTATGAGTAAAAGGTGGTGGCACGTCTACGTCATAATAATCGCGGTTACAAATATAACGTGCACAGACATATTTTGCGAATTGGAGATAAAGCGAATTCGTTATTTAGAAATTTAGAAAAATTCAATGAAAATTCATTTTGTAATAATGTTTTACGCTGCGAACTGCTGTTCCGATAACATGCATATTTCAATCGAAATTTATAGTTCCACTTACAATTGAAGAGTAAACGTTTTTTCTTCTTCTTTGTAATAATTTAGAAAGTTTTGATGTTCGAAATCTTAAATTTACATATCTCTTCTGTAAGCATACTGATTTTTTTTATAACTCCTTCCCCGAAATGTGAAACTCATTCATCATTGTCTACCTGCCAATTTCATAACAATTTAGCGTTGTTGTGTCCAGAAAAAAAGGAAGTCGGTTAGCGCGATGAGTCATCTCAAGAATCAGTACACCACAGCCTCACAAGTCAACGTGCTGTGTCTAACATAAACATTGAGATACCGAAAATATTCGTGACGTATACATGATGTACATATACATTACATTAGCCATGATCTTACATGCGATATCACCGTTTAATGAATACATTATATTCGTATTGTATTATATATAATCATTAATACAGGGTGAGTCCGAAGAAACAGAACACCTAAATATCTCCGTTACTTTTCGTTGTGCAAAAAAACTTCTCAGGACAAAGTTACACTGTTTGAAGGGCCACATGTAACGGTATAAAGGAAAAAATTTTCAAGGTCATTTTTTAATGAGATTTCAAGGTCATCGATGTTTTTTTAAATGGAACGATATATCTTCGTTAACGTAATGTTGTAGCTGACGAAATAACGAATTCATCCATGTAACACGATATGACCTAGAAATGACCTTCGACCCAGAAAAATGGAATAAATAAAATGCAACGTGTAAGATTCATTCGCTTTATTTCTGTTACGCAAAATGTTCAAAAATATTCCCTCGAGCTGCTATACATTCAAATGTATCGCGATACGCAACATAATAACAGATTCGGTGTTGACAGGAACACATTTATGATGTACCTTCACCTGTGCGTTCGTACAGAATCGTGTTTTTCAACTACTAATTACTCCGAAGACCTTTTTGCTATCAGATTTCCACTGTTTCTAAGATTTCTAATCTATCAGTTTATCGATGACAAACTGATGGACAATTACGTTTAGGAAATCGGTCCTTGTAGAACCGCACTGCTTCTCTTAAACACTGTCGACTTTCTCCATAAATGAAAATCATATCGATCTTATCTTCCTTCGAATAACGCATTGTGAAAAGTTCATCGATAAACTGATAGATTAGAAATCTTAGAAACAATGGAAATCTGATAGCAAAAAGGTCTTCCGAGTAATTAGTAGTTGATAAACAAGTTCTATCAACGCCATTTGCCGATCAGATGCTACAAGATGTCAGATTTAAAAATTTGTATATTTTCCATTTTTCTTTAGTTTCTTGTATTTTATAAATATTACATAAAGTTTTTGTCTTATTTAATAATGTATTTCTTAGTAGTTTTCACTCTTTTAATCGATTTAACTATTTATTTTTTATTTCATTTATTTTAATGATTCATTTGACAATTCGTTTTTCAACAACACCGGTTAATACTTTTTGTATTTTAATGATTCATTTATCAATTCGTTTTTTCAACAACATCGGTCAACAGTTTGTATTTTAAAAATTCAATTAAAAAAATTTGTTTCTTTCATCAACACTAGTTAACACTTTGTATTTCAGTGATTCATTTATGAATTTGTTTTTCAATGTCACCAGCCAATACTTATACAATACTTTTTGAAGATAGGTGTAAGCGAAACACCGTTGGTTATGGTTAATTACATGTGCGAATGACGTAAAATATCAAGCGAGGGAATAAATTAGTGTTTTTCGTTAGAATGAAAAATAAATATATTATACCGTGAGTCAGAATTCCTTGGAAAACAAAGAGCGAGGACTTTGTTAACTGGTCGGTTAGCTGCGCGTAAATGTTTGACATTGTTGAATACATGCATAACAGAATGGTATCACGATCCCCTAATGCCACGGGACTTTCTTCCACCACGCAATCGCCTCGGTGCTCAGCCACATACATATATCTGAAATGTGAACTGCCGATATGCTTCACTTCCCCGGTTAAACTAGCACACGTTGTTGCTCGGGTAGCCAAAGTGGTTAGTGTCTAAGACTGAGAGTGGGACTAGTGTTGTAATTATATAACAACGGTGGATTGTTACAGTGCCAGGTAAACCACAGGGAAGTGCATTTCATTTGGTGACGGATCATTCTTTTTCGCAGTCGATGCTACTAAATATTTTGCAATTAAACCACACGGTGAACATACCAGCTGAACTCGCGTAGCCTTGAAGGATATACTTGAAAGTATTTTCGTGAATTTCTGTAGAATTGTTTTAAAGAATCTTAATAAACAAATTGCCCCGGTGCATCAAAATTCCATCACACGACCGTCTCTGCAATATTTAAGCGTATACCAGCTAAACTCGCGTAGCCTTGAAGGATATACTTGAAAGTATTTTCCTGAATTTCTGTAGAATTGTTTTAAAGAATCTTAATAAACAAATCGCCCCGGTGCATCAAAATTCCATCACACGACCGTCTCTAAAATATTTAAGTGTTAGACCACGTGGTAGTCATTAGACCAGTAGAATTCATTGTCAGTAGCCTTGAAGGATATACTTGAAAGTGTTTTTCTGAATTTCTGTTGAATTCTTTAAAGACACTTAATAAACAAATTGCCCCGGTTCATTAAAATTCCAACAAACGACCGTCTCTAAGATATTTAAGTGTTAGACCACGTGGTAGTAATTAGACCAGTTGAACTCAGTAGCCTTGAAAGATATACTCGAAAGCATTTTCCTGAATTTCTGTTGAATTTTTTCAAGACACATAATAAACAAATTGCCCCGGCGCATCAAAATGCCATCAAACGACTGTCTCTAAAATATTTAAGTGCTAAACCACGTGTTAGTAATTAGACCAGTTGAACTCACTGTCCGTAGCTTTGAAAGGTATACTCGAAAGCGTTTTCCTGAATTTCTGTTGAATTTTTTCAAGACACATAATAAACAAATTACCCCGGTGCATTAAAATGCCATCACACGACTGTCTCTAAAATATTTAAGTGTTAGACCACGTGGTGGAAATTAGTTGAACTTGGTAACCTTGAAGGATACGCATAAGAATAAGGATACCTTGAAGAATGTCAAATAAAATAGTTTACCACCACATGGTGAAAATTAAAACGTTTTTTAGAGTACACTATTTTGGAAATTTTTGCGAAATTTTTTAAGGTTTGTCAACAAGGTAAAATTTTTTAAATTGATACTTTGTCTAGGTTTTATCACGTGGCCTAATATTAAATAAATTCAACTATTACCTTTGGTTTTTTGGTCTTTCAGGAATATTTTGTATAATATTGTATCATAGGGTAAATAGTCAAAAAATATGACTGAATGTCGCCACTGAATTTGTGTAGAATTTTTTGTATGTTATAACTTTGGAAAAGTTACTATATTTTTTTACATACTATTATCACAGTACACTTTACGTCCACGGCTATTCCGTTATTATAATTCTCATGATAAGAACTAGACAGTTTGAATTTGACAATCTTGAAGTGTACACTTGAAAATATTTCAGCGATTTTTACATGAATTTTTATACGTTTTAAATGAAGAAAAATTGCACCTAACTGTCATAGAGATTATCATCGAGAATCTCAAACTTAAAATGAAGAATTTCAATCAAGACTTATTTTATTGAAGCTATAGTATTGAATTTTATACAACATAATCATTTAGACATTTTCATCTACTGTAATTACACAAGACCTCCGGTTAGGAACTATCTAATTGTATATCGCTCTGTTGCAGATTCATTTTGCAATCGGGAACCTATCGTTTACCTTGCACGATGCATTATGTTGCACCGCGAGGTACCTTTGATTCATGCAACAATTATGCAACATTCATCCACGAGTTTGATTTTTGTTAACGAATTGTGAATTTTATGCAGTTATGCTATGTTCAAAGTTTCGAGATTCGATTATTATTTTGAAATTTCTCAATTTTTCAAAATATTTTAGAATTTTGCACATCGATACAAACGGAAAAGTTAAGAAATGTTCTTACGATACATGACATTTTTTTAAAGGAAACGCGTATATTCGGTAAAATTATTGGTACTTTTATTCCGATATGAGATTTTGTATTTCTTGCAAAAGATTTTTTAGTTGCTAAACGAAATTTATGCTCCGATTTTTATAAAATTATTTATGTAAGTCGAAATTGGTCTATCCATAGTTACTTTAGTTCAATTTATGTATGGATGGGCATAGTTAATTTGCAAAGATAATTGAATTTCCTGGTAAATTAATATGTCAGAGTCACTTTTGATCATTATTTAATGAAATATGAAGAATAGGCGTGCTTATATAAGCTAACTGTAAAGTAAAAGTACGAGAAATAATACACATACATACACAGGCATTGCCCGTGCAGCTCTTTGTGCATTGTAATCGACACAAAACCTGACGAAACAATTGATTGTTCTTTTTTGTGCAGTTTTGTTTAATTAATCTTGTTTTCTAACTATTATTTCGTTCGATCGAATGTAGTTATGTCGTTAGAACTTTGTAAATATTTTCATACCAAAGACATGCGCAATGCATTTTATATAAAACTGCATTTTCCATGTTAATAATAGTTTCTAGCATACACCTGTGTTAATGAAATTTTAAATATATCAGCAACATTAGTTGCTCCTGAAAGTTGTTTTTTTATCTAAATACACGTGAAATAGTACACGTGTAAAACTAACTTAGAGTTTCACCTATTGACATTTGCGACCTTTCGTGACCTTGATTATCATACAAATGACCTTGATTATGAATGAATTCGTACTGGCAGACGCTTTCATGCGATGTCAAAAAAATACATAGGATTCCACGAGAAAAATTAAAGGACATCTTCATTTTTAAAAATCCGATAAAAAAATTTATAAACATCATTATATCGTTAGCGAAAGATGGTATAATTTTTTCCCCTCTCATTTTTCCTAATTTTTACTTAAAAAATGCATAGGACTTAATTTCAATGATGCAGATACAAAAACTTGGAGACCATTGCATTGCTTGGAAAAAATAGAATAATTTGTTTCTAATGTTAACTTTAAAAAATGCATAGGACTTAATTTAAATGATGCAGATAAAAGACCTGGAGACCATTGGATTGCTTGCAAAGAATAGAATAATTTCTTTGTAATGTTTACTTTAAAAAATGCATTGGACTTAATTTCAATGATGCGATAAAAGACCTGGAGACCATTGGATTGCTTGCAAACAATAGAATAATTTGTTTGTAATGTTTACTTTAAAAAATGCATTGGACTTAATTTCAATGATCCAGATAAAAAAACTTGGAGACCATTGTATTGCTTGGAGAAAATAGAATAATTTGTTTGTAATGTTTACTTTTAAAAAATGCATAGGGTTCCATCTAAAAAATTGAAGTTGAAAAAAAATTACTCGGACCATTACATTGTTTGCAAAAAACAGTAAAACTTTTACCTCTTTTATTTTTTCTGATGTTTACTATATGCAAGAAAAACGCTCGTGTTGGCGTGGACACGTTGTGAACTTTAACCCTCCGAGTGTTGTGCCGGGGTCATTTTCGACCGGGAACATTCAAATTGTCATTCAAGTACTTAATTCGTGGCGATTCAACTAACCGAATAGCTGTTTCATTGAGGATATCGGAGAGACTAATGTGTCTACACGAGATATCATCAATCAAGTAAATTTTTTAAAATGATTAATTAGAGCTTTCTACGGTTATAAACATTGCCAATTATTAGACTGCGGATCTTTACGCAAAATAAAAATGTTTTGCATTGATTGCGAGAAAGAGGAATAAGAAACAATTGATTTCATCCCTTAACGACTTTGCTACATTAAAAACGACGTTATGATATTTTAAAACATTTTCAATCTTTGACTGTTTTATATTTCACAAAAGTTTAAGACCCTCTAAAAAAGACGATAACTGTTTTAATATTGTACTATACGATTTGAACTTTTTTTTGGAAGCTGGAGCAATTAGTTTACTGCAGGCTGTGAAAAGAAATTTTTTCAAAAATTGCAATTTATCGAAACTGTAAAAAAAATAGTAGAAGTTGCTTTTTCAACTTTTTTATGAGGGTCTATATTGGAAATTTAAAGAATACGTTTTGTCGATCTGTGTCAATTATATGCAGCACTGTGAATGTTTCATCGAAATCGGTTGATTCGCGAAAAAACGACTGGCATCGAAAGAAGTAAGAATCCTTAGATTTATTGCAGTTAGAAGTCGAAAATCGTGAAAATCTGCAATTCCTACCGTCTTTAAACGTTTGTAGCTCATTGCAACGTCCACCGATCTTGACGAAATTTTCAGAATATGTTTAATTGACACGGTTCGACAAAACGTATTTTTTAAATTTTCAATATAAGCCCACATGAAAAAGTTGAAAATGCGACATTTAGTATTTTTTCAACAATTCCGATCAATTGCAATTTTTGAAACAATTCTTTTTCACATACTGTAATAAACTAATTGCTCTGGCTTCCCAAAAAGGTTCAAATCGTATAGTACAATACTAAAAATGTTATCGTCTTTTTTAGAGCGGCCGAATATTATTGCGCGCCACTGTATATTCATTTTTTTTTAAATTGTACCCTTTTGGTCCCCAAAAATTAGTATTTTTTCAACAATTCCGATCAATAGCAAATTTTTGAAACAATTTCTTTTCACATCCTGTAGTAAACTAATTGCTCTGGCTTCCCAAAAAAGTTCAAATCGTATAGTACAATACTAAAAATGTTATCGTCTTGTTTAGAGCGGCCGAATATTATTGCGCGCCACTGTATATTCATTTTTTAAAAAATTGTACCTTTTTGGTCCCCTAAAATTAGTATTTTCTCAACAATTCCGATCAATTGCAATTATTGGAACTATTTTTTTTCACATCCTGTAATAAACTAATTGCTCTGGCTTCCCAAAAAAGTTCAAATCGTATAGTACAATACTAAAAATGTTATCATCTTCTTTAGAGCGGCCGAATATTATTGCGCGCCACTGTATATTCATTTTTTTTTTAAATGTACCTTTTTGGTCCCCTAAAATTAGTATTTTTTCAACAATTCCGATCAATTGCAATTTTTGAAACAGTTCTTTTTCACATCCTGTAGTAAAGTAATTGCTCTGGCTTCCCAAAAAAGTTCAAATTGTATAGTACAATACTAAAAATGTTATCGTCTTTTTTAGAGCGGCCGAATATTATTGCGAGCCACTGTATATTCATTTATTTTCTAATTGAACCTTTTTGGTCCCCTAAAATTAGTATTTTCTCAACAATTCCGATCAATTGCAATTTGTGAAACAATTCTTTTTCACATCCTGTAATAAACTAATTGCTCTGGCTTCCCAAAAAGGTTCAAATCGTATAGTACAATACTGAAAATGTTATCGTCTTTTTTTAGAGCGGCCGAATATTACTGCGCGCCACTGTATATTCATTTTTTTTAAAATTGTACCCTTTTGGTCCCCAAAAATTAGTATTTTTTCAACAATTCCGATCAATAGCAAATTTTTGAAACAATTTCTTTTCACATCCTGTAGTAAACTAATTGCTCTGGCTTCCCATCAAGGTTCAAATCGTCTAGTACAATACTAAAACAGTTATCGTCGTTTTTAGAGCGTCTTAAACTTTTGTCCGCTACTGTAGGTATAAAAATCGTTCGTTGTCCGAGGGTTAATTAGTATCATCAAATTGAAGAATTGTTTTTACGTGAATAGAGGTTGGATGGGACAGAGCTAACGCGTGTTTTCTATCGCAGTAGCCGTAGCCCGGTCAATTAAGGACCCACTTTCGAGGCTGGCGCGAGTGAAACCGTGAACACCTCGCTGCAATTCACCGATTCGCGTTCCCCGTCCGCGAACTCGCCTCGTCCTGGAGCGTTGCATCTTTTTCGGCTCTGTGCTCGGCGTCGTCGTCACTTTTCGCTGGTCGGCCCGGCCGAGGAGTCGAACGCGTGACCGCGTATGTCTGCCTGCTGGCTTGCTCTCGTTTATTTAGAACGGCTTTCGTCTACCAAAATCTCTCGTAATCTCTCGTAAACCCTCCTTAATCCCTCGTAATCTCTCGCTTCTTCATCCCCGTGTCAATCAATAAATCCCTAATCAATCCGTACGTTATTGATGTCTCGTCGCGGACCAGTTTCGCGGGTGGAATTTCAAAAACGCTTCGCAATATTATGTGATCCGTGCCGAAGGGGCGAGTGAGACAGAAATTGATCGAGGAAATGATTCAGGAAGAGACATGGTGAATTATACGGACGTTGCTCTGCTCGGTGAGTGCATCTGTCGATTATTCTTCCGATGCGTGTTTTAGACATGTTCTGGAGGAACACGTGGAGACGAGCTTTAGCTTTATCAATCATGGTCGCTATCTACTGACAGGATATCTTTCGTTGACATTGTAAACGTGACTTTTCGGACGGATGTACAGCTACTCGCAAAATTGACCGTACGCGAGCTACTTTGTTTGTTCGATTCGCCAAAAATTAACGAATTTTTGCGAATTTCTATTTTGCATACAAATCAAATTTGTATACCGAAAACAGGTGACTAATACTCACCATAAAAAGATGGTATTAAATCATTTTTTTAAATCGGATGTACTGAAAGCTCTTGGTTAAAGTAAGTTATTGGACAATTATAAAAAATAACGTAACATGAAAATTAGTTCACTGCGATTGACGAACTGCCAACTTTTATGCGTTTATGCCAAATATAAATATTGAAAGAACAGCGAAGTTCGATAAAATAAAATCTTACTAAATTTGTTTATATGTTTAAGATAAGATTGACTATTCCGAATTTCGAAAAAATTGAATTCGAAAATGTTGTCCGAAACGACTACACGAATTTCTAAAATTACCTTCGAAGCGTGGATAAAAATCCGTAAATAAACTGACGTCCTCGACGGGTAAATCTGACCAGAAACGAAAAATAGATAACATTGCAACGTTGGATTTACATTATTTTTCCATTAACAATTTTACTAAACACGTGTCGAAGGATGACAGATCTAATCTTTACAAATGTAAAATAGGGAATTTTGAAATCAAAATAGATTTCTATCTTCGGTATACATGTCCAACAAAATCTTTTAAAAGCAATAGGCTCGCAGACTTGGATCATGTATTTCCAGACCAAGATTTATATCCAACGACCACCCACGTTCTCTTGGTAGTCACGTGTGCCGCACGCGTGACAATAAACAATTTTATTATATTTTAAATTCGCACATATTTTTGTAAAAACTACTGTAGAATTTTGTCGAGTAACATTCTATAATTTTCTTATAAGCGTTGCGTTGTGCAACAAATTTTAATTGTTTTACAAATAAATTTGTGCAAATATCTTTTTGTTGTTGTGTGCAGTTCCCGAGAAAATGATAGATTATAAAATTATCGATTTCGAATACATTTTGTGCTTTAATAATAACAATTAATCGTTATCCCGTTGTAACGCGCAACGTAATACTCCGCGGATTATCGGAATGATATTCCGAGAACCACAGAAACGTGCTTAAACAACGAAATATTATTTCGAATTAAAGTAAAAATGTCGTTATACAAGCGTGACATTGTTCAGAAATATTTTTCCGGGTGACGCGGTTTGCGACGCTCTATCTTTTGTGTATTGCAGACGAAACGTGATTTGATAACTATCGAGGTACATTGAAGATTTACCCTGTCGCGTTGACGTTGTTAGATTGTCTACATACAGTGGGTGTAAAAAGTATTCGTACACCCTTTAAAACAGAATAACTTTTTTATAATTGTACCAAACGACCTCATTTTTTCTAATCAATTAGAAACATTTGTTTGCGAAACGATAGGATAAAAAGATTTTCAAACAATTATAATTTACAAGGTTAGATGCAAAAATAAGAAAAGGCAATTTTTAAAACTGTTTTATTTGGGTCCTCAATGAAAATTTAAAATATATGTTGTGCAGATCTATGTTAGTTATACTCATGCTGAAAATTTCATCGAAGTCAAAATAAAAATGATGAAAATCGTAGTTTTACAAAACATGTTTTAAAATTTTCATTGATGACCCAACTAAAAAAGTTTTAAAAAATGCTTTTTTTATTTTTACATATAACCTTGTAAATTATCATTTCGTAAACCAATGCTTCTAATTGATTATAAAAAATCAGGTCGTTCGGTACAATTGCAAAAATGTTATTCTATTTTAAAAGGTGTACGAATACTTTCTACACCCACTGTATTTACAAAAATGGGAAAATGTTTCCCAGTGGGAACATTGCGTTTACGAATAAAACCGCATACGTACACAAAAGTTGCAATACAGGAACTATAGAATGCAATAAATAACATTTTCTAATAAAGTTTTATTATTCATTTCATGACCCACTCATTTTTAAGCAGAATAACAGCCATATACAGTAGCGGACAACAGTTTAAGACGCTCTAGAAAAGACGATAACTATTTTAATATTGTACTGTACCATTCAAACATTTATCGGAAGCTAGACCAATTAGTTTACTACAGGATTTGAAAAGAAATTTTTTCAAAAATCGCAATTGATCGGCATTGTAAAAAAAATACTAAAAGTTGCATTTTCAACTTTTTTATGTGGGCCTATATTGAAAATTTAAAAAATACATTGTGTCGATCTGGGTCAATTATATGAACTGTGAAAGTTGCATCGAAATCGGTCGATACGAAAAAAAGGACAGGCACCGAAAGATGTAAGAATCCTTAGATTTATTGCAGTTTGAGGTCGAAAATCGTGAAAATCTGCAATTTGTACCGTCTGTAAACGTTTCTAGCTCATTGCAACGTTCATCAATTTTGACGAAATTTTCAGAATACGTTTAACTCACACAGATCGACAAAACGTATTTTTTAAATTTTCAATATAGGCCCACATAAAAAATCAATTCCGATTAATTGCAATTTTTGAAAAAATTTCTTTTCACATCCTGTAGTAAACTAATTGCTCTAGCTTCCGAAAAAAGTTCAAATCGTATAGTACAATATTAAAATAGTTATCGTCTTTTTTAGAGCGACCGAATATTATTGCGCGCCACTGTATATTCATTTTTTAAAAAATTGAACCTTTTTGTTCCCGAAAAAATTAGTATTTTTTCAACAATTCCGATCAATTGCAATTTTTCAAAAAATTTCTTTTCACATCCTGTAGTAAACTAATTGCTCTAGCTTCCGAAAAAAGTTCAAATCGTATAGTAAAATATTAAAATAGTTATTTTTTTTTTTAGAGCAACCGAATATTATTGCGCGCCACTGTATATTCACTTTTTTAAAAAATTGAACCTTTTTGTTCCCCTAAAATTAGTATTTTTTCAACAATTCCGATCAATTGCAATTTTTCAAAAAATTTCTTTTCACATCCTGTAGTAAACTAATTGCTCTAGCTTCCGAAAAAAGTACAAATCGTATAGTACATTGAAATAGTTATCGTCTTTTTGAGAGCGTCTTAAACTTTTGTCCGCTACTGTTATTGTTTTTAAGTCGTCATAAAAATTCATGCGACAGAGGGTTAAACTATGTCGTCTAATTAAATAATGTCCGCAGAATACCACGATACAGGTTAGAGTGTTATGAGAAGTTGTGAGAAGAAATTACGAGCGCGAGACATCTGCAATGTAGCAAATTTACAAATTTGCAATTTCGCGTTTTCTCTTTCTGACAGTGTAATAAAAGATTCGAGTGATAATCATTAATCACTCGGCACATCCGTGAGTTCTCGGCGTCAATTTGCATGACGCGTGCTGTGCCTGAGTGGTTCAGTGACTGGGATGACGTCATATCGCTACTCTTTCTCCGGAAGAGAGCGACCGGTCTCCGGCCGCGTGCTACGAGATCCTTAATTAGTGTGTCTACTGTCTAGTGTCTAGTTTCTAGTGTCTAGTGTAGCCGCGTCTTTGAACGCTAATTCGCAGCGGAAGAACTGGATGAATCGCCATTATGATCTGTCGGAAAGTCGTTGCTCTGCGCGGATTTCTAGCTCAGTTGTCTCGGATGAATACGCTCTCTCCGCACAGGGTGAATGGACACAGGTCTTTCTCGAATAAACGAAAAAACAAAATACTTCGTCAAGAAAAAGAAACATAATTTAAAATTTGTTTAACTATTCAAATCTCAATTATAGAACCGTCTAAACACCTTCCGAGGCCCTTACTATTTCAAACACCCTGTTGCTTTCACATGTACAGATACGTAGACAGAAAAGTTGCGTCATCGCTTTTAAAAAAAACAATCTTTCAATAATTAATAAATCGGATCCGTGATATGGCTGCACTAAATTCTCTTAACATACGTTTTTACCAATTCTGTGCAATCTGATGTAATAATGCTGCAACTTGCGCGGAGAATTATGCGAGACTGGCTAAATAAATAAAAAAAACATTGTTACTTAATTCCAATACGGCGGAATTTCTATGGCTAATTCCTGTCTATTTTAATTTTATAGTTGAATATTAGATTGTTTTATTGTTATTGTTGCATAAAGGAATTTTATTACGATTTCGTATATATCCAATTCCTGGTATCAACAATAGTTGTAAAACATTTTGTTATACTAAATTTGTTCGGTAATATATTTTATCTCCATTATTCCTTCTTGATAAACATATTCAACGGTAGAAAGTAGTTTAGGATTTCTGATAGAACTAAATCGATCACCATGAACAATCACGTTCCAACGCAATTACAGCAATTCGACGTATCGGTTAATCGATCGATCGATCGCCAAAAGCAATAACTCTCGGTTCTCTCGTTATTTTCAATAATAGTTTTCTGCGCGATCTAGACGCCCAAACAACCGAGTACACGTTGCTCTCTCACTTTCCAAATTCCTGTTCCAGCGAGCATTTTATATCTACTACCGAACGACTACGATTCAGTTTTCATTTCTGCCCACAGAGAAACTGCAGTTCGGGTCATTTGGTTCCGTATGCACTTTCACGTCGAAACGATCTCGCGTTACTTCGAGTGTATTGTACTGTTTCTGTTATCTCCCGTTTAGCTATGACATAAGTCGATACGCTGACCAATAGACGATCGCAGATTATCTTTTCGCGGTGCAATGACCGTTAATTATGTAATAAATTATTCGACTGTTCGGCCAATCTTCGAATTATTCCAGCTGTAATTTTGGAAATCTAATATTATGTTCATGAGAATAATTTTTCAAAAATACAATTTTAAGTAGTATTTTATTTGGAGGTCACTCGAAATATGTAGGAACACATATTAAAGAATTAAAAATTACCGTATGGTTTCTCCTATAAAATCGTAACAGTGAAATTATTAAAAATCTAATATTTTATTCGCGGAACAATTTTTTAAAAATGAAATTGAAAATAGTATTTTCACATGTTAACGAATACATGTTAGAGTTGAAAATTACCGTATAGTTTATCTTATAAAATCGTAATACAGTGAAATATTAAAAATCTAATATTGTGTTCATTAGAATAATTTTTCAAAAATACAATTTTAAGTAGTATCTTATTTGAAGGTCACTCGAAATATGTAGAAACACATATTAAAGAATTAAAAATTACCGTATCGTTTCTCCTATAAAATCGTAAGAGTGAAATTATTAAAAATCTAATATTGTGTTCATTAGAATAATTTTTCAAAAATACAATTTTAAGTAGTATCTTATTTAAAGGTCACTCGAAATATGTAGGAACATATATTAAAGAATTAAAAATTACCGTACCGTTTCTCCTACAAAATCGTAACAGTAAAATTAATAAAAATCTAATATTGTCTTCATGAGAATAATTTTTCAAAAATACAATTTTAAGTAGTATCTTATTTGAAGGTCACTCGAAATATGTAGAAACATATATTAAAGAATTAAAAATTACCGTACCGTTTCTCCTATAAAATCGTAACAGTGAAATTATTAAAAATCTAAGATTGTGTTCATGAGAATAATTTTTCAAAAATACAATTTTAAGTAGTATCTTATTTGAAGGTCACTCGAAATATGTAGGAACATATATTAAAGAATTAAAAATTACCGGACCGTTTCTCCTATAAAATCGTAACAGTGAAATTACTAAAAATCTAATATTGTATTCATGAGAATAATTTTTCAAAAATAGAATTGAAAATAGTATTTTATGTCAAAATCTTTCGAAATGAAATTTGTGGGAACACGTGTTAAAGAATTGAAAATTATCGTATAGTTCTTCCTATAAAATCGTAGCACAGTGAGAATTTTGAAAATTTAATATTTTATTCATACGTCCAATTTTTTGGAAATAAAATTGAAGAAAGTATTTTATTTGAAAATCACTCGAAATAAAATTCGTAGGAACACGTATGAAACAGTTGAAAATTACCATATAGTTTTTTCTATAAAAGTCAGTACTTTTTACCTAATTTTTGATTCGTCACCACCAAAAAAATGCCTGAACAATTTTCTAGAATTATTAATGTTATTGAAAAATTGATGAAATGTCCTTAGCTGCAAAGGATGAGTTCTTTAAATTAATTAATTAATCACCGGTAGGTAATGTGATGTACCTAATGCTTATTATTAGATTGCGAATCATTGTGCAAAATAGAAGTTTTCTAAGCCCATTGTTAGAAACGAGATAAAAATTAATTTTCATTCACTTTAATAAGTCAAAAACGGTGTAATAATATTCTCGGATTGTTCTAACGTTGTTACTTAGTTGTTACTTAGTTGTTACTTACTTTGTTAATTTTCCTTCCGAATGCATGAAATCCGTAGTCTAGTTATTATAGTCGGCGTTACGTACACACGTGCGAGCACCACTCAATTACAGCAGAGAGGGGGTGGAGTGGACGACAAGTTGATCTTGTTGCTCTAACAAGTAAAACTACTCGTTTCTGTTTGCAGGTGACAGTGGCCCCTAATTGGATAAAATGCGAGTGCATATTATGATCCTCAGTTTGGTGCAACTGGTGTTTGCATTCCAACACCCCTTTACGGTAAATACAGTTATTTGTTTATTCAGTTGATAATGGATAAGCGATCATTTTAGTTACGTTATCTAATCGTTAATTATCTAGAAGACTATCCATCAGAGAAAGACCCTCTTCACAGATTGTAATTACTAAATGATTATTTATGCAATTTTCAATTTTTGTAAATAAATTTTAAGGAAGCTTTTCTTTGCTATTCATTGTTGATTTGTATCCGAATAACTAATAGCTGTTCTTCGAGGACACCTCAAAAAGTTAATCGCGAGACACAAAGTCACACCGAGGTGACATTTATATTTCGATGAAAAATCAAAACAGAAGGAAACAAAACAATTACAAAGTATGCTACTCTTAAAACCTCTCAACGTCCGTTCCAATCATTTTTGCATATACTAAACAGTTTATAAATAATTTAGAAGGCATTAGCCGAGTCACTGTGTATAATTGCTCTCCGGTTTTACAAGTCGAGAAACAGAAAATGTATTGAGTAACGCCTTAGATACGTCTTACGTAAACCGAAACTTCACCTGCATGTAAGTCAAACCTAATCCAGACATCGCCTAATTCGGACCGAAACATAACCTAGACCTCCACGTTACAGCGAATCGCTGGCTCGGATCTAGCTCGACGTTTTGTGGCTAGAGTATAAGGTTGTTCACATCGGTGCTGATAACATAATTGCGTAAATCCTAAACTAGTAGTCGTTGACGGTAACGTGAAGGCTTAGGTCTGGGTTAGATAGATTACGCTAATCATATATCATACAGTAGATACCTCATAACTAGACAGCGGATCATTATGCATTTATGGCATCTGACAATTTCCAAAACAGGGTGGAATTTGGTACGATTTTGATTTACTCCAGATCTAAAAAGGCTACGATCAATGAAGATAAGATTGTTGAGATCCGTGGTAAAAGGATAAGAAATGATTTGAAGTCAGCAATGTAAATGTAGTTTAATGAATGTCGGAATAGCTAGTCGGCAGGTCTGCTTACATCGGAGGTTTTACAATAGAATAAGTGTTTTTGTTTCTTTTACGTCACTTTTACTCTCTGCACAAACAACGTCTTTTGTCGCTAGATGGCAACACAAATACCGAAATAGGATACAAAAACAAGATTGTTATTTTCACCAATATATCCAACAAAGATTTTATTTAATTCCGCTTACTTAAAATTTGCATATAAACATTGAAAATTGCATAAATTTCCGCAGTCAACTCGTAACCAAGCTAACATACGGTGTGATCAAAAAGTAAGGTGACTTTTTGAATTTCGCGGGATACCTACAGTCGATTTTCGTTTTCTTTTTTTTCATACGCTGGTACACTCGTCCCGAACGTATGTTCACAGTTTCAGCTATACAGCATTTTTTGTTCGTTTGTGAGAAGCATAAACGTTAGAAGTGTTTTGCGTGTTCGACGATTTTCTGCTGTTGAGAGAGAGAAATTTTGTGTAAAAAATGGAATTCAGTGCTCCGAAACACTTGAAACGTTGACAGCGGCATACGATGAGTGTACTCTGAGTAAAAAAAAATGTTTAAAAGTGGTACAAGCTCTTCCAAGAAGGCCGAGAAGATGTTAATGACGAAGCTCGCCCTGGACGCCCCAGCACGTCAACAACCGATGAAAACGTTGAAGAAGCGAAGAAAATAGTGTTGGGGAATCGTCGAATTACCATTAGAGAAGTTGCCGATGACGTCGGCATCTCGTTTGGTTCGTGCCAAGCAATTTTAACGGAATTTTGGAAACACAATTCATGGATTTTGCATCGCGATAATGCACCTGCTCGCGCATCGTTGCTTGCGAGTAATTTTTTGGCCAGAAACAACACCGCAATCGTGCCTCAGCCACCATATTCACCGGATTTGGCCCCCTGCGACTTTTTCCTGTTCCCAAAACTGAAGAGACCCGTGAAAGGACGGAGATTTGCAACGATCGAGGAGATAAAGACTGCATCGCTGGAAGAGCTCAAAGCTATATCGAAAAGTTCTTATCAGAAGTGCTTCGAGGATTGGAAAAAGCACTGGCACAAGTGTATTATATCTGAGGGGGATTGCTTTGAAGGGGACAACATAAATATTGATGAAATATGAGTGAAAGTCACCTTACTTTTTGATCACACCTCGCACATTGGGTAAACTATTATTATATACAAGATGTCCCAAAAATGTTTGAGATCCTCGTTAAGGGTAGTTCGCGAGGTGATTTGAAGCGAAATTTTAATTTGCAAAAAAGTCCGCCTCGGCTTTGTTAAGAATTTATTAATGAAAAACGCAGATCAATCAGAGCGTGGCTCGGCGGAAGGTTTCATTGAGCGCAGCGATGGAGTCGCGCCGCGGTGAAGCAGTGAACAAGAGAAGAAGCAGAAATTGATATAATTAGAACTCACTTATTCAGCCGTAAATGCTCTTGCTGCTTCGAAGTGTGTGTCACTTGTGAGACGAACTGTACAGCTGTCTTCAGGTATACTGCACAACTGATGGTAGATCACAACCGTGAGTTTCGAATTGACCCGTCACTAGAGACGTTCTCTCTACCACGGTTTAAATGACACTGATTTCACGCAAGACGTTTCTGAAGAGTTTAGGGACGGCATTATGGATGTCGAACGACGGGGTGGTCAAACAAAAAAAAGGGAAACGAGAGGGGCCGCTGTAAGAATAGAATTCGCCTACTAAAAGTAGAGTCGATACGTAGCTGTTCAAAAAAAAGTTTGTCCTTTTACCCAGCGAAAGGTAGAAATTTCAGGTACGCGTGACGTTTACGAGTCTCTATTGTTCTATACCTCCCTTAGGACACTTGCTGAAAGAAGGACAGACGATGTTTTGACATGTGGATGTCATAAATTCTAGTCTCACAACGGTCCCTTTCGTGTCCTGCTTTTTGTCTGACCCCCTTCACTTGTTCACTGCTCCACCGCGACGCGACACCAATGCTACGCTCAATAAAACCTACCGCGCCCTAATTGATCCATGTTTCTCGTTAACACTAAACCTACCGACCATCAAAAGTGAGACTGATGTGTATAGCATTATAAAAATAACAAGATTTAATGTATATATACATATTTTATGCAATTTTTACTATAACGTATACTGGAGTCAAAAAATATATTCAATAAATTCCCACGAAAATACTTTCACAATTTAAATAATTGTCAAATAAAAAATCTAGAATGGGTCATTTCACCCCTCGCGGTGGGTTTAATGTGAATACATAACTCTCCTAAACAGAGCCAATGAAAATGACGCTTCAAATGACCTCAGGAACCGCCCCATTAAAATATAAATTATTATTTTTGAGAGAATATTTCCTCAACACCTCTGAAGGAGAGTAATTTCTATAATTCTAATTTAAAAGCTTGCGTTATACGTCGTAACCCCTGTTGCGATAGCTAATTCTCAATTATCAATTTTAATTGAAAAGATTGTGATAGCAAGTTGTCATTCTTATCAATTTTATTATTTTTAATTTAGAAAATTTATTAATTCTTGAATTCAAATAATCGTACATAACTTTCGTTGGAAGCTACGCTCTCTGAATAAGCTATTTGTTGACTAGTTTGCACCTGGCCAGCTGGACACGAACAACGAGACATCAGGATGTTGTTCGTGCAACTTCAAAGACACATTCTACATGGACGCAAAATGTGGCGCGACGACTCCATTTATGAATCTGGTTCAAAAAACGATGACGGCTAGATGCGATGTCTCGAGTCCTTGCAACAGACTTGGGAAGGAGACGGTGCCTTCAGAATGGTAAAATCCTGAATGATCTTGAATGCCTATCTTCAACGATGTCGACAGTATTTTTGCGAATTCTGCTTCTAACAAATTCATGAAATTACAGGTTCGACTTCATCATAGTTGGTGCCGGCCAAGCCGGGCCAATAATCGCCAGGAGATTGAGCGACACCCCGTGGTGGAAGGTGCTGCTGATCGAAGCGGGCCCGGAAGAACCGACGATGACTGCCATCCCAGGCTTGGCATTTCACGCAGTGAACTCGACTTTGGACTGGAAATTCAAAACCGAACCTACGGAACCCCATCCGACTGCTTGTTTAGGTAGCATACTCGTTAACTCTAAGTTTCTGGGATTCGAAAAAAATCGATTTTGCAATCAAATAAATCCTTGAAACAATTCACGGTCGTGCGTTCTACGGTAAAGTCGATATTACTGTCCAAGAACCGTATTTATGGTGGACAGTAAGGTTGAGATCGTATTTTTGTTACTTCAAAGTAGAGTCCGAACATAGAGAAGGACAATGAAATTCAAAGGAAAGTCCGAACATAGAGAAGGACAGAATGAAATTCAAAGGAGAAGCCGAACATAGAGAAGGACAGAATGAGTGTCTCTTTTTTTACTGGCGATTTTACTGGCCAAAAGTCAAAATGTCATTGGATCTTTCTAAAAGTTGGTAATCAGATGTTTTTGAGGTCACTGATAACGAATCTGACATCAAAATGAAAAATTCAAAATGGTGGATTCAATGGTATGCATATATAGCCTAGACATTCGTTTTTCGTGGTCAAAATTAAAGAGACACATCGTATATAAGAAAAGTGTATAATTATATTTCCGATGTTAATTCTAAATTTCGACATCGGTAATTCGGATTCCTCTTCATCGGAATCTTCTTCGTCATCGGTTGATTCCGTATCGATTGTAGAGGATACAGACGCAGATGGTTTTTCTTCAATAGACGGAGGACATATTACTGCTAACACTTCAGAAGGCAAATTTAATTTCTTACGGTATCGTTTTTGTCTTTGGTTGTTTAAAATTATTGTTGATACGAAAGGATCCGACGTTCCCATAGCCCTATAAAAATAAAAATAAAAAAGTAAAATAAAAATAAAACACCGCGGAACTTTATTTCTCAATTATCGTATAAACTACAGGGCTGCAGTTGGCTGCACCTGAAATTTATATGCTCTTATTCGAAATTCACGTGTTGTTGGCAAAAATAGGTGGTTTCGAACCCGCCTCTATAAAAAAAACAGGTCCACATGAAATCATGACATGAAATATTGACAGGCTTGAATTGGGCAGATAGACCAGACCTCCGGCTCTTCAAACGCCATCTCTACGCAGTTGTAGAGTAAAGAAACGCTTTACCTCTTTTTATTCGAAATTGTTTATACTTTCATATAAAACAAGTCTGACGCTTAACACTCTTACACATTTTTTTTAAAGCCTTCCCAAAGTTTAAATTGTGAATAATATTGCAGCATTTGTACATGGATTAAATAATGCTGGGAAACTAATTAAATAATGAAAGTACGCCTATTAATATATATATAAAACATTTATTCGAACCTGTCACACAATGCTCTATAACGAGTTCTAAGAATAATTAGTTCCACTTTGAATTTCAGAATTTTGTCTTTAGAACGTTACCCTCGGTTACACAATTATCAGAAACGGATAATATTTTAGATTTTGATGGTTCGAAGTATTGCTACTTTATAGCCAACAAAGTTTTTCAAAATGTTGAACTTTGAAAATTGACTTTTGGCCAGTAAAAATCGCGAGTGAGTAGGCACTGGACATAGAACCTGGTGTTTACCGAGGACAGTAATATCGACTTTACTGTATCAGGTAGAATGTTCACGAATTTTTTTGTAATTTTTCATTAATCAGAACATCAGCAATAGAGTACAGTTCATTAAACACTGGTCGCACCATAACTACCCTTCTGGTAGGGGTAGAGACTTGAAACATGCCGCAGAGGTTTTCCTTCGAGTGTCTAATTTGGTTTGGGGACACATTTTTCCCCCACTCGGCTATACCCTTTTTTAATATTTTTGGATAATATTGTAACGAAGTATCGCTTCCTCTAAATAAATAAGCACAATTAACAAGGAAAGCCCTTTCGTTCTCGGAGGAAGGAGTTATCGTTTATATCGTCCGTCCTCAACCACGTCTGTCTTCCCATTCTCTTTCGTTCCGGCGTCGTTTTCATAACGACGCTGTAACCAACCTGATTACCGATTACCGACTCTAAACATCGGGTGTACCGGCAAACCCGCAACAATATGTCGATCTCGACAGCTTGATTGTTTACTGCATTATAACATAATTTCTCCAAACAGAAACTTTCGGCGTATGCAGTTGGCCTCGCGGCAAGATGATATCCGGCACCGGCGGCCTTCACGGCATGATGTACGTCCGAGGACATCCGGAAGTGTACAACAGCTGGGCTAGGAACGGTGCCTTAGGCTGGTCCTACGACGAGATAACGCACTACTTTGAACGCGCCGAGAACCCTACCAAACAGGAAATGCTCTCCGACAAGCCCAGAACAGTCCCAGGCCCTGGTCCGATGAAGATCGAGTATTTCCGGGACAAGCCCGCATTCGCAAACGAAGTTCTCAAGGCTGCTGATGAGCTGGGCTACAGGACGGCCATGTTGAAAGAGTACACGCAGACAGGGTTTATGGTGGCTCCCATGACGACACAGAACGGGATGCGAGGAACGACTTCGAGGAACTATTTAAGGCCGGTCCACGGCAGGAGCAACTTAAAGGTCATGATAAATACGCACGTCACGAGGATTCTGTTGAATCAGTGGCAGAGCAAGGCTTACGGCGTCGAGCTCGTGGACAAAGATGGCTACCGCAGGACCGTCAAGGCCAATAAAGAGATCATCCTATCGGCTGGAACTATAGGATCACCGCACATCCTTCTGAACTCGGGGATTGGACCGAAAGAAGATTTAACCAAGCTGGGTTTGTTGATATTATTTTTAACCAAGACGGTTTTGACAAATACATACAGGGTGGTCCATTTATCTTGGGACAGTCAATTGTTACGGAAACCAGCAGGAATATGAAACAATGTTTTATATAAAATGTTCTTTAATGGCGCTATTCACATTTTTCGATAATGGCCCTTTAAGGGTGCGCCGGAGCCAGAGAAAATTCCCTAGGAAGCTCTTGACAAGGATAGAGAGATCCTCGTCTCTCCTATGGGGCTG
>CM052204.1:8501722-8513243 GCA_028455805.1 Lasioglossum figueresi
AATATATGATATTTTCATTACATTCAAATTATCGGGGAAAAATGTAATTACATATTTAGCTACTGTGCCTTGTATTTGATGCGGAAACTTTTTATTTTGAGATAAAGAGTCGCGAATTAAAAGTTGCGAACTTTTTTATACTCTCTGACTTTCTAGTTTTTACTGTAAAAATTTAGAAACACTGTTGTGTCATTTTCAGTCTGGTGGATGCATTAAAAAAGAATTGTGACTGTTAATCGTAAGGGAAGAGGAACTCAATGGTATCATGTGTCATTTTAGCATGCCGTAACATGTTAAAAATACACTATTAACTGTTACTTAATTGTTACGTCACTGATGAAATAGGAAACTCCAATAAAATGAAAAAACTTCCACTGTTGCATCATAGTTCCTTAACCTGATGCTTGGCAAATACATATTTTGTAGGCTCTCGATAGGTACATCGTTACAACTGTGTCTAATCTCAACGGTCGTAAACACATGTTCCTGTTACTATTTCAATGATAATTCGGCGAATAAGGTAAAATGATCACGTAACATTCAAAATTTCTCCTTAAGCGTCGAACGCGTCACCGATGAACGTATTTGCATAACAGAATCTCAACTGGGTTCACATTATGCGTATACACACATGTAAAACATGTGATTCGTTTACTATGAAAGTGGCGTTAATTGAAAGTATGCGAAACAGGCTATAAGCAGTTATAGACAGCAACTGATTTTATGCATTTATTATCGGAATGAGTAGGTGCTATTTGAAACAGTGAAAATGATGAAATTATTTAGGAATCTATTATTTTCAGCTTGTTGCAGTAATTAAAGTAGGAATAAAATGTCTATCTAGTAAAATGAATAAAACATATTCAAAATGTAAATATATATTGAATTAATATATTATTAGATAATGTAAATGGAACACATATAATCTGCCAGGGATTAAAAAATGATATTTCATCATGGAACGTTAGTCAAGTCCACCCAATAGCTATAAAGAATAGTTTATATCAGTTGATCCGATCAAAGTACTGTACATCTTGTTGGAGACATAATTCTGTATAGTATCAAAAGACAGCCTCCTACGTATGTTCATTCCCCGGCTATGTATCTCGAAATCCTACCGAACTATCTCGCGCATAAATTCCATCAAAATGGGCCGATTGCCCTAAATTTCCCTTGACACTAAACGAAACCACAAAAAGTTGCTCAATCTTTGCGACACACCCAGGTTCCGAAAAATCGATGTTAAAATTCCCACAATTCCATACGTTTCGCAACACGAACAAATCGAACGTTTCATTTCGCGTGGCTGTTTCATGAGAACCTCATGAAAATTTGTTCAGTTTCTTAAAAACCAATATCAATAAAATAATATCTCGTTAACTATTAGGTTTAGGACATACGAAGGTCAACACATTTTTACGCAGAATTCGATACCCCATCGATCCATGATACAACAACTAGGTCTTTCCGTTCGAAGAAATCAAGGTGACCGCGAAAAAGTGTTTGCATCAGAAGTTTTCGCCGTTCATACCAAACGTTGTATATTGTTTTCGTTTAATTAGCGAACAATTTTTCCTGCGTTATTCACGATGCACGTTCTCTGTTATTACAGATGCCCTCGGGAAGCCGTAGAAGGAATCATCGGACGACATAAGCCGGCACTTCCAGTTCGTTGCCTCCGCGAGACCGCATTAAGGACATTCTCGCAGATGCAAGTGGATCCCTTTTTATGGCGATCAGGAGCAACGAAAAGCGTTCATTTGTTCTACATCCGAAGACAAAGAGTTATAATGATTTGACCCAGTGCCGGCGCCGCACTGACATTTGCCCGGCATGAGATCGCTGCCATTTTCTGAGGACCCGTTTCGCTCATTCGGCTGTCGAGCAACAAATTCATCAAATTAACCGAACGACGTCGAACGTTGACTGTTCCAATTATTTTATAAAAGGGGGAATAAAATAACTGGGAAATTGCGCCTCCACGACAAAATTGCCAAATAGACGATCCTAGACGTTGAACAAGCATTGGACATATTACCAACTGGAACGTTAACATTAAATATTACGTTAAAACTGAGAAAATAAAGTATTCTACAAATTGAATCGTTCGGAGGTACCGAAATGTTAATGTTGAGGATCGCGTTTGCAAATGAGAAAGCACAGATCAATCACAGCAAACAGTTAAGGAAGGAATATTTGTTGCAAAATCGATTCTGTCGCCTTTAATTGTTAGAATTACATGAAAAAGAAGGAAAACATATTGAAATAGAAATAGCAGAGCCATGGGGATCGTAACAGCGACCACGATAGCCGTAAAGGGCGCCACTCTGCTTCTAGGCAAAGTAGCAATAGTCCCCATATTGATTGCGGCGATAGCATACTTTAATTACGAACTAATGGACCCGGAGAAGCAGCCGAAGGTCACGAAGAATTTGATGAAGGAGTATGATTTCATTGTGGTGGGTGGTGGATCGGCTGGTAGCGTGGTTGTTAATCGACTTTCGGAGAACCCCGAATGGAAAGTATTGTTGCTGGAGGCTGGCGGACACGAGACTGAGATTACCGATGTGCCGATACTATCGCTGTATTTGCATAAGAGCAAAGTAGATTGGCAGTATAGGACCCAGCCGCAGGACTCGGCGTGCCAGGCTATGGTTGATCGCAGGTGTTGCTGGACCAGGGGAAAGGTAAAGGGATTTCCCATCGAATCGATGGATTTCCAAAGATTATTTGAACAAAATCAGATTCTTGAAGTTGGCGATTTCTGTGAATTATGCAAATGGAGTTACCAAATGGAGTTAACAAGTATTGTGGCGAGATGACAAGGTCCATGGCAGCAGTGTCGCTAGATGAAGGGGGAAAGCACGAATTTAGGGGAAGAAGTTACCCTCTCCAGTTGTAGGGGAAGATAGTATTGGGAATGGGGTGCCGAATAAAACTGAGTCAGAATTTATGTTAAATAAAAAACAAGACTTTATTCAACGGCTCGGAACGAAACGTGTTCCTTGAAGAGGATCTACAGCAGACTATACCGGTCAAATCACCAAGAGACTCGGAGAGCACTAAAAGACTGAAAGTTTTTTTTCTTTTTTTTTCTAGGTTTCCCTTTTGTGAGGTTTTCACAGTTCCTGAGGATAGGATCCTTTTTACCTGTATAACACATAAAGGGTTTTGTGAGAATTTTTGGGCAGCTTGTTAGATAGTTTTGGGTCGGGGACCAACGTGAGTGATAATATAGGGGAAAGTTTCAAAAACCTATAATCTGGGAGGGAAAGGGGGGGGGGAGGGGGGAGTAATAAGGAGGAGACTAGTTTTGGATGCTGTACATGAATATCTTGGGGGGTGTAGCTATTACGTCTATGTCGTATAGGGATTTTTGTGGGGTCATAGTTTCCTATGTTAGCTATGAGGGGATAAGAGACTGAAATTAGGAAATGGGTCTTTATATACTTCAGGCCCCTTTGTGATTCCTAGGAGCGAGTTGCGTCATGGATTTTCCCCGGCAAGACCCTTCGAAGACACATCTGGCTCCCAGCCCCTTTACTACCCTTGTTTAATTACTAGAAAGACTTTTAGAAAGTCGAGGCAACGTTGAAAGTGTCAGGATTTCCAACGGATAGAGTGGCGACACAAGTCTAGTCCCGGGAACCTTCGTGTCATCTCACCACAGTAACAATATATTGCCAGTTCTTCGAGAAGCGAAAATTTATTGTTCGCATACTCTCTGGATACACTGTATGCGTATTATTTTGTTGGGAATGGCATATGACAAAGTGTGAAATTCCAGGTTCTCGGTGGCTCGAGCGTACTCAACACGATGCTCTACATTCGAGGGAATCGACGTGACTACGACCAATGGGAGAGTTTTGGAAATTATGGCTGGGGCTACAGGGATGTTCTTCCCTACTTCAAGAAGTCGGAAGACCAGAGGAACCCCTACTTAGCTCGGAATACAAAGTACCATGCCACCGGTAAGACAACATCTCCAAAATCTGTATCGTTTCATATTGATTCTGCATCAAGTCTTCATCGAATGCGTATTAATTCTAATATCGATATTAACACTTTACCTACCGGAAGCCTATTAATAGGATTCTCAATAATTGTGCTGTACCAAAAGATACCATAGAATTTACTTTTACATTACAATCTTAAATGAAACTATTCGATGACGTTATTGAGGGTGACTTGCTAGTTCACAATGAAAATTGCCGTTGCTATTGAAGGTTCCATTAAGAAGTGTTTAGCCATGTATCATAGATTTTCCAAAATTATGCAATAATCACCCGTCGGTTGTATGTTAATTAAAACTGATCTGAGTAACACTAGCAATCATGTAATACATCCTTTTTACAAACTGTAGCATCCGTTCAATTTTCTTTGAAACAGTAATTACGGCAAGAATCTATTACGATTCTTGCGAATTGGGTCGAGAGTTGTAACACTCGATACGAATGAAATGTCAACAAACCGGTTCGAGATAGTCCGTGCATGAATAGAAGAAGTAGATTATGTAAAATAGAGATCAAGCATAACGCGACAGAGATAGCGTGCATAACTGGCACCTACGGCAGACTAAAGGTACGACAATTTGTCGGAACATGCGAATAAAAAAATAATTATTTTCCAAAAGAAAATTCGAAATTATATGTATTGAATGAGTAATTATAGTCACTGAATTCCTAATGAAAAGGACTATCATCGTAGGTATATAAAAAAGAGGCGAACCCGTTCTAAAAAATTGTTCCGTCGCGCAGGAACAGGACACGTGGGTTTCTTTCGGACAATATTTATGGTGCGTTCGTGACTGAAAATCTTCCTCGAAGATTAAGTAAATTAAGGTCATTCGGCGATCAATCGAGACATTGCCAGATGTCTAGTTTTGTGTATATCTTAAGAAAACAATGTGCCATAGAATTGGTCAAAGGCAGTTTCAAATTACCGAGACCCGTCGCAACTCCTTCCCAAGACTCCTTCGGAACTACGAGAAGGAGGTCTAAACAGTCGAACCGTGCTGATTGGTAAATGCAACTTTCGGCAGGAACCAATCGGTACATGTTTTTCCTCATCGCGTTCGGACAGGAAATCGAGTTCCGACAGTTCCATCTCGGCTTTCGGCCAAGCATCGCCATTTAATCCTCGGGTAGACAAGTACAACGCACCGGCCGTTGTCTTGTCAATCGTACAGTACAAGTTTCAAGACGTTACATTGCGGTAGTTCGTTGTCCACCGATCAGAACAACCGCGCCAAATTCCGCGTCGCAATCGATCAAAATTCCCTCGCGTGCGCTAGCGTAAAAGGCAGGACCTGCTAGAATTGCCTTACCGACGAGTCCACTAGCAGGTTCGGGCCGAAACGCTGCTTTTAACGTCTTCCCTTTTAATCGAATCAATCGTTGTCTTTCCAAGATTAATTTGGCGAGTAGCAACAGTCGTGCGAGGGCATTCGCGAGTCGGAATCCATCCGCGAGTGTCCCTCGAACAGCACGACGCAAGAAAATGAAGATGATCTTGAAATCTCTAAAAAAAATAAACGGGTACGATACAGTGTTGTATCTATAATTTAGATCCAAAAAACTGAAAATGTTATCAATGCTCTTCCAGGAGGCTACTTGACAGTCCAAAACTCTCCGTACCACACCCCGTTGGGCGTCGCCTTCCTTCAAGCAGGCGAGGAGATGGGCTACGACCTGGTGGACGTGAACGGTGAGCAGCAAACAGGCTTCTCCTTCTACCAGTTCACAATGCGACGAGGTACCAGATGCAGCACCGGGAAAGCCTTCATCCGGCCGATCCAATACCGCAAGAACTTCCACCTGTCCCTCTTCAGTCACGTAACCAAGGTTCTCATAGACCCTCGTACCAAACGAGCTTACGGCGTCGAATTCATTCGCGAAGGTCGCAAAGAGGTCGTCTACGCCAGGAAAGAAGTGATCCTCTCAGGTGGCGCTGTGAACACTCCTCAGCTGTTGATGCTGTCAGGAGTGGGACCCAAAGCCCACCTAGAACAAGTGGGGGTTCCCGTGATCCAGGACTCGCCAGGAGTTGGCGAGAACCTACAGGACCACATCGCTATGGGCGGTTTAGCCTTTCTGATCGACTACCAAGTGAGCATCGTGATGAGCCGTTTGGTGAACATCAACTCTGCGGTCAGGTACGCCATCAACGAGGACGGTCCTTTAACCTCCAACGTCGGCCTGGAGTCTGTTGGATTTATCTCCACCAAGTACGCCAATCAGAGCGACGACTGGCCTGACATATCGCTCATGTTGACGGCGTCGTCGACGAACTCCGATGGAGGAACACATATTAAAACGGCTCATGGGCTGACGGACGATTTTTACAACGACATTTACGGGAAGATTAATGAAAGAGATGTCTTCGGGGTCTTCCCCATGATCCTCCGACCGAAATCACGAGGTCACATCAAGTTGAGAACGACGAATCCACTGGATCATCCGCTCATCTATCACAATTACCTGACACACCCTGACGACGTGGGCGTCCTCAGGGAGGGCGTTAAAGCTTCTATAGCGTTCGGGGAGACAAGTAGCATGAAAAGGTTCGGAGCCAGATTCCATAACAAGCCCATACCTAATTGCAAACATTTGCCCCTGTTCACCGACGAGTATTGGGATTGTGCTGTCAGACAGTACACTATGACGATCTACCATATGAGTTGCACCGCGAAGATGGGACCGCGATCGGATCCTTTGGCGGTCGTTGATCCTGAGTTGAGAGTCTATGGGGTGTCTGGATTGAGGGTGATCGATGCGTCGATCATGCCCACGATTACCAATGGGAATATCAATGCGCCGGTGATCATGATCGGCGAGAAGGGCGCTGATATGATCAAGAAACAGTGGATGACGAGAAAGAAGAGAGACAATGCGACTGACAGTGGTTTTCGATAAGATTTTTGTTGGGGAACTGGTTAGGTTTGAGAAAGGGGGGTTTGGAAGGGGTTTGAGGTGAGTTTTGTAGTGTGCCGACTCGAAATATAAAACTGTTTCTGTATTCAGAATAAGTTATTCTGAAGCAGCAAGTATAGCAGGCCAGGGCTACTTGCGGCTCGCGAGCCGCGGACAACTCCTCTCCCCACTCCTAAGTCCTCCCCACCAAACTCTAGTGGAGTCAAGAAGAGGTGGGGAGATTAGTAGTGTATATAATAATTCGTATCAGTAATGTATATAAAGCACGGTAGGGGCAATACGAATATTGTCCGGGCCTGTCGCATGCAAGGGTGCTCCAGATTCCAATTTGAAGCTTACCCGCGTCTGCCACTTAAAAGATTAAAATTTGCATTTCTTCTTGAAGCTTGTTGAAAGTTGCAAATCGAAGTAGGCGCTGAGCAGCGTAATTTACAAGTTTGTTCAACAATTTGAAGTTGTTATGTTACAAGGCTCACTCTTTACTATACAAATGAGTAATCCAAGGAATTTAGCGAAAGCGTATGTTCACCGGTACGTGGCTACACACTTGTAATTAAAGATGTCTACTTTATCGAATGTGACTTGTAAACGTGTGGAACTCGATTTTAAAATTGCACTAAATTTTCTATTAAACTAACAGATATTTACAGCTTCTAATTTGAATTTGCTTCGATGGATTATTCGTTTGTACACTTTCCATGGTGTATAAATTGTTGCGATGTACAAGGTGTCCCACAGAACTAGAACCTAAGCTTCGTGTACCTATGTACGTAACTGTTGTTACGAATTGCGGATGTGTATGCTATAAAAATATCAAAAATAGTCGTCACTAAACCGGCGTGATTTTAATTGTATAATAGTTAAGGATAATGTAGTATGATGATTGTAATTTATATGGAGTGTCCTAGGATCAATGACGCAGTCACCCTAAAATCGTTAAGCAGTTATATACTATTTATTGTTGATAGAATAAATAGCATAACTTTTGTATATTTATTTTAAACAATCAAATTGTTAGATGATACGGTGACGATCTCTGTCCTGTACAGTACCTTTCATTATTTAATTTTAATAAAATGTTGAAGAATTCTTTCGAGCGTTTCAATTATTTCTCCCGAAATTTTCGAAAATTCCTACGATTATGCAGACGGAAACGAAAAAAAAAACCCGTTAAAAACTACATTCTCCGCACACGAAAGTTTCAGGTTTAATTTATTCGACACTGTCTTCTCCGATGAAAAAATGCGCGAGTGCTTCGGCAAACTTGTTTTTACACATGCAGAAGTTACAACATAATCGATACTGTGCAGCGTATTGCTTCACCGTGGATCGCTCGTAAATTATCGACCAGCATTTCGGCCGATTTGAAAACTTGAACTGAATTACTGGAACTGACACTGTGCCCCCGGTGCAGCCAGTTGCATAATTTTGATTGGATCCTGTCGAGCATTTGTTGGCCGTATACTTTCAAATCGCCTATCAACAAAATGCATCAGATCACTTTACAATTGCATCCAAAAAGAATTTGGACACTAAAAAAAACAATTCTCGAGAAATTGTCGATATTTAAACCGCGATAATTTCGTTAAATAAAATAATACAATATAACATACCTGGCATCATTTTAAATCTTGAAAATTTTCAAAAAATTGTAATTTTGTTATTTTTTAAAGTTTGGATTTTAAAGTTTAAATAGTTTTAATTTTAAGGGTTTAAAATTGGGAATATGTGAAAAAGTATAAACGTGCGATGACTATCACGGTGAATGTTACCTCAAAAAGAATTTGAACACTAAAAAACAATTCTCGAGAAATTGTCGACATTTAAACTGCGATAATTTCGTTAAACAAAATAATATAATATAATACACATGGCCTCATTTTGAATCTAGAAGATTTTTCAAAAATTGTAATTGTATTATTTTTTTATTAGTTAAAAAATTTTTACAGTTTGGGTCTTAAAGTTTCAAAGTTTTAAAATTGGGAATATGTGAAAAAAGTATAAATGTGCGATAACTATCACGGTGAATGTTACCTCAAAAAGAATTTGGGCACTAAAAAAACAACTCTCGAGAAACTGTCGACAATTAAACTGCGATAATTTCGTTAAACAAAATAATATAATATAATATACCTGGCCTCATTTTGAATCTTGAAAATTTGTCAAGAATTGTAATTTTATTATTTTTTTATTAGTTCCAAATTTTTTAAAGTTTGGATTTTAAAGTTTTAACAGTTCTAAAGTTTTAAAAGTTTCAGAGTTTTAAAGTTTTAAAATTGGGAATATGTGAAAAAAGTATAAATGTGCGATAACTATCACGGTGAATGTTACAGTAGAAAATTGTACCGGTGATATATGCAGGAAGTAATTTTCGATTGCGTTACTCTACTATTACTGTGAAGATAATGTATCCACGCTTTCTTAGATGCGTCACAAGATGGAATAACTCGATTGCGACATTCTTTTGACGTCAGCGATTGTCGTAACGACTTATTAAACTCGTTTGGGATTAATTACGTATCGGTGAATATTATGAACAGTGTGGTAGTATATTTGCTAACGCTAAAAAAAAAGTTATGTACACGGTATGTTTGCTAACGTCAACGAAACTTAATTTAAACTAAAATAGAAATTAAAGAAACACGAAAAATAATAATAAATTGTTTGGAATGGAAATTGTCAGCGATGGAAAAACAACTTCTGAATCGCAACTCCAAATTCCGCGACCGCTCGCGGGTCCCTTGAACGTCCTTGAACACATCGCACCGATTCGTCGGCCGAATGAAAGTACATTTCACCAGCAGCGAGTTGCATAACCTGGCCGACGTTTAACAAGAAATCCCCGATCTTTCGGACACTCGCATAAAATGCTACGTGCTGTTAGACACACATCAGCCCGAAAAATATAGTTACAGACATTCTGAATGACCTAATCTTTTACATCATAAACGCTCGGATTCGAGTGAATAATTAACCACTATAACTCGCGTGTATCTTTATCGCGAGTTTCGCCACAACCATTAGTTGACAAAAAACCTGTTCGCGGTATCGAAATGTCACATTTCTCAAACTTTTATGAACCATTTAGAATGTGCCATATTTTTTGTGTGGTCACATGGCCAGAGAAGTGGAATATCGATTTTCTAACCCGTCGTTTACGAAATAGTTTACGGAAAGTCATTCTTTAAGTGACCGGTTGACTTGGGCTCCTGGGTTCCTGCGTGAATTTTATTCCTCGCGATGAGTTTTGTAAGATGCAATTTCAAAAAATTTGACCTTGAAAAGGTAAAAAAAAAGGGTCAAGGTCATTTATGCGGGCCAAAGGTGGTTCGGATCCCACCGCAATAAACAGTAGGCCCCGCTGAAAAGGCGATAGGGAGAGTGGAAAGAAGGGAGAGATTGGTAAATGGATTTGAAACCCTGTGGGGACCAAATAATCATACCCATTTATGCGGGCCATTTTTTAAATAGATCTTGTAGAGGAATAGAATGCGACTATGGTAGTCGCGACATATAACAATGTAGAAACGTGAAAAATTTGCATGATCTGTATGCATTGCAATTATGTTTTACATTATGGATTCAGGGCGTTTTTTGCGTGCATTTTGTTTTTTGTATTCTCATTAAACCAATTGTCGAGTGGATTGAAAGTGGAGCACGTACCTGGCGAGCTCTGAACGTGTTACACTGCAAACACAACTTGCCAGTTTCGCATACCATCCTTCTCAATTGATAAGGAAGTTTCCTAACAAAAATTTGAAAGGTTCTGGAAAATTCTGTTCACCGAAAAGATGGCCGGAACAAAAATTGCTCAGCTTTTGATCAGTCGCAAATTGCAATATCAAGAATTTCCAAAAAATGTTTATACAATATAAAAAAGGAAGACTAGTTCCATTTTAAATTCGAGGTTATGTCAAGGTCACCGTATGCGAGGTCGAAGGAATTTTAGTGGAAAGTCAATTTCTAATTGATTGGAAGCTAGAGATACCATGCGTAATTATTTTATTATTATTTGGACACTTCGTTTCAATAGTTGAATGCACATTTGCATCAACAGGTTGCGTCGGGGAAAGCGAGAATGTTCGTTTCGAATTTAACATGGAAATACCTACTCGTGATATTTCAGACATTGGAAGGTGGGACATTTAATTTGCATGTCGAAAAGGCACCCTGCTTTCTATAGAGCTCCACCGAACTCTTATCGTAATGTGCTTCGAATAAGAATGTCGAAGAGAAACCGTTCGACGACGTGCATCAGGAAAAGAACGCCACTTCCACGCACTTCCGACGATCACTTCCTGATGGCGGACTCATGAGAATTTGTAATTAAGGTTGTTACTAATTAGTGCAACAATGAGTACTTAAAATCAAACGAGCACAGGATAGGCCACCTGTGGAGTTGCTGTCAGTGCTAACATTAGCAGGATATAAAGGTGAACGTTGTTGACCTGCTTTACATTATTTACAATATCCACAATATTATGACAAAAATGAGTGGAATTTAAAATAATGTACTTTTGTATGTAGATATAAAAATATAAAATATCCCCCAGATCATCTCAAGATGAACAATATTTTTACGTTAACAG